>JAHTLZ010003547.1:1689575-1751109 GCA_023846285.1 Phrynocephalus versicolor
ACACACACACACACACACACACACACACACACACACACACACACACAATCCGTCCGATCCAGCCCTTGATCGCTCCAAACAATGCTCCCTTCCCCCCCTCTCCACCTCCCCCCGCCACTCGCCATCTGCACACCCTTCCCCCCACCCCGATATGCTCTCCCCTCCCCCCTCCAAGCCCACCCCGCCCCTCCCCATCCCCCTCCCCCAGCTAGCCATGCAGAAAGTCCATGCAACATGACAGAGCATGCAAGGGAGGGAGGGAAGAGGGGGCGGGTGGATTACCTGGCGGTAGCGATGGTGGCAGCGCTAGAGGTGGGGGCCAAAATATTGGGACTCCAGCACGTCCTGGAAGAGGCATTCAGACGACGGGGAGCAACCGACCTCTCTAATCCCGACAGCGGTGGCTCCCGCTGCTGCAATGCATGGCTGGTGCTCTTCTCCGCCCCTGTGTTGCCGATAAAACTGCAGCCTGGGCTGGGTAAGAATGGAACCTCTGCTGCGCAGGCGCATTCGGCGCTGGCTCCGGAGACGGAGCGAGAGGACCAGTGTGGCACATGCGCCGTAGCAGAAGCGCAGGCGTTTCCACCGAGCATGCGCATCATGTCCCTTACGCTTTGAACGGCCGTCACGCATGTGCTGTCCGGTCTTTTCCCCCTCAGCCTCTGTAACCGTCGTCAATCATAGAGGTCTATGGAAGCCTAGATAGATCTATCTCTAGGCGGACATCTCTATGGTGAAAGGAATGTGATCGCAACAATGTGGGAGCGGGGGAGGGATCCAGAGCGATGAGCTCAGTGGTCGTGGGGCGCATGCGTCGACCCGCTGTATTGTAGTAATGACGTATGAGCTTAGAACGACTGCTGCATTCCTTTATTAATATTCATGCAGATCAAGAGTTGCTGACGAGGGAGAAGGGCAAGGGCGGTCAGAGCTACAGTATAGTGATGAAGGCTAGGAATCACTTTCCGGGGTTGAAGGTCATACCAAGGCACTATTTTATTCTTCCCCATGAGGTAAAAATTAAAGAACCGGGGTGTGTGCTAGAAGTGTATATGGAGTGTCTGGGTAGTACTGTACTAGGGTAGTAATCCAGATCCTGTCGCTAGTCCTGATCACCTGGAGAATTTCTGCCCGTTACAGGGGTGTCAGATGCAGAAGAGGAACACCAAGCAGAAAACAAAAGGACGCTTCCCATTTATAATTTTTAGAGACCCTCTCGTTTGGAAGCCCCACCCATAATAATGGTGGTCTTATTGCAGAAGCCAAACCCTCCCACTCACCAACAAAATATTAAAGTGGGGCAGCCTTCCACCTATTCCAAACCTAAGCCACCTAAATCATTTGTTAGGGATTTAGTTTGCTGGTTTCCCTCAATAGGTTGAACACGGTGTTCATTTTAGAGACACTGCCTTCAGTGATGATGGAGAAAAGTCTACTTTGTCTGAGTATAAATGCTACTAGATTTGGAAACAGGAAACTCGGTGGGGGTGGGAGGTGAGTAAATGTTTGTAGGAAATTTTACATTTTGCAGAACTTACCAACAGTCTGGAGATGTAAAATTTCTGGAAATTTTGAAGCCATGGGAAAAGAAAACTTCAGGAAAATAAAACAGGAAAATTTTCCCCCTAAGTTTCCAGAGATTTTACATCTCTATGACAGACCATTCAACAGTGGAATACGTAGCTTGTCTCCAAAGATAGTGGACCCTATATTGTTGGAAGCTATTTAACAGAGCTTGGTTTGCTTTCTGGGATATATTAGCTGTGGATTTTATGCTTTGGCAGGGATTACAGTAGGACCCTGGCATCCACTGGGGATTGGTTCCAGGCTTTTCCATGGATATCGAAAACTGTGGATAAGAGAGAATGCCAAACCCCCCACAAAACTTGCTTTACGGCTGTAGATTTTTTCCTCTGCCAGCTGTGGATAACTGAATCAGTGGTTAATGAATCAGTGGATATAGGGGTCCTACTGTAGATTCAATGGCCACTTTTTCAGTTCTGTAATTCTAACACTTTTATATCCGATCTAAAAACTACTCTACATGCAGAAAATTGTAGGTTAATTATTACAGTGTAGTTTCAAAAGTAATTAATTACTAAAATGTCTTTTAAAAAATCTGCAACAGAGGAACATGGCTAGTTGGCCCTAGAAACTGTCATATTGAAACTGATGACCCTAGAGCCTCAGTTCACCTTGTCATCTAGGAAAAAAGGAGTCTATCAATGGCTTCTTCACAAAGTAGAAGGAAGTAACAAGCAAAATATCACAAGGGTCTGGTGCTCTTCAACATTTATTAATGGCCTGGATGATGGGTTGCAGGGAATGGGTAACATATCTTCAGATACTGTACCTCAGAATTTGGGTGGAAGAGCATACTGTACTCTGGAAGACACAAACAACTCTAGTTGCAACTGACTACACTAAGCAACATGGTTTTCATCCATTATGTTGAGGAGTGCCTTAAGCCAAATGAAGAGAATACAATAAATAGATACACCTCAGCCCAATAACAGGGTAAGAGGAGGCTATTCAAACAGAGATGAGTGGTTGTGAGCAAGGGAAATGGCTGCCTGATAGCTCAGAATATACTGGGTTTGTTATTTATTTATTTAAAGTACTGTACTTTTTAACCCTGCCTTTCTCCTTAAAAACAACCCAAAGCAGCTTGTAACAATTAAAAGACAGTATTTAAGATTAACAATAATAAAATTATCCATTAATACAGTATGAAAAAACATAATAGCACATTTGATGCAGTAAGGTGCTACAATGCATGTTAAAACTCCACTCAGCAGCAGAAAGTTAATGGCCACATGCAAATTCATTATCAAGTTCTAAACAGAAAATGAGCTTCCTCAAAGGAGAAAAGAGGGTTAATGTGATTAGTGGTCTTTAGGACGCAGACCTTGTAAAGTGAAAAATCTTCATTTGTTTCAGTCACAGGGATTAGTGGGCAGATTAGAAAGCTACACTGGTTAAACTCGAGTGAATCTACATTGGGGTGTATCTAGAAGTACCATCCATTAGAGATCATGGAGGGGATTTAATGAATGGACATCTTCATGATTGTCTCATTAGGACATAGATGAGAACTGTACAGTTCTGGCATGCTTCTTCCAGGGTAGCTGGAGCCTAAACACTGTCCCTAGGTCATAGCACTAGGAGGAAAGATGAAGAGAAAGGATGGGTCCACAAAAAGAAAAAGAAAAAATCAATCAAACAAACAAAAAACATTTTCCAAAGAATGTGAGGAAGTTACTTTTAAAAATAATATTTTTTTTTACTGCAGAAGTTAAATTCCATTAACACTAGCTCAGCCATGGTCTGAAAATGTGGATATCCATGCATGTGGGTTAATATCACACTTGTTTTGCCTATCACAATGCCTCTTGAATCATAGTGTTACTGTATTATTTTCTCAAGCTATGATGAATTTCATAGCACTTTAGATGGGGCATAGTTTCTTTTCAACAAGAGCATGCTGGATGCACAATGCTTTTATAATATTTACCAAGGTGCTATACGTAGAATTTAGTTTACAATATGCAAATAGAAGTAAACAGTATTTACATTGACTTCTCAGTGAAATCATTGAGGTGCTTGGTTCTGAGTAAAAATGCTCATTTTTAAGTTGTGCAGATTTTGTCTTTTCTGTCTCTCAAATTTCAGGCCCAGGTAGGGAGACCAATCACCCTCCAGATGTTAGACTCTGCCTTACAATCATTATTCTAAGTTGGACAGGAGACAAGTATGAAGAAATGAAGACCAAAACAGTGAGTTCCAATCTATGCCATGTATTTCATAGCTCTGTAACCTATTCAGCTCTTTACATAAAGAAGTTTTGCCTCTCTTCAGCCTGCTATGAAATCAATCTACAGGTGTTTCTTCGACTGTTCATGGTTAGGTGGAATAATCTACAATATGCAAAGCAGTTTTTTTCATTTCATTTTCTATTCACACTAAACCTTCTTCTTCAATTGTCATGTCCTCGTAGAACGTTGGCGATCAGTAGCCTGAACTGGTTTCAATCTAAAGCTATTCTAAATAGAGCATCTGTGTTCACTGCAGACCATTGGCTTAAGTTGTTAAGCCAGAATGTTCTTCTATGCCCTGGGCCATGCTTCCCGTCTATTCTTCCTTCTAACCTGTATCAGTTGGTATTTATTGTTGCGCATTATGTATCCAAAATATTCCAATTTTCTTCTCTTTATGGTATTGAGGATTCCTAGCTTTTTATTTATGCGCTGTAATACAGCCACTTTAGTCTTCCATTTCATTTTACTCTCACTTGGATTTATCCGCTCACCCTCTGTCAGACGTTGTCTCCTCATCTATCTATTAATGAGTGTTTCTTACCAGCACTCCACTAATTAATAAAAGTCAAGCTATTATCAATGTCTCTGTATTGATTATTGCTGCACTTTACATGAATACTGACCATATTTATGTTGACTCAGCAATAAATCTGCTGGAACATGATGGACATGTTAAGTTTCAAAATGAAGCATCCATACAGTCTGGGGGAGTGCCAAGTTCTGCATAGGAGGTTGTGTAAAGGTGCGAAAAGTACAATTCTCCGCAGGGTAACATAGGAAAAGAAACAGGACTGGCCAGATGACTTGTTGCCTAAAAATCCTTGCTTCAACGTGTTAATTTGATTCTGAAGTTTCTTTTTAAGGGATTAAATGACTTGAATTTGAGGCATACTACCTTGATCCTACAAACTCTCAGGTGATAAGTTGGGGGGGTGGTGTTCTCAAGTAGGGGGCCAGATAGCATAGGCAAGTATCTTTTAAGATCATTAGCAAGGTGTTACCTTTATTTTCCCTGCCTCAGACAGTACTGTGTATCCGTATTATCCTATCACTTTGTCCAACAACAGAGTGGTTTTGTCACAAAGAAGGAAAAGAGGCGTGTTTCAAATAGGCAACTCATGTGTGTGTTGTGTCGTTACAGTCGTGACCGACTCTACATGACTCCATGTCCATGGAGTTTTCTTGGCAGGAGTACTGGAGTGGCTTGCCAGTTCCTACTCCAAGGCAACTCATAGGAGAGAGGATTCCAGAGGGCCCAAGACACATGATGCCCGTATCACGTGCCACCTCCCTCAAGTCTCTAGAGAGCCATGTGGGGGACACCCTTAGATGTTGATACTTCAAGGAAGTGGAATTGATCCATGAAAGCTCACATTCTGCCTCTAACTTCTGCTCATCTCTATTATGTTATTTTGTTATGCTGTTAGTTCTAATATATTTTGACTAAACAAGTTTTTGTTTTCTATTTATCATTCAATATTAGTTTGTATTATATTTATTTTATTTTATGCTATTATTCTTTATTCCATTGAATTGATTTCTTTATGTAAACTGCCCAGAGTAGCTATTCTCTAGATGAGTTGTCTAAAAGCCCAATAAATAAATAAAGTACGCCAATGTTTTCTCTCTCTCTTTTTATGGGAGTGTGTGATGTGATTTTACTCACAAGTTCATTGTATTAATCTTATTTGAAACTTACTAGATTGTTGACTGCTGGAGGTACATTATCCTGCTGGGCCACCAACCAAAGCTGGTAGAAGACATTTCAAAGCATGGAGTCCACCTGTTCCTGGGGTATCCCTGTAAGCTACACTTCCCATAAGGAACAAATTATTTATTCAAGGGAAATGAAGCCCCAATACACATAAGGCAAATGCATTGATACGGATAGAAGCACCAACGTTCAGTCGTGTCTCTATTGTGCCTCATTTTGTTGGTGCAAATCTAGTCCAGCCTGACACCGAGTCAGCATTCTGAGTCAGCCGTACAGCTGATATGCACTGATAATAGCAATGTGAAATAGAACCACCTGTTATCAGCGTATTGTGGACAACAAAACTCTCGGTCTCCGAATTGCTGCTTAGAAGCAAAGCTTGGCAGTTAAAACAAACAAAATCATAATTAATTTTTGGTCTAGTAACAAAGCAATGACTAACTTATGTTGATGTAATTGGTTCATAGTTAAAACATGCACTCTCACTATATTTGGGAGACAAATGGACAAATTTTATGTTGCTCAAACGGAGAGCCTATGTGTTGGAGCAATTTTCCTCAGAACCGCTATTTCAGTCAGAAAATGACTACTTCTGGATCCTAGCATCAAGCTAAAATAAAATATGATACATGATTTGACTTAGAACCTCCACATAATTTGGTACTTTTCTCTAAGTCTTTTTTGGTGCTTTTACATTTGTTAAGCTCTTTCCATTTTGGAGCTGGCAGGTGAAAAAGCTGACCATCCAAGACAGAAGACAATAAAAGGCAAAGAATTAAAAAGACCTTCTGAAATTAGGAAAGCAAACAGTTCCAAGAAGCATTAATGTCTAGGCGGGGATTCTGTCACTTGACCCTGAAATGGGGTGGGTGGGGTAGACCGAACACTATCATTATTAATAGTCCTTGCTGGGAAGTGGCCTCACTGAGCTGAACAAATCTTTCAGGTGGTAATTATGCAGGAAAATGGTTTTTCAGTAAAGCTTTTTAAATTAATGGGTCATTTGCAAACATATAAAATCTAATGCATAATTCTGAAGAAGAGAATATTTCATGTAGTCCAGGAGCTAAAGGCAGATCAGGAAAGGCTCAGAAAGCTGATGGTCTTTTTAAATTAAAAATGCATGCAATATGCACATGCACACACCATGAACCAAGCAACCACTCTATAACAAAACATTTATTACTTTTTATTATAGTGGTCTGCAGGATGTTACGCAATTTGTCCAGCTTTCTAGTTCCATATCTTTGCAATTCATTTGAATTCAATGTTGTTTTCTTCTTTCTCTGCTTTTGAAGGACTTACCATAAGTGCTCTTGGAAGCAATCACCATGCAAGCATAATAAAAGCAATCCCTGTTCTAGAATACATTAGCCTAGATCAGTGGTTCTCAACCTGTGGGTCCCCAGATGTTACTGGACTGCAACTCCCAGAATTCCCTTCCAGCATAGCAAGTGCTGGAGGCTTCTGGGAGTTGCAGTCCAGGAACATCTGGGGACCCACAGGTTGAGAACCACTGGCCTAGATCTTACAATTGTGTTGATGATTGTGAAAGTGACTTTAGGAAGCAAGGGCAGGGCAGGGCACTTCTCTCCTCCATGCTTATCAAGTCAAGCATTACAAAATCCCTTCCGATGAATGATGCAGCAGATGCTGGAGTCTATATTCACCTGGAAAAGCGACTGTGCCAACGCAGCTTGAGAACCTTGGTTATGTACATCTCAGCTGTCACACTGAGAACTCTCTGAATTATGCCATCTGAACGCAACTGCTTTATCAGTATTTGAGACTTAGGAAACTAAGATCGATTTTTCTAGTGCTAGAAGGAAGATGCGCCCTGGATTTCTTATACAAAGGATGTCTCACGCAAAGGACATCTGCCATATCAGGGCAACACTGCTGAGGAAGGAATAGCTTTCAACTCCTCCCCATGGTCTGCTTGTGATAATTACACACAAATCAGCACATCATCTCCTCAGACTTAATGGAAATGTTTGTTTCTCTGAATACAGCTGTTTATCTATTTTACTACTTTTTGTGTAAGTACAGGCAGGTAAACAAGGACATTGGCAGGGAAGAGTATTGTGGATTGGTTGTATGTAAAATGCTCAATACAATTTTGATAACAAGGTATCCTTCTGGATGAAGGGTTATCGGATTTCTTTGTTGCTTCCTGAGATTCTGTGACAACACTGTGGCCCTAATATGCCTCAATAGGGGGTCGGAGAACTCTTGTTTGTGTCTTTTTGAAGTTCATTGAGAGTAATGCAGAGAAGAAATGCCATATGTTTAACAAAAGGTGTGGGTTGGGGCACGAGAACACCCCACTAAAAAGGAATTATATCCACACGCATAGAATGTAGTGAAGGTTTAGAGCCACCTATTGACTTAATGCTGTATGGCAATGGAGTACTGTATACTGTAGCTCAAGGGTTTAGATATCTGGCTGAGGGTGAACCCAGAAGCCGGGGCTTCAGAGCTCACGTGTTAGCCTTTGAACTCAAAATTAAGCCTGATTGTTTTGCATGTAGCATGTCCTGTTCCAAGGGAAAGTAAGATGAGTGTCTTTCGTCAGTACACTGAGAGGCATTTTTTGCATGATTGGCTCAACACGTGTTGGTGCCTGAGGGAAAGATGCCCAGCCTCATTCTATATAACAATTTAATTAAGGTTGTCAGGTCTTAGGGCACTGGCTCGAGTCTTGAGGAATTGCTATACTTCTGCAGTTCACATAATAAGGAGACCAATCTCAGGATGAGCAGCAGGCCCATGACTAGGGTCTGTGTTCCCTCACCCCCAGGCCAAACATGGATTCAATGTCCCCTCCCAGGAGAGGGAGCGTGGAACAGTAAAAAGTACTATTTTGGTGCCCCATGCCCCCAGCACACATGCCCCACTTTGCAGTTCTGGACCTGAAAAGCAGCATGGGAGGAAAAGAAAGCTTGATTATTTTTTTCCCTGGAGGTGTCTTAAAATCCTTTGCTCTCATCTCCACGGATTTCCACCTTGCACCAGGGCACGCTGGCTTTGCATAAAGGTGTTTGTAGCTGTGTTGCACTTGCACAGTGCTCATGCAGCAAAATACCAGGAGTAATGTACAGTAAGACTCCCATATCCACTGATTCATTAAACACTGATTCAGTTATCCACGGTTGGCAAAGGAAAAAAAATTAAATAAATAATTCAGCATCCGCAAACCAAGCTACTGCCACAAACAGCAGCTGTAAAGCAAGCTACTGTTGTAAAACAGGTGCTGTAAAGCCAGCTGCTGTCACAAACAACAGCCATAAAGCAAACTACTGTCACAAAACAGCAGGGGGGGAGATTTGGCGTTCTCTCTTATGCACAGTTTTTGTTATCCACGGGCAGTCCTGGAACCGATTCCCAGCAGATACTGGGGTCCTACTTTAAAGGGAGGGGGGAGGGTTGGTGAGAAAGCTAGTGGGGGCTGCTTTGGAATAGTCGATCAGAGCGATCTAATTAAGTACTCCTGTTTACTCAGACATCACTCCTCCATCCCATCTTTGACTTCTCTTAAAAGGGTGGCCAAGAAATTGCATGCAGCCAATGCCATTGCTTGATGGGATTAAATTGTGGGCTGTTGATTGACTGACCCTTTAAAACAAGGCAAATAAATCTTTTTTTAAAAAAAAGTTTCTATTTTATACATATCGGTGATTGTCTGATACATGGTCTTTTTAAGAAGTCACTTCCCCTGCCCTTCTGTTGGTTAGTGGAGGAAGTGATTAATTAGTCAGTATCCTGAAGCGGCTCACTTATGAAGTCACTTTAATGATGGTGGCAAATTCAAACCGGCAGGCTTGCTTTGCATTGGTTCCATCAACTACACTCAGTGGAACGAGTCCAGCCCAGAGTGATGGCTACCTGGCAGAGGCTGAGAAAGGTATGGATAATTCTGCTCCAGCAGTGTGCTGCCTCCAACAGGATCACCATCTTTAAGAGCAAACTATCTTCTTTTGCCCCCTCCTATGCTGTCTGCATAATGTTCCTGTTTCTCATTCTGGAGGCTTCCACCACAGCTTCCTAAAGCTCACCTCTCCCCTTGCATCCCCTAAGTCCCATTCCTCACAGCGTCTCTTCGTCTTTTGTGAAGGGAACAGCTGTGCAAATGGGCACATGGCTCATTTGTGTCACTGGTGACCCAGGACCAAGGTCTACAAGGTGCTGGGCTGTGTAGAAGAGTCTGTTTTGACTAGTATATGTGGGAGGGAGGCTAGAAACACTGGGCCCTCTAGAATTCTCTCTGATCCAGAGGCATAGTCCTCATTTGCATCTGAACACAGTGGGTCTCCTACCTGTTTGTTCTTCTGAACTTTGCACCAGTGGCTGGAGAACAACTCCAGTAGCTACGTGAGTGGGCAAGGGAGTCTGACAATTCTAATTCTCCAAAAACCACTATGGTTGATGATATATCAGCTTTACATTGACCGACTTTATAGTGCTAGATTTCAGCCCATGTCTCTAATTTGGTTGGTCCAAGAACTAAAACATCAGAATTCAATGATCTTTTTGAAATTTGCAAACACTGCCAATTTTCACTTGTGTAAAGAAAACCACATGATCACAGACAATCAGGCATGTGCCCAGGAATGCAACCAGCACCTCATTAATGAGTGGTGACTGCCTGCAAGACTTACACTATTTCCTTTATGTATATGTAAAATGGCAATTGGATTCTGGCCATTTTGGCCGAAATCAAAGTATATAGTATATGTTGTCCTGGCAATTGTGAGTATAATTCTGAAGGAGTCAATGGCTCAGTGTGCAGCCTCGAAATCAGATGAAGAGCAGGGGGTTGTTTTATTTGACAACACAGGCAAACGTGGAAATACAGTACGCTGCACTTAACCAGCAGGGCCTTTGATTCCACGCACATAGCAAATGTAATTGTAGCTCATACCAGCTACCAGGGCTGAATGAAGAACGCGACAGCTTTTGCTGTCAACACATACATAAGCCTGCAGGACAGGACACAGGCTCTGAATTCTCTCCAGTGCAAGACTTGGGTGGCACTTCATTCTCATGGGATTTGATGGGTATTTCTTTACACCAACAGCTGGTGGCGTTTCATTAGTACACTGGATTCAGTGATAAAGAGGGACACAGTCTGTAAGAGGTGCCCATAGAGTTGCTTTTACAATTTCAAATTTCTCAGTTAATTATGGGGCAACATTTCTGAGACATTAATTATAGCAGAGGAGAGTGAATTTGGGTAGGTTATGCAACATAGAAGTTCCATTAAAACACAAGAATTAAAATATATATAATGATTGTATTCAGAAACTTTATTGGCATATACTGTATATGACATACGTGCAAAATACATTAAATACAAGTTTGATTAGGACTTTTCTTAAGTATAATATGTACAATCTTAAGTATAATCTTAAGTATAACTATCTGATCTAATTCTTCATAGTTTTACTATTTGTGCGACAAAGCACGCTACCCTTTCAACCCTACCCTCTGCAGAGTTATTCAAGAGGAAATTAATAATTTCTATATCTGACCAGTCCCTTGTTTGGGCCAGAATTGGTTGTAGATATGGGGGTCAGCGTAGCATGGTGAGTATAGTCACATGGGCACAAGGAATGCACTTCCCCTCAGACTACAGGGGCAGCGCCTCTCATTATATGGTTTCTCATGAGATCTTCTATATAAAACCGCTGAGGGAATTAAATTAAATATTACCAGTGAATAGGCTCTCTGTTTTGGGGGAGATTGTAGTGAGTAGAGGTATGGGACACTCTGGCTGAGATTAAAGGGAATAAGATGATTTGACGGGAAGCAGATCTTTGTGGCACTCAATAGATCTTAGAATGCAATATCCTGCATTCGATCGTGCTAAATGCTTCAGGCTGAGAGAGAGAGAACCAAGAGTGTCCACTGAATGGCCTGCAAGAGAGATTTTTCCCTCCATGTAAGCAAACTTGCTGGCCATGTCGGTCTCCCAAATAATCTGATGCAATAGTCTATATCCTGTTCAACATTATACAGTAATGGATATTCGGCCAATACTTAATTGATCTTAGCCAAGCTCAGGTTCCCATCATGTGTTGGCCTGTCTCCAGACTTGTACTGCAGAAGGAACACAGTTCAGCAATTCCAGAATGTTTTGAAAAAACACTGATTGAACTTCTTCCACAGAATGATCCCAGGCCCTTATCCGCAGGGGGATGCTGCATAGCAGTAGTGGTGTTGCATACTGTTTGTATTGAATCCTCTTAGAGCAGGTATGTACCTGTTTTTTCCCTTTTGAAGAAGAACCTGATAATGGACTGTACAGTGCATCTGGATAGATTGGTTGCTGTTGTGCCATGAAAGGTCCAAGAATGTTTAAGCAGAACATGATGCCCAAGTCTTTGAATTGCTTAACATGATCGATCTTTTCCCCATCAATGGTCCAATTATTGTATTGGGAAACAGCTAAAATTACAATAAAGCAGCATTGATTGATGAATATTGTGGGGGAATCACCCATGTGAGTTAAAATCTGCAAGGCCAAAAGGGCTGCTGCTGCCCAGAGAAGAAGACGGAGAAAAAGAAACCCCAAAAGGGTGGTGGAGAATAAAGATCTCTGCATTGCCATGCATTCATACGCAAGAGGAGGAATGAAGGAGGGAGCTATCAATTGATGGAGAAAGTATTCCCAAAGATAGATTCAAAGTGGTAGAAATGATCTCTCCTTTGTCTTGCTAAGAACTGAAGCTGGGGAGCACTGGAACTCCAGCTGGGAAAATGTACGGGAACAGGAATTCTTCAGCAAGGATCCAAAGTGAGGGCAGGCTACCAGATGTTGTAGGCCAGAAAGGAGGAATTTGGGAGAAGTGTAAGCTAAAAGGATTATCTGGCTAAACCCTGGATTCTGGGGGCTTCAGGTCTTTACTGAAGTCAGCTGGAAGGGAAGTTGGTGGTATTTCAGGAGGAGGTTTCAAGGCAGCTTCAGGAGGAGATGAAAACATCATGTCGACTAGCACCAGAATTAAGAGGGGCGGGGACAGCACTTCATACATGGGATTCTAGGAGTAATTTGCTTACTGCTTGTGAGTCATGTGTCCACCTATTCTCTTAGGACAGAGAAATCCTATTGTGCTCCATTGGAAAGTATTTGGAAGTAACTACTCACGGGACTAGGCCCAGACTTTCTGTAACCATTGAATTCAATAAGAAGGGTCCAGGGCACAACATCTTCTGATGAGTGGCTTAAGTTTAAGTCATGGCATAACATGTCTTTCCACTTGCTATGGAAAATATGTTTGGTTAAGTATCAGGTGTCTGGATTTCTGTTAATGTTCCCAGTCAGGAAGATTCGTGTATTTATAACTCAGGCAGTTTAAAGACGACAGCCGCCAAGTAAATTTCTCCCTGTGCTTCGGAATACAGTTGGGCTGGAGCTATGGAAATAGTATTAATTGGTGTTGTTTTAAAGTGCCAAAAGAATGCAAAGCTCCTTCCAGGGGAAGATAAATTGGTGCCCAGAAGGATTAATCGCCTCAATTAGACAGAACAACACAGCAAAGAATGATAAAATAAAAGCAAGAGGGGAAGGCCTGAGCATTCCACAGGTTTCCCTTGCACTGTGCTGTGTCCTGCAATGCTCTTCTAATGTATTGGGGAATGTTCTAGAAGAGTGTGGGTGATGGCATTAGGAGATAGGGGTGGGTGGGAAAAAGAAACGGGCAGATGCTCTTTGCATTCCTGTTGAGAAAAATTCTGCTCCCAGGAAGTTGGTGCTTCACCCACTGCTTAATAAGAAAGTCTGACTGATCTGCTAAACAATTTTTAAATATTTGGCAAAGCACCATTCTCTTTGAGCCAAGGAAGGAGCAGGACAGGGAGATGTGTTTCAGTCACAAAGAACTCCCGTTCACAAACGACGACACTTTCGCACCCACAATCTGCTGTGCAGTTGCGAGGCATGTTTTCGTCTCTCCAAGTGCAAAAATGCATTTTCTTCCAGAAAATCTGGAATGAGTTAAACGAAAAGGTGTGTGCAAAATATGCTTCTAATAGAAAGCAAATGTGAAGTTGCTCAAAAGGAAAATTTAAAATTGTAAAAAGGCGTCACTTAAAGAAGTTAGCTACTCCTTAGTAGCATATCAGACAATTGGCAAGTTATAGCTTTTTGCTACATGGACTGATCAGTGCTTTTTAAATGTGAGGGTGGCAGATGAGTTGCCTGAGCATGTAACCTAAAATCACCAGTACATCAACAGTGGATTACATAGTGAAAAGGAACACAGCCCAGCATCAGTTCACTGGCCATTATGATGGTCTGTTCAAATACTTGGTTCAAACATTCGGAGTCTGAGGCAACAAAAATATAATCAACTGACCACAAAGCTGCACCTTTCAAAACCCCATCCATGCTTATTCATCATTGTCAACTGAACGTCCTTCCAAGCATTAGATTTTAGCCAGTCTCTGTTCTTTTTTATGGGCAGAGGATTTTAGGATGGAGGCCATCTAAACTTTTGCAGGGACTTTTGTGTTCACAATAGTGCAGGATCACATCATTCTCTGCTTCTTGGGTTTTGACTAGAGACTAGTTATTGCAACACCAGCAGGATGTCACCTGAACTCCCCACAAATGAGCATCTGATATATCTGCCAGCTTCACCATAATTGAGAAATGGTAAGAGACAGTCATTTTGGGGTTGGTTTTTTTGACTATTTTTTGTCCCTAATTCATAGAATTTTAGAATAACGGAGTTGGAAGGGAACTATAAGTAGATCAAGTCCAACAACTTGTGCAATGCAGAAATACAAATCAAAGCAGACCTGACAGATTTTTTTCCCTCGCAAAAGCCTCTGCCACCTCTTGAAGAAATAAGTTCCATTCTTCCCATTCCTTCTTTTTCCATTCCATACATCCCAGCACTTTTGTGACACCATCTGTGACGAGGAGTCTTGTCATTCTGAAAACTTGCACATACTTTCATGACTAGATAAGCCTCGTGGCGCAGTGGTTAAATGCCTTACTGCAGGTAAAACTGTGCTCACGGCCTGGGTTCAATCCCCGGCAGCAGGCTCAAGGTTCACTCAGCCTTCCATCCTTCCGAGGTCGGTAAAATGAGTACCCAGCTTGCTGGGGGGGCAATGTGTAGCCTGCACTAATTAAAATTGTAAACCGCCCAGAGACTACTTGTAGTAGTATGGGGCGGTATATATAAGCAGAACACTAAGCAGAACACTTTGTCATTGTTGTTGTTTTGATTGACCTAATAAAGGCATCACTATAACATGGAGTTTGGATTATAGCTTTTCTCTACAAGCTAACATGGCCACCATACATGAATGAGTGTGCCGGTCCCTTAATCCCCTCTCCCATATTTATTTTAAGTACGGGGAAAAATTGTCTCTTGATTTGAAGTGCCAACTAGAAAGTACGTTCACAGTCAGTTCCTTTATTCTTGCCTTTATTGAGGCAGACATAAAATTGATCCCAGAGGGGACTGGGATAATTATTGATAATGTACCCACTTCCCAACAGGTAATGCTAGTCTAGATGACTCAGAGAAAATATAGATAATGCCCTTTAGATCTAGAAACTCAGCACATTTTGTTTTTTAATTACCTAACCTGCTGAAAAAATCTATAGAACTCAAAAGTTTACCTAAATTGGTGCATTTACAGTTGCCCACTTATGGCTTCAGGAGGATGGAGCCTTTAAGACATTCAGAGGTAGTCAATAGGTTTGCCAACATGCAAGGAACATCCTGTGTATGATACAGCATATTTGCATATACTGGAATAAATAAAGATTGTATCTGACTTCTACTTCCAATCAACCATCATTAAGTGGATCTATAAGATATTAGTAAGATATACTGCT
The DNA here is from genome assembly GCA_023846285.1 of Phrynocephalus versicolor. Taxonomy (NCBI): domain Eukaryota; kingdom Metazoa; phylum Chordata; class Lepidosauria; order Squamata; family Agamidae; genus Phrynocephalus; species Phrynocephalus versicolor. The sequence continues at coordinate 1,704,964 of JAHTLZ010003547.1, forward strand.
TTGGATATGCCCCCAAGCTGAATGAGACATAAACAGTATTAAGGTGATGCTACACCTATTTTATTTTATTTTATTTTGAACATTTTTACCCCTCATTTCTCCTTGGAAAAGGACCCAAGGCAACTTGCATTATCAAAGGACATTATACAACCCAGAACATTTAAGACATATTCAAGTTTAGGAACATAGAATTAGAAGAGGCATCTTACAACATTAAAAATGCAATACTGCATTAAAATTAATAACAGTCTGCAAAGAATTAAAAGAAAAAAATCTATTATGAGAGATGGAAACTAACATGGAAAATACAGGCATTATTATGAACCCAGTCTAAGCAGTCATGCATGGTAATTGATCTAAAAGTCACATAATAGGTGGTCATTCATTCAGGGAAAGCTTGCCTGAAGAAAAATGTCTTTGCCTGCTTGTGGAAAGACAGCAAAGATGGGGCTGTCCTGACCTCCAGTGGGAAGGAGTTCCAAAGTCTGGAACAGAGAAGGCCCTTTCATGTCTTCTTATCAAATGCACCTGTGAAGGTGGTGGGATGGCGCGAAAGGTCTCTCCTGATGGCCTTAGCACCCGAGCTAACTCACTCCATGAGATTCAATCTTTGAGGTAGTTTGGACCAAGGCCATTTAGTGTTTTATAGGTTAAAAAAACCAACATTTTGAATTGTGCCTGAAAACTGATTGGCAGCCAGTAAAGCTGCTGTAATAAAGATGTAATGTAATCCCTGTAACCTGCCCCAGTCAGCAATCTGGCTGCTGCATTTTGGACCCACTGAGGTTTCTTGAGACTTTCCATTGGTAGCCCCACATAGTGCACATTACAGTAGTCCAGCTGGAACATCACTAGGGTATGTGTCACAGTGGCCAGAGCAGATTTCTCAAGAAATGAGTGCAACTGGCTCACTAGCTTTAATTCTGCAAATGCAGTCCTGGTCACAGCTGTGATCTTGGTATCTAGGTACAAGGATGAATCCAGGAGCACCCCCGAGCTGTGCACCTCTTTTTTCAATTGAAGGGTAATATCATCCAGTACAGGCTCCCTTTCAACTAACCAGAAGCACCTCTGTCTTGTCTGGGTTTATTTTCAGTTTGTTCATCCTCATCCAGTTCATTACTGAAGTTAAACACTGATCTAAAGCCAAAATAGCTTTCTTGGTGTCAGGATATAACAAGAGGTAGAGTTGGGTGTAATCGGCATACTAGGGACACTTAATCCCCAAAACTCTGGATAATCTCCCCTGGTGGTTTTATATAAATGTTAAATAACATAGGAGACAGAACAGAACCCTGAGGGATTCTACAGGCCAGTGGCTGTGGTGTCAGACACGAATCACCCAACATCACCTGTGTTTTCTCTAGGAAGGACTGGCGCCACTGTAAGAAAGCCCCCCCCCAAGTCCCATTTCATAGAGATGAGCCAGAATGATGCTGTGATCTATAGTGTCAAAAGCAGCTGAGGGGTCTAGTAAAACCAACAGGGACACAGATCCCCTATGAATATTGGTCATCTACCAAGGCAACCAGTGTAATCTCTGTCCCATAATCAGGCCTGAAGCCAGACTGAGCTGGATCCAGGTAGTTTGTCTCATCCAGAAACCTCTGGAGCTATGAGGCCACAACCCGCTCTAGCACTTTCCCCAAGAATGGGATATTCAGTACAGCTAGATAATTGTTCAGTATTTGGAAATCTAAAGAGGAGCTTTTTAAACAGTGATTTTACTATTGCCTCCTTTAAGCATGTTGGAATCCTGCCCTGCTGTAAGGAGGCATTCACTCCTCCTAATCTAACCAGTCTGCCATTCCCTCTCTGGCACTTTTGATGAGCCAGGAAGGACAAGAATCCAACAGACGTGTGCTAGCTCTCACCTCCCCAAGGGTCCTGACCACATTATCAGCCTATAGGAGCTGAAACTCATCTATTAATACAGGGTAGGCAGGGGTGAGAGTTTTGTTTACAGCCTCTGGATCAATAGCCACAGTGGGGATCTGATCAATTTTGCCTGCAAAGTGTTGTGTGAATTCTTCACAGCAAGTTACAAAGTGGTCTGTGCTATCCACCTGTGGGTCAGCATGTAGCAGATTCTTGACTATTCAGAAAAGCTCTGCTGGTCAATTCTGTACAGAAGCAATGGTGGTGGAGAAAAATAATTTATTTGCTACTTCCACTGCCTTTGAATAAGTCTTTCAATGGCCCTTAACTGTTTCATTATATGTTTTAATGTGAAATTTTTGCGAACATCATTCAGATACTAGCATTTTCCCCATTAAAAACAAACAAATTCCCTCATGAAGAGCTTTCTGATTTCCTCTAGATGAGAACATGTTTTACATTTCAGATATTAAATTAAACATGTCAAATATGGTGCGGCCGTTGTTATCAAATACTGTAGGTAAGAAGGTTAGTCCAGTTTACCTTCTGACTAAGCTCAATGCTGAAATGACATCAAGAAACTTTTATTTAAAATGCTATTTCTCACACAAAGGAGAAGTCAGATGATAATATTAAGAGTCTATATACTTCACTCATATTACTTGTTACAAAACTGTAATAATGCCAGCTTAACTGGATTTATGGTGCATTCTCATGATAAATGAATATGAATTAGGAACTTTCATAGGGTGGAGCCAACCTTGTAAACATGGTCATAAAATTTACTAGCCTATGTAGCATTTTACCTTGCCTGTTAAAAAGCTGGAAACTTGTACTTTAATGATAGCTGTGGTAAAGAAGTCCCCTCTTATGGGGGTGCATTCAAAACTCATGATACTAACAATCAGGAGTTGGTAAATCCAAGCAAATAGATGTGATCTACCAGGGAAATGGGTGGGCAAAAGCATGTGTAGATAGAAGGCCTTAAGATCTTCAGTTCTCAAGATGGTGTTACAGTAACAAGGCAAGAGGTAGAACTTTGTCCCTAGCAGACCAACCATAATTCAGACATCATTTGGCACCATGATAAGCGTTCTGGTATATAAATTTTAACAGTACAGTATATCAGGCAAAAACCAAAATAAACAGACAAAAACATTGAGGCACCTTAAAGATTATATTTTAATGTAAGCTTTTGTGGATCTTTACCCACTTCTTCAGGCCTCATTCTGGAATATCTTATAAATAGGGCACATTTGTACTTTTGTGTCCCAGTTGATCAGTGAGGCTAGAAAATAAAACACGCTGAACTGTGCTTTCATCATTGTAAGGCTAATTACACTGGTGACAATGAGGCCTGTAATAAGACTTTCTGGGGTAGGAAGTGGCAAGCCACCCCAGTATCCCTGCCAAGAACATCCCATGGACAGAAACAAAAGACTAAAAGATATGATGCTGGAAGATGAGTCCCTCAGGTCAGAAGGCGTCCAACATGCTACTGAGGAAGAGCGGAGGACAAGTACAAGTAGCTCCAGAGCTAATGAAGTGGCTGGGCCAAAGCCGAAAGGACGTTCAGCTGCAGACGTGCCTGGAAGAGAAAGGAAAGTCCAATGTTGCAAAGAAATATACTGCATAGGAACCTGGAATGTGAGAACCAGGGTAAGCTGGATGTGGTCAAACGTGAGATGGAAAGAATAAACATTGACATCTTGGGCATCAGTGAACTTAAATGGACAGGAATGGGTGAATTCAGTTCAGATGACTATCACATCTACTACTGTGGGCAAGAATCCCATAGAAGAAATGGAGTAGCCCTCATAGTCAACAATAGAGTGAGAAAAGCAGTCCTGGGATACCATCTAAAAAATGATCGAATGATTTCAGTACGATTCCAAGGCAGTCCTTTCAACATCACAGTAATCCAAGTTTATGCACCAACTACCGGTGCTGAAGAGTCTGAGATTGACCAATTTTATGAAGACTTACAAGAACTTTTAGAACTGACACCAAAGAAAGATGTTCTTCTCATCATAGGGGATTGGAATGCTAAAGTAGGGAGTCAAGTGATAAAAGGAATAACTGGCAAGTTTGGCCTTGGAGTTCCAAATGAAGCAGGGCAAAGGCTAATTGAGTTTTGTCAAGAGAACAAGCTGGTCATTGCAAACACCCTTTTCCAACAACACAAAAGGCGAATCTACACATGGACATCACCAGATGGACAATACCGGAATCAGATTGATTATGTTCTCTGCAGCCAAAGATGGAGGAGCTCTATACAGTCAGCAAAAACAAGACCTGGTGCTGACTGTGGCTCAGATCATCAGCTTCTTATTTCAAAATTCAAACTTAAACTGAAGAAAGCAGGGAAGACCACTGGGCCAGTCAGGTATAATCTAAGTCAAATCCCGTATGAATACACAGTGGAAGTGAAGAATAGATTCAAGGAACTAGATTTGGTGGACAGAACACCTGAAGAACTATGGATGGAGGCTTGTAACATTGTACAGGAGGCTGCAATGAAAACTATTCCAAAGAAAAGAAAATGCAAGAAAGCAAAGTGCTTGTCCAATGAAGCCCTACAAATAGCGGAGGAGAGAAGAGAAGCAAAATGCTAGGGAGAAAGGGAAAGATACAGAAAACTGAATGCAGACTTCCAAAAAATAGCAAGGAGAGACAGGGCAGCCTTCTTGAATGAACAGTGCAAAGAAGTTGAGGAAAACAACAGAAAAGGAAAAACCAGAGATCTATTCAAGAAAATTGGAGATATTAAAGGGGCATTTCGTGCAAAGATGGATATGATAAAGGACAAAAATGGTAGGGACCTAACTGAAGCAGAAGAGATCAAGAAGAGATGGCAAGAATAAACAGAAGAATTATATCAGAAAGATCTGGATGTCCCTGATAACCAAGATAGCGTAGTTGCTGACCTGGAGCCAGACATCCTGGAAAGTGAAGTCAAGTGGGCCTTAGAAAGTATTGAAAACAACAAGGCCAGTGGAGGTGACGGCATTCCAATTGAACTCTTTAAAATCTTAAAAGAGGATGCTGTAAAGGTGCTGCATACGATATGCCAGCAAATTTGGAAAACCCGGCAGTGGCCAGAGGACTGGAAAAGATCGGTCTACATCCCAATCCCAAAGAAAGGAAATGCCAAAGAATGCTCCAACTATCGCACAATTGCACTCATTTCACACGCTAGCAAGGTTATGCTCAAAATTCTACAAGGCAGGCTTCAGCAGTATGTGGAAAGAGAACTTCCAGAAGTACAAGCTGGATTTCGAAGGGGCAGAGGAACTAGAGATCAAATTGCCAACATGCGCTGGATTATGGAGAAAGCCAGAGAGTTCCAGAAAAACATCTACTTCTGCTTCATTGACTATGCCAAAGCCTTTGACTGTGTGGACCACAACAAACTATGGCAAGTCTTTAAAGGAATGAGAGTGCCTGACCACCTTATCTGTCTCCTAAGAAATCTATATGTGGGACAAGCAGCAACCGTCAGAACTGGATATGGAACAACTGACTGGTTTAGAATTGGGAAAGGAGTACGACAAGGCTGTATACTGTCACCTTGCCTATTTAACCTCTATGCAGAGTACATCACGCAAAAGGCAGGACTGGATGAATCACAAACCGGAATTAAAATTGCCGGAAGAAATATCAAAAACCTCAGATACGCAGATGATACTACTCTAATAGCAGAGAGTGAGGAGGAATTAAAGAACCTCTTAATGAGGGTGAAAGAAGAGAGAGAGAAAAATGGGCTGAAGCTTAACATCAAAAAAACTAAGATCATGGCCACCTGTCCCATCACCTCCTGGCAATTAGAAGGGGAAGAAATGGAGGCAATGACAGAGTTTATTTTCTTGGGCTCCTTGATCACTGCAGATGGCGACTGCAGCAATGAAATAAAAAGACGCCTGCTTCTTGGGAGGAAAGCAATGGCAAACCTAGATAGCATCCTAAAGAGCAGAGACATCAATTTGCCAACTAAGGTCAGGATAGTCAAAGCTATGGTTTTTCCAGTAGTGATGTATGGAAGTGAAAGCTGGACTATAAAGAAGGCTGATCACCGCAGAATTGATGCTTTTGAGCTGTGGTGCTGGAGGAGAGTCTTGAGAGTCCCCTGCACTGCAAGGAGATCAAACCTATCCATTCTGAAAGAAATCAACCCCGAATGTTCACTGGAAGGACAGATTTTGAAGCTGAGGCTCCAGTACTTTGGCCACTTCATGAGAAGAGAGGACTCCTTGGAAAAGTCCCTGATGCCTGGAAAGATCGAAGGCAAAAAGAAAAGAGGGCGGCAGAGAATGAGATGGTTGGACGGTGTCATTGATGCAACCAATATGAATCTGACAAAACTCCGGGAGACAGTGGAGGATAGGAAGGCCTGGCAAGCTCTGGTCCATGGGGTCACGAAGAGTCGGACACGACTGAACGACTGAACAACAACACCTACTTCTTCAGATGTATCAGGCAGCGTACAGAGCGCCTACAGTAAAACATTCATGTCAAGCTCTGAGGGTCAGTGGTGTATGGCTGCATTTCATTCCTGCAATGACAGATGACTCCTGTTTGGTTCCATTATTTTGAAGTCTGGTTCTGTAAACATCCCAGTAAGAGACACAAAGAAAGGCAAAAGCAACAAAAAGGATATTGTGTTGCTTTAAAAACGAACTGTAAGCAATAACATGGCTAAAAGAAATAACGGGAACAATGACTTGAGCCTTGTTCTGAAATATTGGTCTAGTTGTAGCAAAGGAGGTAACAACACAATTATTACATTTGGTAACAACTTAAGAAGCCCTGATTGATATTCAATCAGTATATGGGTGTTCATTGCGTGTATAAATTACTATGTAAAGTGAAAAAGGAACAATACAGCCTTTCTAAGTACTGTACAAGTAGAAACCAAGTCCCTCAGTAGCACCTACTAACCATGGCCTATCTTCTTCCCTATATACACCTGAGATTAAGGTGTGTGTAGGGGCACTAAAGCCAGGTTTGAGCTCCAGGACTTCTCTTTAAAATAACTCACAAGGAGATTAACCTCAGACTACCCACTCTTGCCTTTCTTTCCTTCGCAGAATCCCAACCCTCCTGCAGTACAGTATGTGCTCTCTAGCTGGAGAGAGCGGTCTATCTATTTGCCAGTAACGAAAATCGTGCCCCGTATTTATTTATGTACAATATTTATATTTCTATCCCGCTCCCCCTTATCCGCACTGTTCTTCAAATTCTTGCTTTCCATAACGTGTATTGAATTTTGGGAGAAAGTTGGCTTTGTCTCGTTCATTTTTTTTAAAAAAATTATTTATTCAACGTAAAGCGCCGAGAATGAGAAAAGACCCCTTTTTTAAAAAATGCCTCTCTTGAGACGATGTTTTAAGGTCGGTGAAACGCGGTGTGTCAGGGGAGCTTATGGCCCCCTCAAAATGTCTGCAGTTTATTGGAAGAGTAGCAGCGATTTTGAGGGGCGGCGTGGGACTGAAGAGTGGCCGTCGGTCAGATGGGGGGAAGGGAGGGATATCAAATACAGTGGTACCTTGTAAAAAAGGAATTAATTCGTTCCAAATGAAATTATGTTAAGCAAATTTTCCTTTATTCAAATTTCCAATAGGAATGCATTGAAAACAGAGTGATCCCATTTTTATGTTGTATGGATTTGCCCCATAGGCGATTCTGTTAAGCAAATTTCCCCTATCTCCTGAATTTTTTATGTTGTACAGATTTTATGTTATACAAACCGTTTGTTATAAAAGGGTTCATTGTATAATAATAAATGAAATTAGAGAAGGAAACGATCGGAGCAGCCAGCGGCTGGGGCCCCTTGGAAAGCATCCAACCCGAGTCTCTCCGGGTGGCCTGTTAAAAACTGCTTGGGTGGGTCTTCTCCGATTTTAGGAGGGGAAGCTCCCCCAAGCACCGGGGCCGCACATCCTTTCCTCTGGTCATTCCCGCCCGGCGCAGCCTTTCTTCTTTTTTATTCCCCGGGCGGGGCACCCTCGGCGGCCTTGGCCGGCACTCCTTTCGAGCAGGCAGCGAGCGGGGCACCCCTGCGACGGCGGCGTGGAAGGACCCGTCCCTTTGGCGGCAGCCTCTGTCCCGGCGGGAGCGCCCGGGAATCCGTCCGAGCCGGAGAGTGAGCGGGTGTCCCGGGAAGGCTACTGACGCCGCCGCCGCCATGTCCGTCAGCGAGATGTTCATCACTTTGCAAGGGGTGCTCACGGCCGACCAGGATATCCGCGAGGTGGGTGAGAGCGGGCCCGATCGGGGGCCTCCCTCCTTCCCTCCCCCTTGAGCCACCGGGATAGGAGGAGGTGGCAGTACTCCCGCCCTGGGGCTCCTGGCTGGGAGGAGGGCTGGCTCTTCCGGCCTTGGCCTCCCTCGAGGGGTAGGTAAGGCGTGCCTTGGCCTTCACTCTTCGGTCTGCGAGCGAGGGAGCCCCCCCCCCCCCAAAAAAAAAAAACCTCGGTTCTCTTCCAAGACCCGCCGCCCACAGGAAACCGACTCGGTGTCTCTGCAGGTCTTAGAATCCTAAGAGTTGGAAGAGGCCTCGAGGGCCATCCAAGTCCAACCCCCTGCCATGCATTACCCTCCCCCCCCAAAATCACAGGACTCCCGACAGATGGCCATCCAGCCTCTGCTTAAAAACCTCCAAAAAAGGAGACTCCAAAGAAAGTCCCCAGCGAGGGATGTGCAGGGCAACTCCCCCTGGGGTGCTCAAGGGGGAACTCCCTGCCACAGGATGTGGTGATGATGGCATCTGGCCCACATGCCTTTTAAAAGGGGTTAGAGACAGATTCCTGAAAGAAAGGTCCATGTTGCAAGCCAGGATGGAGATACTTGCGAGGAGCGGCTTAGGGATCTGGGAAGGTTTAGTCTTACAAAGAGAAGGCTGAGAGGGGAGATGATATCCGTGTTTAAATATTTGAAAGGATATATCGAAGAGGGGGCTGGACATGTTTTGTCCAGAGACTAGGACTCAGGACAATAGTTTCAAACTACAGGAAAAGAGATTCCATTTGAACATTAGGAAGAACCTCGTGACAGTTAGAGCTGTTCGGCATTGGAATATGCTGCCACAAAGGGTGGTGGAGTTTCCTTCTTTGGAGGTTTTTAAGCAGAGGCTGGATGGCCATCTGTCAAAAGTATTGTGATGGGGTTCCTGCATGGCAGGGAGTTGGACTGGATGGCCCTTGAGGTCTCTTCCAACTCTATGATTCTGTGATTCTCTGGGTTGCAATGGCAAGAGAGGCAAAACAACAACAACAACAACAACAACAACAACAACAACAACAACAACAACAACAACAACAACAACAACAACAACAACAACAACAACAACATAAAAATAAAGAGGAAGAAAAAGAAAGAAAAGAAAAGGGACAATAAGCAGGAATGGGCTCCTGGTAGAAGTTTGCCAGGTCTCACCCCTCTCCGCCTTTAAGATAATGTTAAAGATATTGTTTTAAGAAGCATTTAAGCCAGGGCATCCTCCCATAAGTTATCTCTATTTGTGTTCCTACAGTCTGTCATTATTTGAGGTGTCCAATCCATTGTTTGGAGTGTTATATATCTTGTGTATGTGTTTACTTAGGAATGTATTCTTTTGGTTTCCTGCGTGAATGGGGTTGTTGTTTTATTGACTTGGTGTAAACCACTTAGCTTTAGAACAAGGCAATAAGTCACTGGTACATAAATACACTAAATACTGTACATGAACTAAATAAATAAATGTTCGACTTCATTGAAAAGCTCTCAGTTCCTATACTATGAGAAATAGAGAAGAGCTCTGTAATATATTAGTCACTTTATTTTTTCGTTTCTACGGTGTCTCTCTTTATTCTTATTACTGTTAATAGTTGCACAAATGCAGGAAATATTTTACTTCATTCTAGTAGAAATAATACCTAAGTTCTGTTTTCCTTTAGGGACCAACACTGATTTGTTTTGTTGTTTTTATTTGCTTTTGTCAGTGGTGATTGAGAGACAGGAATCCAAGACAAAATGTGAACAAATACCTGTATATACTTGAGTATAAGTCAACTCGAGTATAAGTTGGGCCCCCTGATTTAATCCTCCAAAACTGGAAAAATTTATTGACTCACGTATAAGTCTAGGGTGGGAAATGCAACAGGGCCTGGCAACTCCTCCTTTGTGAGCTGGGGGCGGGGCAGTGTGTGATGTTTAAAATGACTTTTAGCCACTGAGGCAAGTGCTTGGGTTGGTGGCTAACAGTCATTTTAATCATTATACGCCACTCCCCTGCAACATGGGGGGGGGCGGTCAGGAGAAGTGTTGCACAATGTTTAAAATGACTTTTAGCCACTGACCCAAGCACTTGCCTCAGTGGCTAAAAGTATTGACCCGAATATAAATCGAGGGCCCCTTTTTTCAGCCCAAAATTAGAGCTGAAAAACTAGGTTTATATACGAGTATATACAGTAGTTACAATGTACTATTTTGAAGCAAAACAATTTAAGGAGCCATTGTAGCCATCACAAAAGACAAATACAAAGTGGAACAGGTAATATCTTTAGGCTACTATAAAAATAACAAAACATTGCTAATATTTCGGGGGCAAAGCCCCCTTCCTCAGAGCAGTACCAATAGGTTATAACATGGCAAAAATGGATTTTGCCAGGAATTATTTCTTAGGTGTAGAGGCCATGGCAAGATGGAAAAAAGCCAGGCAGTTTACTTCAGGCACGACGCTTGGATGTTCTTGGGCTGCCTCTGAAGTGAAGGGAGGGAGGTGTTTTTATTGTCCAAGTCCTTCCAAAGACATGTCACGGCTCTCACATACACACATTCACACCTCTCCTCAATGGGACTTGCAGAGACCCAAAGTCCCTGATCTGTCAGTGACGGGGTGGTGGTGGTGGTGGTGGTGGTGGTGGTGGTGGTGGCGGTGGTGTAGAAGGCACATACATTTCATTTGAGGATTGGGATAACATTTGGAAAAGTGCACTGAGTATAGCTAATTAGATCAAATAAAAGGAAAGAGATTACCCAGTGTTGCAGTCCTGTTGAAGGTCCCGTTGCCTCTTTCTTGGTACAAAGTGTGAGCGGCTCATTCCTGGTATCTTAGTATTTCCAATTGAAGCAAAACAATTCAAGGAGCCATTGTAGCCATCTATTTTATACTCCACGGGGCTCTCAAATATCCTAGTTGCCATTTAGAATTTTATCTGTTATTATTCTGTCAAGTCACATCCAACTTGAAACAACATTTATCTGCGTTTTTCAAAATACAGTATGTGAGATACTTAAAGAGTGTTTTAGCAGTATCGCCTGGGTCCATGAGTTTCCTTGGCCAAGTAAGAATTTGAATCCTCTTCTCCTGAGTCCTAATCCATCCCTGTGACCCCATGACCATGCTGGCTCTTATACAACTCTTTATGTAGCTCAAAAGAGTTGATATTATGAAATAGACTGGATGTCTGAAATATGCTTACTCCAAAATACTATACATATTTTCAGTCTTTCAAATGCCACAGTACTTTGTTGCTCTTCATCTAGAAATGAATAATGCCAGGGATTCTTTAATGAAGAAAAAAAACCAAAAGTATACGAGTAATCTGTATTTCTGTGTTCTGTTTTTTGAGAGTTTTATTACCTTTTGCAGGAGATCAGGAAAGTTGTTCAGGCTCTGGAGCAAACAGCCCGGGAAATCCTAACAGTACTACAAGGAGTCCACCAAGGTTCTGGATTTCAAGATAGTAAGTCAAGGTTACTCTGCACATTGTCCCTTGTAAGGGAAAGACTGACCTCTATACTGTATAAATATGGATTGGGTACAAATGATGAAAATTTGTGCAGTTAATGTCTGCAGAAATTTCCTGACTTACAGCAGTTTGTGCCTAAAAGTTTTTTTTTTTTTGCATCACCACAACAGGATTTTGACCAATGATTTGTTCAGTAGAACAATTATGTAATGATTGAACATCTACATTTTCTAAACTCTTCAAGTCTGACACTGTATCCAAATTAATAATGACTAACCTATTCCATTCATTTGGAATGAAATGAAATAATAATTTAAGTGGACACCATCCATTCATACTTGTTTCTTTAGTGTTTTGTTTTGTTTTGTTTTGTTTTTCCCTGTTGCTGTGGCTGGAGATATATATACACTAGTGCCTTGTAAGACGAATGTAATTCGTTCTAGGAGTCAAATCATCCTATGAAAAATTCAGTTTATGGGGCATAGTTTTTGGAAGGAACAGATTAATAGGTTTTCAATGCATTCCTATGGGAAGGCTGTCCCAACCCCCCTCAATCAAGGGCAGCCAAAGGCTGCTTTCTGCAGCCCCGCCAGACAGCTGATTTTGACAGATCAGACCTGTCAGAATCCACTTTCCCCAGGGGAGGGGGTTGTGGAGAGCAGCCTTCAGCTGCCGGTGATTGAGGAAGCAGCCACCTCCTCTTTGCCCAGGTCTCTGTGCCGAGACTCGGGTGAAGAGGAGGAGGAGGAAGAGGCAGTTTTATCCTGTTTTTTCTTCCCTGTAGCATCAGATCTGTGTGTGCTACAGGGAAGGGAAGGCAGGATAGAAATCTCCACCACTTCCTCTTCCCCGGAACCAAAGAAAGCAGCTGTGGCAAGCAGGCAGGCGATTTTCAAAGGGCTGGAGCTGAGCTGCCATGGGCTCAAGCCCTTTGAAAATTGTGCACCTGCCTCAGCGAGCAGATCGCCACCGTGGCTTCCCTTCCAAGCCTCCTAGGGAGGGCAAAGATCAATGGGATCCTGCTTTCCCCACCACATTGGTGGGCAAAGCAGGATCCCATTGATCTCCGCCTACCCCAGGCATGACCAAACTTCAGCCCTCCTGATGTTTTGGACCACAACTCCCAGAATTCCAAGCCTGTATTTCCAATGGCAAAGGACTGTGGGAGTTGTGGTCCAAAACATCTCAAGGGCCGAAGTTTGGACATGCCTGGCCTACCCTGTGCGGTTTTGAAGGAAAGGGTGCTTCCTATTACCTCGTAAGACAAATGTAAACGGGAGGGGGGGGGTAATCATCTTACATTTTTTTCTTATCCCTGGAAATTACAGTTGTCTTACGAGTTGTTTGTCGTAAGGGGCATTCATCTTATGAGATATCGCTTGGGCGCGGTTAGCTCTTAATATAATCATGAATTGCACAATTTGTGCATTTTTGCTACCTAAACTGTTTTAGCTATCTTGAAAATTCGTAATGGTTTTATTCTCTTATTCTTTTAAAACTACACAAATGTATTTTCTATTTTATTGGTTGGGTCTGTGACCATAAATGAAGATTATTCTTGTTCTTGTTCTCTCTCTCTGTGTGTGTGTGTGTGTAAGAACACCAAGCTTTTCCCCCAGTTTAGATTTTCCCATATCATCGCCTTCCTTGTTTTTTATTCCAGTTCCAAAGAAATGTCAAAAGGCTCGAGAACACTTTGATACAGTTAAAACACACTTGGCATCTCTGAAAAACAAGTTTCCTGCAGATCAGTATTACAGGTTAGTCAACGTATACTTGCCTTGGCCCTTGGAATTTTGTTAGTGTGGTGCAACTCCACTGAATTCTACTGTTCTGCCATTTTAGAACATGGTTGAAAATATAGCGTCTCCTGAAAGGAAGAATAATTTATTTAGGCAAGAGCTAAAGCCCAAATAATTACTTGATATATTAAATCTTCACATTGGTTTGTTATGCTAATTCACATCCCTTTTATTGAAAGAGAGAAACATTTTTTTTGTTTGCTTGCTTGGTACTGATGCTTATTGGTTCAGGCTTGGCAGACAATGTATAGTGCTCTGCATACAGACATTTGTACTAAAGAAACCTGAGTTCAAATCTCTGCTATGCCATATTTCTAACAGGACTACCCTGGGCTAATTGTTATCATTTTGTCCCATTTGTTTTACATATGGCTCTTTGAATGGTAGGACAGCAGACATACATATATGATTAATATATTTAACTGTTAGAATCCTTCAAATATTTTAATTTTTAAGAAGACAGAAATATGGCATCTGAAGGACTGATTGCTGCATTATAATGTGAACTTTCATGAAAAAAATCTACTTCCTCAGACATTGTCTGGTGTTTGAGGAACTGGACTTGTCCACAGAAGCTCACATTAAAATATAGCAGTTGGCCTTTAAGGTGCCATAATGTTTTTATTTATTTATTTATTTTGGTTTGCCCTGATATGCAGTACTAGAACAGACTAACACAGCTTCTTCTAAAATTATAGCTATGAAGGGTGCTTTTTAAAATGAACATATAAACCAACATTTTAAAAACATCTGTTGAGAGTCATGTGTTTCCCTTGGTTATTTTTTTTCCAGGTTCCATGAACACTGGAGGTTTGTACTACAGCGTTTGGTCTTCTTAGCTGCATTTGTTGTCTATTTGGAAACAGAAACCTTAGTCACCCGGGAAGCTGTTACAGAAATACTTGGAAGTAAGTGATAGTGTTTTCAGTTTCGGTGCATTTAATTTTGGTTTTAATGGGGTAGCAAAGTTCTCTGTTCCAAGAGTTCCTTAAAGGTTTTTACACATTGGAGTGCCAAAATGTTCCTGTTTGCCAGTTGATTTCTACAAATATTTTGACATTTATGGAAGCATTGATAAATTCTGAGCTTTTGTGTCAGCTCTCATGTGGTTCCTTTATGCCTTAAAATGAGTATACATTAGTCTGTATGCTAGCTTTTTTTTTGAAATTTCGGTGGACAAGATTAAGTGTAACTTGCCAAACTAAGTATATGGCACATCCAGACATTGATTCAACAACATTGCAGTGCCGCACAGGTTTATAAAAGAAGCCAACTATATTTTCTGAGGCTCAGCATCCTAGTCTGTTTAGAATTCCACCCTTTCTTTGGTACATACTACTCTAAATGGTGGCAGCCTTCTAAGGGTTTTAGGGAAATCTTTTTTCTTTCCAGACCTGCTATCTGACATTTTTTAAATTGGATTGTGGGGGTGGTATTTGGGACCTTGTGCATGCAAAGTATCTCATTTTTGTTGAACCTTTGGTACTCAGCTACGGAACTGACTTGCCTAAAATCTATTAGACTTGCAGAATATAGCTAAATGCATGAGGAAAGAGAATGCTAATCTTTTTTCCCTCTGTGGTTGCCCTCCCCACACAAAGAGCAGCAAACTTAAAGGGGTAACTACTGCACCTCTACATGGAGAGGCTCTTTATGTGATCTCTAAAAAATGCAAAATGTCCCAATTGTGTGGCATCTGCACATGGGAGGCCCTTGCCTTCAGACCATTGTTGTCCACGAGACAACTGGAAGAAAGGAGGCAAAGCTAATGTAGATTCTTTCTCTCTGCACATTTACTTTAACAAAATCCGATCACCTGAAGAAAGCATAACATGAAGATTTGACCTGGATTAGTACAGAAGTCCCCATCTTTAAAAAAAATTATTGGAGGCAAGTTTCGCTTTTCACTTTTCTTTTGCAGTTGAAGCTGACCGAGAGAAGGGCTTTCACCTGGACATTGAGGATTACCTCTCTGGAGTACTGACTCTGGCTAGCGAGCTGGTAAGTTAATGTTTTACACTGTTACTGAAGCATTACTGGCCTTGCTATGAATGCTAGAAATGAGTGCTAGAATTACCAACCTCAGTTCTCCTTTTAAAAAGTATATCTGATTTATTTTGTTTGAAAGACAGTCCCCTTTTTTTAAATGGGTACTAAAACCAACAACTTTCAGGATTCAAGCTTTAACATAGATCCTGTTCAGGAAGGACATGACCCTGCCCAGGTCTTGCTAGATTTCTAGCATTCCTAGCCAGCATAGGTGATAGTGTGGAACTGGAGGCCACTAACCCGTGGTTCAGACCGTTGCCACCCCTGCCTTAAAGTTTGCAAAGAAATGGGTGTGAGTTAACCTGTTTGACAAGAGAGGAGAGTGGCAGTGCCTTCATTAGGTGTGAATAGACTTTTGTGGGACTGTAAGAAGGCCTCTCAGGTCCATTCGGCTCCTAAATTTATTGCTAAGCTCATATAGGTTTCTCTTATCCAATAGTCTAGGCTAGCAGTCAACAGTGTCACTGCCGGGGACTATGCGCGCCCACTTCGCATCTCTGCTTTCATCAATGAGTTGGATTCTGGATTTCGCCTTCTGAATTTGAAAAACGACTCCCTGAGGAAACGTTACGATGGCCTCAAGTATGACGTCAAGAAGATTGAGGAGGTGGTTTATGACTTGTCCATCAGAGGGCTCAACAAGGAGGCGCCTGTTGGGGAGAAATAAAAAAGGGGGGGGGCTTGTGGAACTGCATTCATGATTACCTCAGATTTTCTGCCAATGAAGGAGATGTTTTATGTGAACTCTCCAGCAGTAGGTTAGAGGAACCACGTGCTGCAAACCACTGTTGTTTTTTCCAAAACGAATGTTTAGTGAAAGCACTCACAACCATTGAATGCCTGTCTAGTGGACTCTGTTTGCAGTAAAAATCACCACGTGTAAGCAAACGGTAACTTGTAAATTACAGTCATGGCTGCCTGGCCGCTCTGTGGAAGTTATGTTATCCCCACATGATAGGCTTGTTTTGTATTGTTTCCAGACCACGAACTTAATATTTGTTGGAACTCCACTGTGTTGCCACTGAGTAAAGTTCATGCAAATCAAAATGGAGTGCCTGGCTGCAGCAAGTATCTATCATTTTTCATTAGAACATGATCAAAATACTTCATTTTCTGCTTTTGTTAGTGAATCACTGAAGGTTGCTGTATTGAAATTACGAGTTCAGAATTAGAAATATCAGTTTGATATCTATTGTTGGAATGTATCTTTTTCTATTAGTCATTATTGTATAGGGCATGGTTATCTTTATATTCTTAAATAAGTTGATTGAATATGGGAAGGGTTTATAGCTAAAAACTTGAACTTATGGGCATTTTTCCAAGTACATACCCAGTTTTGAAAAAAAACAAATCTTAAATGTTTCAGTGATTTACTGAAGAGTGGGGGTAGGTAGGTGCAGAATACCCAGAGGCCAGTAGCTGTGTAAGATGGGAGGTTTTATGGTTCTTTGGACTTTCAAATAGCCTATTTCATCTTCCCTTCATATCTGTATTTTGTCTGTTTTTTTCCAAGATCCTTTGTAAATCACACAGGAGAGAAAACGGTTTACCTTAACAAAAGGGGAGGAAATGTACCGTTAATTTAATTCAAAAAAATACTTACTTGGAGTCAAGTTGTTTTCCTCGGCTTATTTCATAGAAAGTGTCTGGAGGTTCACAGTCCTAGGAGTTTACTACATAAGGTGCTGGTGCAAAGCAAGCAGGCCGTTTCCTGCTGTTCATGTCCTACATTCACCAATCCTTCTCAATTTTATTTCTTTCAAGTTTTTTTTAATACACCATGTTCTGCCTGAGTACTTTTTGCATTATGTACCTTTATCAGATCGGTTTTTCTCATGGCCCTAATGTTTTCTGATGATAAAGATGACTCCCAAAAGAATTAAGAGAGTCTTCATACTTTATGATACTAGTGGCTGTAAATATCTCCATTTGTAAACCTTTGACTTGTTCTGTTACATTTTTTTAAAATGTTCACAGAGAAGCATATACTTCCCTTGTTACTATGGGTGAATAAAATAAAAGCATTGTTCTTTAAGAATGTCATGGGTTGTTTTTTTCTTTTGCAAGATGATCTTAAACAAATTTTTAGTGAACTGAAATGGAATTAGGTTGTTCCCAGAAATCCAAAACTTCCAGTTTTTCCCAGATGGGCAAAACCCTATCTTTACTTAAAGGTTCCCCCTGCACATGCGTGCTAGTCGTGTATGATTCTAGGGGCAGTGCTTATCTCCGTACTCAAGGTGAAGAGCCAGTGTTGTGCCTGTCTGTTACCTTCCTGGTTTGTTTTTTTTACAGCGGTACCTACTGGTATTTATCTACTTGCATTTACATGCTTTCAAACTGCTAGGTTAGCAGGAGCTCGAGTTAAAAGCAGGAGCTCGCTCTGCTGCGTGGCACTAGAGATTTGAACCACTTAACTTAGCAGCAATACATCTAATCACTTGAATTATACATAGGGTATGTGGATATGGAACAGCGTAATGAAAAATGGTTTGATGTGTAACTGGGTGCAGATTACTAAGAGTTGGATGTGGCTGCTCAGTATTAAATTGCACATGCATGTCTCATTTCCTTCCTACTCATCAGCAGGGACAGAAACATTATATGGTGTCTGCTGTTCAAGTACTTTTTCAGTTCTCGTGGCTCTGGAGTGAACCAGATCCATAAGGAAAGAGGTCACTGATATAAAATTCCAATGAAGAACTTGTAAATACGTGAGACACACATTAGAAGCTCTACCAGATCTTTTAAACACTATGTAGAAATCAGGCTTGACACAAGAATTGCAGATTGCCACTATATAGCTTTTGGATTTTCACTTTAGAAATAAAAATCAGATGAATTATTTGCTTCCTTTCCAGAGGCCCTTAGCTTCATCCACTGCGGGTCTTCTTACATTCTTAAAATCAGGTTGCTCAGTGAGGTGGGAGTGATAAGGAAAGAACAGGCTCAAAGTTCAAGGGAATATAGTTATTAAAACATTTTATGTCATTAATCTATAGTATAACATAACAGATTTTTTTCATTAAAATTTTGAAGTACACTAGATTACATCCTTTAAATAATCACAAACTAACAGAGGTAATTGAGCATTGTTAATAAAAGCACAACTCTGAACTATTTCTGATGTATCACATTCCTTGGGGGGCTACAGTGGATTTTTAACCATTTGCAAACAAGTCAGGTGACCCCCTAAAGGGACATGAGTACTGCTGATCCACAGGATTCTGTAGATATTCTGGAATGTTTATGGATGAACTCTGAATATATATTTGGCTTTCCTTTCAGTTTCCATGTGGCATGCGCTCAGTGTGAAATACAATTCAGTAACCTTGCACTTAGTCGGGCTTGAGGTCTGAAGTGGGAAAACTGACAGCCTCCTTTTAATTTCAAAAAAAAAAGAAAGAAAGAAAGAAAGACAATGCTAAAGGAAATATTTCCTAGGAGAGCCAGCTGGAATGAGAAGATAATGATACTGTCTAAACATTCTCCATAACGGCATTAATACTGCTCTAAGTTTGACCTTGAAGTTATAATATACACACAATGAAACCTCTGTCATGTATTTTCTAGATCCCTTTTCCCAGCACAGTCATGCAGTGTCAAGTATCCCACACTCTTTATCTCATCCCCACAATATTAACAACATTAGCTCGATATTTTCCTTCTAGAGACCTGCTCCTTGTGATCTGCTGCCAATAACTCCTTAGCTACCATACAGAAGACATCGTCCCGAGTGGGCCAAAAATCTGAAGGGCCTGCCCTCCTTGAGCCAGTCTTCTCAGGCTAAAGCCTATTCCCACAGTCAACACGTGACTCGGTGGCCTTCGCCATTGTAACTACTTACAAAATGTGCAAAAGACTTCCATGGCCCGGAATCTCGAGATCACAACTCTAAGTGCTCAAGAGAGACGTGTCATCAACCAGAAGGGAACTCCCTGAATTCCCAGTGTTCACGTGTAGTTCCTTGCATGTTGCCTTCTTTCATCTCTTAACAGGTAGTTTCCCCAGCTAACAGCACTTTCCCATTGCTGTCATTTTGGTGAGTTATTGTAGATGGTGGCTTGACTATCAGCCTCCTCTCAAGATCTCCTGTGGCCCCGACCCCCCCCCCAATCCCTTGAGACAGTGATTCACAAAATGGGGAAAGTGGGCCCTTTGGACATGTTCAGGGGACACTCACAAAACAGGAAGTGGATTCTCTGTTTTGCAGCTGGCCTACAAGAAGGTTCACAGTCTCCCACAGTGACTTTCTGTCCCATCAGATTTGCTGGAAAAAAAAGCATGGATTATAAATCCCAGACTGCCATGAATGACATCAAGCCTAAAGTCCTAGAAGGGAGGGGTGTCCTCCATGGAGTCGGAAGAGAAGGGAGTACCTGTGTATATAGATTTGAGTGTTGGGGGGGGGGGAGGAACCCCACAGATGGCAGTAAGGTGGCAAAAAGGTTTTAGGTCCCAAGTAGGTATACCCAATGAGGTTTTCAGGTTGGCTTGTATGGAAGATCTAACAAGTTTAAAAATGGGGCACAATTTTTCCAGAATCTGAGAAATACTGTTTAAATAGAACTTGTTAGAAAGACCTTTGCAGCATAAAATGGAGTTGTCAATAGGTAGCTATGAAGTTATTTGGCCAGGCGAAGGTGACCCTTCGTGCAATTCTGCTGAAAGGAGACACTCAACCCTAAGCAGATCTGGTAGAACTTGCTAAGCTTAGCCAAGCCATTTCACAGCCAGATCCCTCTCACGATCGATTGTGAGATGCACTTATCATGATGTTAGGCAAAGCATTGCGCCGCTTCTTCCAGGAGCCCAGCTCCCGGGAATATCTCCGGATTTGTCTGAACCAGTGGTGGGTCCGTGCCTTGTCACCATCTCGGAACACGAAGGACTCCCGCCTGATCTCAAGGAGTTCAAATGTATCGTCGCAATCAGGATCCACTGAGACCACACAGTTGCTGAGTCTCAAGGGCTCCCTGAGCAAACTGAATTTCCCATTGTTTTTGTCTCGAATAAGCACCAGCACTGCATCTTTCACAGACCCTGGTTCCCCAGGTTCAAAGCTGGATTCGGATGCACGTCTGATGTTGACCATGAGGAGCACCTGCATGTTTTGGAATTTTAAGGTCTTGCTGCCCTTTTTCACCCACTGGCCATCAGGCGGCTGGGCCAGCTGCAGGGGCCCTTCCATCACAAAACGTGTCTCTTCCCTCAGCCAGCCCACAGTCTTGATGGCCGTTTCCCTCATTTCAATGTTAATGACTTCTCTGTTCTTCTTGCTGTCCTGGCGGAAAGAGCGCAGGGTCCAGGAGTTCCCTTCCTGCTTGGTTTTCATATTGATGTGCTCCAGGTGGGACTCAATGCGGCTCTTGGCTTCCCTCAGGCTGCTGTGATCTGGGTGGTACTCAATGGTGGCTTTGATGATACGACTCAGCAGCAACGGGTATTTGGTGACTCTCTGCAGTGGAGCCATGAGGAAAGACCGCAGGTTCATTCGGCGAAGTGCTGTGTTGTCGTTCTGAGAAACATTGAGGAAAATCCTGCACGCATTTCAAAAAGTAGAAATTTCAGGCCAGGAAATGAAAAAAGTTTCACTCTAAGCATTGTGCATTACATACTAAACACTACCATGTCTTATTATTGGATTCATAGAACACTAGATGTCTACATATTTTCCAGACAGCTTTTTGGATAACACTCAGGTTTCCTGGGCTTCAAATTTGGGGATTCATTTGCTCAAGTTCATGTATAACCAACATTCGGGAAGTTGACCCATTTCAAACTGAGCAAGGACTGAAATCTCCCCTTAACCCTGATCCATTCATCTTAAGACAAACCAAACTAGGTAGATGTTTAGTAGAAGCCAAACCTTTATTTAAAAAATACTCTTTAGTTCAAATTTATCCATTCTTGTGTAACAACAACAGAGACTTCAGTGGAACACTCCCTTGCACACATTGGTTGCCCATTCCTGTTCCTCTAGCTGCAGTTTCATATGCATGCGCAGCAAATTATATTACTTAGGGGCAAATGTTAAACAAATTAGGTAATGTACAGGTAAATACTACTGCAGCACTGACCGTAGTAGAAGACACCAGCTATAACAGGTGGGCTAGGTGGGAATCTGATGGGGGTAGAGTGGGCCCACTTTAACTGATAGTTAAATAATGTAACTGGAAACTTTTATATATTAAAGTGCCAAGTTATGTTTCATAACCAGCATACCGCTGGCCCTTTAGTCCCTGAATGCTACCAAATTTGTGCAAATATTATGCAAATCTGTAACTTGAGTCTCCAGGGTTGCCAGAATTCCTAAGCAAATCCCATTTTAGTGCTGGCAATTTGGGTATTAGGCAAATCTTAGATGGACATATTGAAGTCAACACACAGCTTCCCTAAGGCAGGCATAAGCAATGTGTGGCCCTTAGCAGGTATGTTGGCAGTGTCACTACTCAAGGTATGGTGATGTCACTGCCTAATTCTGGTCCCCCCCCCCCAGTATGTGGTGCCCAGCTGGCTACCTGTGGGGGAAAATGGCTCCTGACAGGAAAAAAAGATGCCCTATCCTGCTGTAAGATCATATTTACCAGCATGCCTTTGATAACCTCAGCTACTCCCATTCCTTGGCTCTATTCTGTGCCATAGTCTTTTTCTTCTCTGTGCAATCCTTTCTGCACAATTCCCAGTGTGTTCTGGTTCTGAATAATACTGCCCTTCTCCATCATCTCCTCTACATGCATTTCCTAAGATTAAGGACCCCACTTACCTGAGTAACTCTTTTTCTTTTTCCAATGCATTGAGCATGTTCACTGAAGAGGATTGCTGGAGGCAGTACGTTTGAAAGGCAGGCAACATATTGACAAACTCCAGGAATATTTCGCCAATGCACACTGTCATGAGGTCCTCGTCGCCCTGCCAACAAAGAATGTGATTGGTACATCATCAGCTAATGAGGATGGGTTGTCTGAGGCCCTTCGAAAGCTCCCAGCCTAACAGTTCTGCTGGTATTTGTAAACAGGATCTAATCAAATGGTAATATGGTCATTTGCTGTAGCTCTGAGTTTTTTTAACCAGTTTTTCCAAAGCTTACAGCCCAAGTGGATGATGAGCATCAG
Source organism: Phrynocephalus versicolor (assembly GCA_023846285.1). Taxonomy (NCBI): domain Eukaryota; kingdom Metazoa; phylum Chordata; class Lepidosauria; order Squamata; family Agamidae; genus Phrynocephalus; species Phrynocephalus versicolor. The sequence goes on from JAHTLZ010003547.1 coordinate 1,727,539, forward strand.
AAACAACAACAAAGAAGGTTGCTACAAGTTTATTTACTGTAGCTGTATTCAATTCTTCAAAAAATGAACAAAACAAAAAAAACCCAACCCAAACCACCTCTGGATGTGCTCGCTACCATTCACATTTGTTGAAAAACAGCCATAACAACTGCCTGGTATTTGAGAGAGAAGTGGTTAACTTATGAAAAAAAGGAGTCTGGGATATTTCCTTGCTGGATGTTACTTTGTGAATGGTAGTGAGCTCAAGAGGGTATCCTATAGGTAGGCCATTTTGGCTGCCTTCAGTGGTGTTATCAACATTCAGGGCTGGGAGAAACACAACTGCTCTGCCCTTTGCTGTTCCAGAAATATTGTGAATATGCCTTACACAATGGGATGCTAATTCCCTGGAGATAAATGGCAAAATGTCCCTTTCTGGAGGACTGCCACTCCATTGTTTCTTTAAAGCAAGCTTGTTCTGTTTCATTTTTTTACTCTTTAAGAGAAACCTGGTTTTTGACTGTGACCATGATCATTCATTATCCCTTCCCCCATGAAGCTGCAACATTGTATCTATTTTGGAATGCTCTTGCTGGTAAGCCTTTTCTATGCATATTCAGTTTATAAGAAAGTCACTTTTTTAGCTACCTAGATCTTTAGCTACCTTGTATGTCTGTCACCAGCAATCAAAGTGTATTTCACAAAACATGAACAGACTATTCTGTTTTTTGCCAGCATGAGGCGCTATGGCACAGAGGGGCAGCGATTCAAGTTGAGTGGCTTCTGTTAAACCCGGAACTCCTGCGGGTAAAATTAATAAAGGGAAAAATCATGCAGCATCTTAAAGAGCAGAAACATCACTTTGCCGACAAAGGTCCGAATAGTCAAAGCTATGGTTTTTTTCAGTAGTGATGTATGGAAGTGAGAGCTGGACTATAAAGAAGGCTGATTGCCGCAGAATCGACGCCTTCGTTCAACTGAAATTGTGTTTCAATGTCAACATTTGGTTTCATGGCTGAAATCTGCATTCTGAGGTTTTAAAAACTCTGACTTCTATCATCCGTTCCTGAAATGCTCCAAACGACTGTTTTAAAACAGTTAGCTTCTTACTCTTGAGCTCAAAACCTGAAGCTTCACAAAGTTTTATTTCCTCCATTAAAATTCATTTTCTGCATGTTTTTCCCAGGTCTGCTGTGCACTGTTTGCATATACGCTTTTGCATTCTAAATTAAAAATAACGTTGCTCAGTTTTCATTTAAGACAAAGCTGAAACTAGTTCTCAGAATAATTCAAAAATGGACTCTTATCCTCAGTACCTGCACTGCTATCCACAATTTTCCTGTTTCCCTCTCTAACCTTTAAAGTAGAAGCACTTTCTTTAAATAGGGCTTTGTTCACAGTCTGCCCAAGTATAATGGCACTGCGGTGAAATTTCAAGGAAAGAACATGGGTTTTTGATGCCATAGAATAGAGATGGGCACGACCAGAAAAAATGACGTTTCGAGTTGTCGTTTGTCGGGACGGGCCCGTTTCAGGTCGTTTCTGTTTGTTGCGGAAATTTTCAAAAAATTGTCGTTTCCGTTTGTCGTTTGGGTTCAGGTTGGGGTTGGGGTAAGTGGGCTCTGGGAGGCACCTCTCTGGGTGCCTCTGATGTCTGACCCACTAAGAAGGGAAGGGAAGCGTAACGCAAAGCCGCCGCGTACCATACATTACATTATATTAGGGTGGGGGGTAAGTGGCAGAGACACCTCTCTCTCTGGGTGCCTCTGACTCACTAAGAAGGGGAGCGTACTAGCGTACTGACGTACAGGTTAGGGAATGGGATAGGGGTAGGGGATAGTGGGCTCTGTGAGGCACCTCTCTGGGTGCCTCACTTTGACCCACTAAGAAGGGAAGTGTACTTGCATACGGATCTGGGTTAGGGTTGGGGTTAGGGTAAGGGCTAGGCTTAGCGTTACGGTTAAGGTTAGGGTGGGTTAGTCAGCTGCACCTCTGGGTGCCTCTGACCCACTAAGAAGGACAGCGTACTGGCATATGGGTTAGGGTTAGGATTAGGATTTGTGGGCTTTTAATGCCCTCTCTGGCACATCCAGAAGTCTCAGTCAAAACCTGGCCATGCGATTGGTGGAATGGCTCCAAAAATTTGCATGGTCCCATCGCATGGCCAGCCCATCATTGCGCATGCGCAGGTGTAAAAAAAATAAAAATAAAATAAAATCAATGGAGACGTTTTATTGGAAGAAAAACCCACTGCTGCTACTATAAAAAATCAGGCATTTAAAATACCTAATTTTCAAATGTTTCTGTGGTGCTTTGGTGGGTTTTTGGACCACGATTTAAAAATAAATATTGCAGTTGCCATTTTGGATCCCGCCCCCACCGCATGGCAAATGGAGACGACCGGGATGCCACCCCCAGCCTGGTACCAGCAGCCCAGGACAGGAGAGGGGGGGGAGGCCAGGGACACCCCCCCCCAGAAACCACCCCTCTCTGGTAGGTGCCCTCACTGAGGCAGGCATATTTTCGCCTGCTTTTATGGCCGGGAATTGTTTTTTTTTTATTTTTAAAACTTTTTTTTCTGTGCTGCTTGGCATCGCGCGATCGCTGCAATGCCATGAACGACAACGACAAACCCGACCAAATTTGTCTTTTATCGGGTCGGGTTCGAGCTGGAGCGGAGTAATTCCCGTTACCATTCTTGTTACGTAACGAGAACGACAACCGAAAACGGAAACGGGGATTTCGCCAAGTCGTGCCCATGTCTACCACAGAAAACTGAACAACTGTAAGCAGCAGAGAATTTCGGGAGTTGGTGATAGCTTGGAATACACTTTTGAGCAATAGACAATATGCTGTTTTTTGCAGCCATGTCTACAAAATAAAAGGAGAAATCGGGGGTTAGCTGTCTCTTACTAGGCTACTTTATATATATATATATATATTTATAGCCACTGAACTCTGCTTGGTACTTTGGATGCCTTCCTTCATCTCAGCTCTGCTTCCAAGTGACTGTTCAGCTCACCCATCCCAAAGACCAGCCATGGCCTAGGCTGCACTGACAGTAGATGTCCAGAATTTCAGAAAAGACTCTGTACTCAGTCTGTTAAGATTCTCAGCCATCCAGGTGAGCTTATCTGGGAGTCATGGCAACTGGACTTCTTTTCTTGAGAGATCAAAACACTTCACTACTCATCCAAGTATCTTCGTAAGTCTGAGGAAAGTTAGCGGTGAGGCCTCCAATGTATAGTCCACCTTGATTTCACATTCAAAGATGAGGATGTACAGTACACATATTAGAAAGAGAAGATAGGTGGTTCGAGAGAGAGGTCAGGGAAACCATTCATGTGTGTTTTGAAAACTCCTCTCTCAACAGAGGTGGGGGACTCGGGCACAATCTGTCTGCTACTTATCAAGCTGCCCTTTCATCACTCCCCAAACAAATCAGAAGTACTTCACACCTCCACCAGCAAGGCCACAGCTAATGACCCATACTTTAATGGGGTTTGGGAAGGGTTGAATAGGTGGGACTTTCACCCACCCCAGGCCACTGTACATCTAACAAGCCAATTCAGGCCACTGTCCACCTAATGAGCCTATTCATACCAGGGTGATGTGAAATCAAGGTGGAACTATAAATTGGAAGAGTCACCACTAATTCTGTACTCAGCCATACTTGTTGATGCCAAATGTTCAACCTGAGGTCCTTGGCTGGTTTTCTACCACTGAGCTATGGGCTGATCCTCAAGACAAACTCATTGAAGTCCAGACATTGTTTCCACCCCATTTGACTTGCCAAGCTGAGCAACTGGGCACAACGCCCAGTGCCGCTAACGGGGTACTAGCCTGTCAAAATCAATTTTCAAGGACGGCTGCTCCAACAAACGATAAAGAACCTTGAGTATATTTAAGAAAGTGGGACAGTTTGGCAAGTGGCTGTAATAACACTTAAGTCTTTTAACCAGCCTTGCGTTTGTTCTTGGCAACCAGCAATTGTTGGCAAGCTCGGCTGCTTTTAATTGCTCTCCCTTGGGCACCGTGGGCCCTTTTCTGAATGTGGTTGTAAAAATGAATTTCATGGTAAAAGGGTGTTTTTCCTTTCAGAGCTGGCAATAAAGTACAAGGTATAATATAAATCCTCAACCGTGTGCAAATGCCATTTTTTTTGCTTAGGTGTTAGTGGAATCAACCCCCTGTATTCACTGCAGATGCCTTCAGCCCATGGAAATGTGTCTTTAGGTATAACTGATGACGGGGCCTCACTCAGCAACCAACACAATGGGGTTATAAGCAAAAAAATGAAAGTCAGCCCAGTGCAGGGGTTATAGCATTGGACTTGGATTTGAAAAACGCAGCTTCTTGCCTTCACGAATCCATGAAACTCCCTGATGAGTTCTCAGGATTGCCTACAGGATTTGCCTCTGTGCTTAAAATAGATGATAAAGACCGAAACATTTAAAACTGCCTTTATTTACTGAATCTCCTGAGTTCCACCAATAAAACGTAGCTCTCATTTTATCTGATGGGCTGATGTCTTTTGTTGCTCATATGGTCATCACTAAATTAATCCTTGACTTGTACGTGAAGTTATGCTGGCCAGTTCAATGCCTTTCTGTGGGCGTCTCTGTAACCTTCACTCAGTTTTCCATTGACACAGGATTGTTTCCACCAGAACATATTCTTGTGTACCTTATTAAACATAATATCCCTGGGAAAGCAAGAGTACAAGCCATGGGGTGAATAAAGTGTTTTATCTGCATGAAGGGAAACCAGTTTGTAAAAGTATTCCGTCCTGTCCTACGTGTGAACAAGATGACTGCAGATGTATTCTAATTCTATCTCTCTCCTGGAGAAGAGAAAAGAGGAGGAGGAGGAGGAACCACTGGTTCAGCCATTGGTGGCAGTTTGGCCCTGTAGCCACACAGATGCCTGAGTGGGCACCTGCCAGAGAAGACAGGGCTCGAAAGCCAGGCTGCCTATGGTACAGCTGTGCAGCCGTAGGGCCAAACCAGCTTGAGCCTCAGAGTTCATACCAATCTCTAACGACGACAGCTGCAGCAACAACAACAATCTATGTTTTTTGATTGGGCTATTCAAAATTTATGGTTATAATTACTATCTGCTCTATTGTTCTGTTTTTAAAATTGTCTATTTAGTTATTGTGGTGTATTGAGGGTTTGTGGAGTGTTTAATCTTGTGTAACCCATCCAGTGTAGTGCTTGCACTAATGGGGCAGTATAGGAGTCAAATAACTAAATAAACTTTGAGCTTGGATGGGCACTTGAGCAAGTCATAAAGCTAAACTCAACTGGCCGATGCAAGAGCAAATCAAGTGCCCTTCCTAGTTCTGTTTCGTAGCCCTGTGAATTCAAGAGGAACCGAAGGAATAAAAGGATTTGCGAGGTGGTGGGTTCAACCAAAGATCTTGCCACTGATCACGGAGGAGAGCAGGCAAATCGTGGCCGGCCGGACACATGCAATCTGATGCATGGCTTGTTCCTGCAGCCCAAAGCCTGAAGGTTTTACACATGTTGGAAAAGAGGAAACAAGGAACAGAGGCACAGAGGATTAAGTAAATAGCAGCCAAGAGCTCTCTAGAACTGTGGAGTCGGAGTCGGAGTCGGAGGAAATTTTGGGTACCTGGAGTCAGAGTCGGCAAACAATGCACCGACTCCGACTCCTACTAAATTTAGATTGGAATTTTTTAAAAAAGCAAGTTTAAATGTCCCAATTCACAAAAAGTTATAATTAATGACTTCTCTACTGTAAGAATAAAAAGACCAATGCATGCAGTGCCTCACGTAACCGCAAAACGAACACGTTAAGTGACCATGAAGAAGCATGCTTTTCATGTGCTTCACTATATGGCACTCAACGCACAATTAGGAGCGGCAATACTTATACTTTCCATAGTGTTGTGTTCTGTTGTTACGCAGCGCCTCTCACTAATAAGGGATTAAGTAAATATGGTTTTTGCAGGACTAGAGACACTTGTATAAGTGAAGGGAATGGAGGGTCAATAGTTCAAGGAATGTATAAAATACATTCGCATATTAATACAGAGGAGTCGGAGTCGGAACATTTATCACCGACTCCACAGCCCCGTCTAGCACTGGGTTGTAACCACTGCAATGGGTTGTAATATTCACGAGTCCAGAATCCCCTCGAATAATATCGTCTGCAAGGTGCCAAAGACAATAAACAAATCACTTCATTATTACTTCATGTGGAAAGAAAAAGGAAACCTGAGGCCACGTCGTACCTGCTCAAAGGCTTGGTCTATTTCTTCCTGAAGGTACTCCAGAAAATTTTCATTGAGGTCAATCAGCTCCTGAATGTTGCCAAAAACCACCAGCAGCTGCTCCTGTGTGAGGAGGCCAGCCGCTTGCATAGGGAGGTAGAACTCCTCTTTGATGATGCGCAGGTCCTCCCCGTAGCTGGCTTCCGTGTTGACAAACTCCAGCACCGACTCCTTCCGCTCCGTCCGGCACTTGAGGCACTTCTCGCAGAGGTTGGCCCGCCTCTTGTTCTGGTTCTGAACATCCGCCTCCAGCGGGAAATCTCTTCCGCCACAGTCCGTGCAAGGTTGGTGGGCTTCCCAGGCCTGCAGAGAAGCCAGCGTCTCAGACGCCCGGCTCCTCCACTTTCTACTCAGCACTTGGCTGATGCCGCTGTCTGCCCGCCCCATCTCGGTCGACCTCATCTTTGGCGCACCCCCACCGCCAGCGTCAGGGTTGTCCCTGTCGTCGATCCCACCCACAATGCCACTGTCAGCGCTGAGACTGCTGACGTTGCTCCAGCGTTGTCTGGAACGAAAAGAACTTCCAAGGACACGGCGGTTCTCGTCAACATGACCGCCATAGTTGCTGCTGGCTTTCGTCAGTGCTAGACCAAAAAGCAGAACAAGGAGAATAATGAGTGTCACTTTTGTATCTACATAGGAAACCTACCTAGGCAGTGTGTGCTATATAGGGAGCCTTGTGGCACTGTGGTTAAACTGTGGTACTCTAGGCAATTCTCTACTTTCAACTCAGGTTCAATCCAAGGCACCCAGTTCAAGGTTCACTCAGCCTTCCATCCTTCAGAGGTCAGTAAATCAAGTACCTAGCTCTGCTGCGGGTGGGGATGTGTAGCCTTCATAATTATATTGTAAACCACCCAGAGAGTACTTTAAGCACTAGGGGGCGGTACATAAGTAGCATATTTTGCTTTTTGCTTTCTCCATAGACTACTGAGTAATGATGACTCGATGGCAATTTTGTCTCTTTAGTCAAAGCATCGTATCTTTTCAAGAGCATTTTCTCTACTATGATGGGGTAAAATTTCCATGGGCAACCAACAAATGCTTCTGTAAAGCTGCAAATTTTCTTTCCCCAAAGCTGGGAAATAATGTGCTAGTGTTAACACGTTGTCACTAAAATTGCTGCTTCTGACTTAAAACACAAGGAAAATTGATGTATCTAATATCTTCCACACAACATTTTGATATTACTTTTCCAAATATTTTTTTAGGATTATTAGGCAGATCTGCTCCTTCTTCCCCGTTCTCACAAAGGTAATGATTTTAGCATGAACGTGTTAACACTCACACATTATTTCTGGATTTTTTAAAAGGCATAAAACTAACCACTGCCATCTTGAAATGCAGCCCCCCCCCATTCCCCAACTTTTCTGAAAATTAATAAGGAACACACTCATTCTCCACTTCATTGAAAGCAGCAAAATGCTGCCTACTTCTTAGGGAATGAATGGCCTTGTGAACATCATGGCAGGCAATTGATCTCAGCATGAAGCTTCCAATAGCTTATCCTGTGTTTTATTATAGATGTAGTACAAGGCAGGCAGCAAGATCAGGTGTTTCATCAAGGCTCTGTAGGCTATCAGGGATGGCTGATGGGGCATGTTTTTTTAAAAAGTGTAACTGAACTAATTATGGGGCTGGATCAACTCTACTGTAAGAAAAGTTTACAACATTGGGGGCTGCTTAGCTTAATAAAAACATGCACGCTCCGGAGAAAGTGGAACTGAATAGGGGGAGGTTCTGTGCATGTGGTGCATGAGGATTTGCTTCTGTATAATGGAATGACACTTGCATCCCTTGAGGACCTTGAAGAGGGGAGAAGTTACGGGACATCCACGGAGGTGAGTGCCACCGCTGGCTACAAGGTAGGAAGGCTATATGAAAGGCTATATTTGCTCTTTGGAATTCAGTCTGAAACAGGAGTGAACTCTTGCACTTATGTCTGCTGGAGACCTTCTCATGCGTGACACGGATACCCATAACACAAGTCAAGTATTGAAGAAGAACTAGATGAAGCTGTTGCTGCTCTGATCTAGCATGGCTCTTATTCTTTTGGAGTTTGACTTAGGTGCACTGGGGACGGGAAGGGGGGGAAGGACCCACCTGTCCTTGGTTCTGTCTGCTTTCCATATTTGCAGAACCATTGTTCCAGGTCCTACCTACCTTTTACAATGTCATTCATAAAGACAAAGGGACAGACTACTATGGAGGTAGATAACTAGAATGGAACCCTAGTCTGGCACACAAAGCTACATGGTTTTGAACTTCCCTCTTGTATGAATATTTGTTTCTAATGCTTATTCCCTCTCCTTTGCAGGCAGAAGTACTTGAAAAAGATAATTCTAGATAGGGGTCCACTAGGCTAGCTGAGCCATAATGGTGTCCCCACTTTTGGAGTAACTTCCTTAACACCACATTTGGGCAGTGTAACCAACTTCCTATATGATTTGTTTAATGACAAGGGAATGTGTGTTGCTAAAGCCACCCTTGACCCATTGAATGAAAAAGCCTTTCTGTGTTAACTGCACGAATGCATGAGGGAAAGGGACACAATATTCCCCCCATCATGCAAGCCTTCTCCACCTCCATGCAAAAGAAATGTCCTGAAGACAATAACTGGTACAGGAAAGGGGCAGGTGATACACGGCTGTGAGTATAAAGAAACTCTGTGGTCATAATTAATGTAACCACAACAGTCTTTTCCAGCAGACAGACCAAGAATCTTCTTTCTCGCTGTCCTTTTTGCATTATTTATTTATTTATTTATTTAATGCCCATGTGTGGTTCCCTTTACGGATGTAAGATAACTCTTTATTCATAGCTTTAAATCAGGGGTCCTCAACCTAAGGCCCCAGGGCCAGATGCGCCCCCCAAGGTCCTGAATCCGGCCCCTGGGACCAATTGCAACCCCCCACCTACCCCTGTTTTGTGAGCAAGCCAACCTCTGCAGCGGCTTTTGGACTGTGATCTGGCCCCCAGTGGTGTCTGGGTGGTGGTGGACCGGCCTGCTGTTTGAAAACTTTGAGTACCCCTGCTTTAAATACTGTCTTTGAATGGTGTTAACCCCTGTTATACCCTCATTGTTTTCATTTTAAATATTGTCTTTTAATATGCCCTTTTCAAGGAGAAAGATGGGGTAAAAATATTTTACATAAACAAAGGTCAGCCTTGTCTGAGAGACAAAGGTGAATCCAAGGTTAAAACTGACTTTGGAATGCAGGCTGGCAAGGATACTCCAAGACACATACAAGCCACATTAAGAGCAGGGGACATACTGGGGTCTCTCTCTTGTCGACGCCTTTGTGCGTGCTGCCGGGCAGCAGCTGCTATCTTCAGCTCCAGCTGTTTCCTCTTCACAGCATCCGTTGGCATCGGATCACTGAAGTGGGGCCTTAACCGACACTCCCGCTGAGCTTTGGTGCAGTCTGACGTTTCGTAGGAGATGTCGGAACTGGATCTGCGGCAGTTGGGATTCGAGCTCTGGAAGACCAAAAAGCAGACTTAGGGGCAAAAGGTTTACAGAGCACATTATGGAATATTCCAAGATCTCTGGCTGATTGTGACAATGTTCCGAATTTGGAAACGGGCAACTTTCAGAAGTCTAAAGGTCTACAGGCCACCCCTGATCTCAAAGTCAGTGCTTCCCACAGCCCCTGGATTAGGGATGGGCCAGACTCCCATTTGGCCATGATCTGAAGAGTGACACCTCTTCCCATTAAGTTACACATAAAGACACACATAACACACATGCACACACACTACAACACAATCTACTGCTTAAAAATGGTTGTATGGTTCTCAACTGGTTTCCTGGGTTATCTGCAGGTATTTTATGTAATACTTGATCCTGGGTGAAGTGGGAATTTCAATCCATCTTATCCTTCCCACTGCCTACATAATGAATGTCACATCCCAACTTTCAAATTCATTCAACTGACATTACTGACTTCCAACCAAAACACAAAGGAAGATGAGTTTCTTGTGTAGAATTTATAGATCACTATCAGAGAACTTGTCAAATCAGCCATATGGCTCAAGACTGCAAAGCTTCTGTTGAGTGAAGCCATGAAAGCTAAGCTAGTTTCAAACTAATTTGAAACTGGTGTGTGAAATCCCACTAATATTAGTTCCTATTTTAAGTCTTGCTGAAGCCAACAAAACTGAAACAACTAATTCTTCTCCGTTCATTGGCATTTAGACTGAAACCTAAACTCATTTGTCTGGGAGTTAGCCCTGCAGAAGTCAATGGTCAGCTTCTGAATAGACGTGCACGGTTAGTTTCTTTCTCTAGATCACTCCCATGATGTGCATATGCCTCAGATGTTTTTCTCCACTTGAGTATATTTTTAACTTCCAGCCAGAAGCAGGAAGATTTGGTGCAGGGGAATAAGAAGGAGGAGGGATAGAAAGAAGATCCAGAGCCTGAAGTGCAGAACCCTTCAGAGGTGCAACAGGAAATGGAAGGATCAAGTAGCACAGATGTCAAACAAGGTTTCCATCTCCACAAAGTCCGAAAACTACTGGCTGACCTCAGTCCAGCCTTTTTAAAGCCTAAACTACCTCATATAATCATTGTAAGGATGAAAACTGAGGCAGGGTGTGCGTGTTACCATGTACCTTGTGCTCCTTAAAGAATATGTTGGGCATATATAAGAACACAAGAAGATCCATGCTGGATCAGGCCAAAGGTCCATCTAGTCCAGCTTCCTGTATCTCACAGTGGCCCCACCAGATGCGTTTGGGAGCACATGAGACTAGATATCTGTCTCCTGATACCACTCCCCTGCATCTGGCCCTTTAAGTACCCTGGTTTTAAGCCTGGAGATTACACATCTCCATCATGGTTTGTAACCTGTGATGGACTTTTCCTCCAGGAATCTGTCCAATCCCCTTTTGAAGGCATCCAAGCCAGATGCCATCACCACATCCTGTGGCAGGGAGTTCCATAGACTAACAACGCGCTGGGTGAAAAAATATTTTCTTTTGTCTGTTCTTACTCTCCCAACCCTCAATTTGAGTGGATGTCCCCTAGTTCTGGTATTTTGTGAGAGGGAGAAGAGCTTCCCTCTATCCACTTTACTCATGCCCTGCATTATTTTGTACGTCTCAATCATAAATGCATTAAAACAAAAACAATCCTAAAATCCCTTTCTGCCCCAAGCCAGGCCACTCACCGTGGACTGAGGACATTCCTCCACAAATGTGAGGTCAGACTTCTTACGTTCACATGATCCTTTGGAAGAAGGTTCATGGTCCGCTTCAGCAGTACAACTACAAAGAATGGAAGACGTTCCCATTATTATGCTCAAATAGTACTGGAGAGCCAACTCCAGCAACAGACAAGAAACCAATTCTTCAAGAAGGTACAGGTGATGCACAAAATGACAAACTAACCATTGCAAAATAAAAAAATCTTTGTTCCACACACGGTTCTTCTTTCTTGTGAAATCAACAATGCCTTTAGCTTTCTTTCAAGCGGGTCATCCAAATATTCTGTCCAACTATAGCTGCTATGTTATCCTCTTATTGAAATTCATTGCTGCATTTAAAAAGTTGTCATCCCCTTTAAAATTTCTGTATAAAAGTAATATCTGAACTGCATTTTAGAATTCTTCTCACTCCTCTTAGATATTACAGTCAGACAAGTGACATCTTGCTCTGAAATTGCCAGAAATACAAGAATATACCCCAGAATTACTGTGTGAGTCCAACTTATGGTGGGCCTTGTAGAGTTTCCAAGATATCCTATATGTAAAGAGTGGTTTTACCAGTGCCCTACCATTCTGTGAATTTCCATAGCTGAGCCAGAACCTGAACCCAGGACTTCTGAGTTCTAGCCCAAATCTCTACTACTTAACTGCACCGGCTCTCTCCTTGAATTGTTATATAAGTCATATTGATTGGCACCCATAAATGATGAGGAAACAGAATATCCAGGTCCAAGATGGCAAAAAAATAAATAAAAGTAGCTACTTCCCATAGGCCCAACAAAGGTTGTAATAACAGCAATAGCAAAAATACTTAGCATGTATTTAGTTCATGTTAAGCATTAAGTACACATTGCATTAGTTTATGAATGATAGCATGAGTTTGTATATATTTCTGGATGATTACAGGAATTTCAGAGCCTTTCTAGATATCAACAGCACAGCAAATTTATGCTTTCCTCATTTTTTTAACCTGGGATTCAGGCAGTGGTCCCAAGAAAGGGCGTTCCAGATGAAATGATTTTGGATTGGAAAAGGTTATTGAGAATCTCAGGAGAAAACTGAATCAGGGTGTTTTCTTAAGACTTTGAGATATACTATGGGGGACCAGACCAAACGCTTATCTCTCCAGCCTTTTGTTAACATTATAGTCATCCAGTTACCTCTGAGAAGCCCACCAGCAAAACATGAGCCAAAGCAACACCCTCCAAGTTGGGCTCCCCAAAAGACTTATTGAAATATATGTGCCATTTCGGATAGCTGCTCCCTATTCAGCTTTTCCACTTTCCTAGTCCATAGGTGAGCCCCTTTTTATTGTATCAGGAATTTTTAATTCAGTTTTTGACAACACAGTTTTATAAAGCATGAACAATTTATTCCTCACGTTGAGGGAAAGGCTGGGTGTGAAATTTCTATAATGGTGGAAGATTTACTGATTATCATCATCACACAGTGGTCAGATTTATACTGTCGTTTCTCTAATATTTGCAGAAAGTTGCCATGGCTAATTGCCCGGTCATGTGCCTGACTGCTCAAGAAAGATATAGAAGGCTGCTCAAGAAAGATATTAGCAAAAATCAGTTATACCAATTAATTATACCAAATTTATGCAAACACCAACAGATTTCAGCCAGGGAGATGAAAGAATATTATAATTCTAAAATTCTTCAAGAACCAGTAGAAAGGGAATAATACTCTCTAATTCCTATCTAAATATCTTATTAATTCAGCTTAAAAATACAAATTTTAAAAAATTTATTTCAAGCTACATGTAGCACAGCTTAAGCATAAATTACCAAAAAAAAAAAAGTCTGAAACTGAAAAGGCACCGCTGGATCAAACAAAGAACTTAACCAAACTCCCTACAAGAGGGCATTTCCACTAGGCTCTCAGTGGTACATCTCAGTTGCTGGACAGATTCATAGAGGGTGAGCAATTCCTGGTCTGTTTAGTGGTCTAGAGTTCAAAACCACCTAGAAACAAAATGGTTGCCCGTGAAACTGTTTCAAAAATAATTATTTCCTGACTAGTAATATATATTGAAAAGAGGCCAGAGAGCAGCAAAGAGAGAAATATCACACATGAAGACACACATCCCTCACGTGGAGTCTTAAGATAAAATATGAGAATTTTAGACTGATCATGAAATTGTTGTATACTGTTATAGTTTAACAGTTATTGCTACAGCTCCACAGCAGCTACTGTACAGTATTTGATTTCCACCAATGTCAGACAGTCTGGTCAATGTCATTCATTAACATTTGGGAGCCCACACATATACTATGCAAACAAGCCACAAGCTACATTGCTGGTAGCAAATAAGCTGAAGCCACGTGCATGTGAAGCTGTACTAGTTCCTTCCATTCATTTGCTGTACCCTTTACCTGAAATAATACTTCAAAGACCTTGCTGAAGCAACGAGGCAACTGTGTGCAATCTTAAAACGTATGCAAAGGAACACAGAGATTGCATGAACTGTAAAAGAAATACCAGGGTAACTATTCCAACTCTGATTGGTTAGTGACCTTGGAGAATATGTACATATGCATTCTCCATGTGCCTTGGCTCACATCCCTGTGCTATTTGGCATTATCGGATCTGCATACTGCAAAAGTCCATGTGACCCCCTTACTAGCTCTCAGCTGGTGGCACACTGGGATTTGGATTGATCAGTAAAGAGTTGATGCAGGGATAATCCTGCCTTCTGGGAGGAAATTCAGGTTGGAGTTGATGACAATATGCAGTCAGTCAACTGAAAGGCCCTATTTCTCTAAAGGGATGTTAGAGCTTTCTGCTCTTTAATATTATGTAGTCTAGTGGCATGGGGGTGGGGGTGGTTGTGAACCTCCAGATGCTGGTGGACTCCAACTCCCATTGCTATTAATCAGTAAACATGCTGGTTTGGGCTGATTGGAAATTGAGTTCAATGATATCTAGAGGTCTTCAGATTCCTAGCACATCCTTCCTCTGGCAGAATGTGAAATAATGGTCAAAAGAGAGAAAGTAACATAAGGTCAGGGGTGTTATTGGTGAACGACAATGGGAGATGTTATGCAGCAGTATCAGAAGGGCCACATATCTTCCACCCCTGATTTATATGGTGGAAAACTAATTTGTTATTGGAAGCTACAAGGACTTTTGTTGGCCATCTCTCTCTACCTGCAAGGACACACACACACACACACACACACACACATTTCCATATTTCCCATGGCCAACCTATTTATGATTTTGTTTGTTATTACAGGGTTCCCATTATTCCTCTGCCTGCTGTTTTGTCTTCTTCTTCTGTCAGGTAACAAAATGCTGAAGTATGGCAAAGAATCCAGCTATGTGGGGACAGGGACGGGGGGCCACGGCGATGGGCGCGGGGTGGTGGCGGCAGGCGGACGGCGATGGGCGGCTGGCGGGCGGTGGGGGGACGGACGGCGGTGGCCAGCGGCAGGGGGGCAGCAGGCTGGCCAGCGCCCTCTTTCCATTTTGGCACCCTAGGCAACTGCCTAGTTCGCCTTAATGGGCTCGCCGGCCCTGTTTCAGTTTCACAAGGGGTGTATACTCTGTGGACTGCCTCTGTGAACCAAACTGTGCCTGTGGTCCACTCCATCTACCTTTTCATCTCCTGTAGATCTTCAGTGGCCCTGTTTCTTTAACTGGCAAAGGAAGCTCCAGCTAGTTACTTCTACATCACTGAACAAAACCTTGCTCTGAAGGCACCTGGCCTTCTCTCTACAGGTTGAGTCTCTGTGTTACAGAATGTCCGTCCCCCTGCCATTTTCTCATAGATGCCCCATATCTTTGGGATTGAATGCTGTTTTTTTTTTAAAAAATCCTTTTATTCAGCAATCATATTACAGTATTTTAATGGGCATAGTTAAAGGGGGGGAATACCCTGCTAATCCTGAGACTCTCCTATCTGCCATCACTTCCTCCTCTTTTTCATTACAGGTTGTACGTCCCAAGCTCTTGTGCCAGAATGCTACTTAAGAGTGCTCAGGATCCACACTGAGATTGTTTAGAACCACCAATTCAGCCCACTCTCTTCTAGATGTAATGGATGAGAATTCCCATCATATGCAACCAGTTATGACAGAAGTTGTAAAATAATGTATCTGGATGGCATTAGTTTTGGGTAAAGCTAGCTTAGATGGCCTGCAAATGGCAGTTATATTTAACACCCGAAAACAAGTAGCAGAGTTCTATCCCTTTTCAATCAGGCTCTGCTCTGCCTGAGTTCAAAACATTAAGCAATTCATTAAAGGCTTTAGGTTTTTTTCATGATGGTAAACGTGGTAACTCAGGAGCTGAAAATTAAAACATTATGGTGCTTACGTATGAATGGTATTAACACCAATGGACTATTAGGAAATTAAAAACAAAGGGCAGATATATTGTATTTAATTCTAAAGCTGCAAAAGTAGTCAGTCAAGCTAAAATCAAGAATAACCCAAGAAAACCTCTAATTGAGACTTCACTTCCTAAAGGAAGGAAGGAAGGAAGGAAGGAGCTGCCCCACTGTTTCCTGGAAGTTGTAATTCTTTGGCAGATGCCCTCTATAAAATGTAATGGGTAGTGACACCATGACTCCCAAGGAAAAACCAGGGCAGCTTTCCTTTTCACAAATCAACAAGGGGGGGGGGGGGCGGAGGAAATATTTTGGCTGGTAAAGGGGAAAGGCCCCACAGCCTTTCTTTACAGGTATGAAGACTACAGGTGTAATTATTTGGGTTTATAAGCTGCAATTCCAGGAATTCTTAGAGAATTCGGGGAATTGCCATCCAAAAACATGAAAGGGCAGAAGATTCGTATTCAGAGCAAGAAAACCTGCTTTGGGATGAAAGTCCCTCCACTTCTATTATTTTTTAAGCAAAAGGCTGCATCTCTCTGATTAAGCGTTCTCAGCTGCCTTTAATGTTCCTTAAGGGAACAAATTTGTGGCCCCTGATGGTGTGGCCTTACCTGCTGGTTTTCACTCTGTATTTTCTGCCACTTTGAAGCTTTCCTTGTTGTTGCTCTCAGTTGTGTTTTCATTTTGCGTATACATTATGCTGCAAGACGCCTTGCGGTGTTACACATTGCTATGACGTGTTGACAAGGCAAGGCATCAGGCTTGTAAAGAAACAAATAAGGATGTCTCTCAAGCACATGTGCCATCACTAACAGGACAACAGTGAATATTCTGCTTCTCACATCTTGTCCCAACAACAGAATTTAGAATGCAGTCCAATACACACACTGCTGGGGAGTGAGCCCCACTTAACTCAATGGGATTTCGTCTGACTACGCACACAGACACAAGATCAAACAATTCTCTTGACTATACTATAATTCTCCTTTCCACCAACCAGATCAGTTCCGTTCTTGGCTTCAAATGAAATCTAGCAGCCTCGTGGGCTTTCATGTACATTGATGATGACATGAACCGGTCCTTTTGGAAGCACTGGTCCCAGCTTTTGAAAATGAGTTTTTGCAATATTCTGAAAACCGTGTTATGTTTTGTGTCATCTCCTCTAAGCTTGTTTCTTCTGAGTATGGCCAAGAGATTATGACTTTCCGCCTATGGTACTAAGGGAGAAAATTGCTCAGCCAAATAAAATAAAATAAAATAAAAGGAATATGAGGAACTATTCCAGTTGCTTTGGTTATAATTCTAAACCACGGCTTTTGCATCACAAAGCTCAATCTAACTTCCCCACATGCATACATGCTACTATCCAGCTCTTTCTCCACCAGCACAAGTTAATAGACCAATCACATTTTAGAATTCAAGGAACACAGTAAACTATGGTTACTCTAGGATGGAAGCCAAAGCTTCCGATTAGAACTGGATGGCCCTTGAAGTCTCTTCCAACTCTATGATTCTATTCTATTCTTGTTGACAGGGGCAGGGTTCTGATCAAGATGGTAAACTAAGGGCAGGGAATTTTGGCCCCACAGATATTTTAGACTTCATCTCCCAGATGACTCAACCCACATGGCCAAAAAATAAGGGATTAAAGGAGTTTTAGTCAAAATCATCTAGAAAACCAAATGTTTCATAAACATGCTTCTGAAGCAAGTGAGGCAAGACTGTTCCCTGTCCATCCTTCCAAACAAGTAACAATGCACTGTTCTCTAGTATGAAAAGGCCCCAACATTATGTCTTTGACTATCACTTTTTAATGCTTCAGAGGAAGAACCTTTCCATAGTTTTGGAAGTCCAACTTACTCAAAGTACGAATTTCTATGGAAATAAAAGCAAAGCTACTTCCACTCCACTGCACACTAATTCAAAGAGAAAACTCTAGAACTTGCTCATGCCATCTGAATCTGTAAATTACGGGTACATTTGTAAGTATCCTTCAACTGAAGTTGTTCTCTCGAATTTTAACAGAATTTGTTACCTCTTCTTAATGAGGTCCAATGCGGAGCCTATAAATTCATCTTTCATCTTCTGTAGCTTAGCTCCATAGCTGGTCATGTCTGTTACTTCCAGTAGCAATGGGCAGCAAGAAGACTGGGTTTCAGGTGCAATGGACTGCCCAGCATGCTGAACAACTTCACTTAGTTGTCGTGTATCCCGTTCCTGTTTCTTCTCTTCACCCAAGATCTTCTCTCCTCTTTCCGCAGCAACTGGAGCAGACTGCAGGGGTGATCTTGGAACTGGACTAGAACAGATGGGCACTGGAATCGTATCAGAATTTGAACCCTCCTCATTCCTGTTCCTAGCCACAGGCATGTTCATCAAGCAGAAACTCCTGTCCCAGGTGGATGAATTATCTTGATAACCCACAAAGCCAGAGACACTCTGGGTGTTTTCATGAAACACTTCATCATAATCATCAACTGTTGAAACCACTTCTTTGGCGAGATCCCTTTGGGCATTTGGACAAAGATTCTGGTTTCTTTTTCCTTCTGACGACCGGGACCCCTTCTCCAGTTCTTTTGCTGTCTCCTTGCTTCCGTCCATAAGACATGTGCCTTGGTTTCTCATCCTCTTGAACTCTTCAAAAGTTGGAATACAGAGCCTCTCTTTGCAGTCTCCTTTTCTGTTCTGTTCCAAAGTCCTTTTGGTGTCCCCTTCTCCTTCGTATGCCTTTAAAGATCCAGCAGTTTGGGATTTGACAATCTGCTGGCTGTCTCTGGCACAGTGGAAGGTCAGGTTGGGCGAGCTGTTCTGTCTCTTGATCTGCAACCTTCTCTGAGCTTCTTCTTTGATGTCTTCTGGGCTGGTCAGCTGGCGAGAGACGCAGGGCCGATGCCTTCCCAGTGCCATCCAGGGTCCATGAGCGAGGCTAGTATGCTGCACAAATATGGCACAGCAGTTCACTGAACAACCATTCTTATACTGCTGGCACCCCCGACATTCTGAACACTCTCTTGCAACCAAGTCATTCAAGGAAGCCTGAGGTCTGAGAGGCTTGCAAATGGCCATCATTTTGGTGCTGTGAATCCTAAGCTTTTCCTTTAGGTTCTTTCTGGCATCCCTGTCTATGGAGGAGAAAAGCCACAGAGGCACTTTGGCAGCAGGGGGAAGAGTGATGTCTCGTGATGGTGGTGGCATCTGCTCCGGGGGGAGGGGGAAATGCTGGCAACAATCAGGGGAACTGGAGGAGGGGGTGCCTTCCATGGACCAATGCCTGGTGCCCTTGTGATGGAAAACAAGTTCATTGTCTAGGTTCCCACAGCAGGGGTGACCACATGAATCAGCCCCTGTGGCCCAATGGAGATTCTCCACACTCCGATACAGCTGCGACCCTACAGTGGTGCTTCCTGCTTTGCTTCCTGGATTAAAGTCTCTGGTAAAAATGTGTGTGTCCGAGTTCTTTAGTGGATGCATGCCGCTGACAGAGCAGTCCTTTAAGCCATGTTTTGAGTACAGCTGGTTGTTTTGACAGCCCAGAATGACCCGACAGTGTTCCTGTCTCTCATCGATGCTGATGTATGTCATAGCCAATTGACGTGGAAGCGCTAAAAGACGGACGTTTTAAGAAAGGGGCGAGGCGATGAAGGGGGTTGCCGTCAGACTGCTCAGGTGGGCTTCCAGAAATCCGAGCCGCGGACAGCAGGGCTCTGCGCTCCTGGTGCTCACATTAAAGAACAGCTACATCTCCAGAATCATCCCTGGGATCCACACACAGAGAGAGGAAGCCTGCAAGGGCAAAGAAGAAGAAAAATAGGATACACACAACAACACTCAGGGACAGACCGTAGAAGTATCAGATGCCTAGCTCGTGGTCACAGCACAGAGGTGATACCTCCACCTGGCACTTGCAGTTACATGGCTGCTACTCCAAATCTAAATGGATGGAGGGAACATTCAGGAAAATAGCTGAAAGAGTCTCCAAATAAGCTCCAAATAAATGACAGCTATTTATGCTTGCCCACAAGCCCTTCTCTGGTAATCCAGCTTATCTCCAATGCTATTACTTTCTGTGTGCACAAAAATGTGTGGGTATGCTGATGAGCTGAGTGGTAACGGGCTGATGTAACAGAAGATGGTAGAGAGTAGATCCCTATGGATTTAACCCAGATCAGCAGCCATTACCTCTTCTCAGAGGGCCTTGCATCTGAGAGGTTTGCAGGGGAAGAGCTCCTAAGAGAGAATTCTCAGCCCCACGTGAAACACCATTTTTACTAGCATATTTTTATGTTTCATATGCGGTTTAATTTGTTCTAATTAATGATGTTTTTAACGTTCTTTTGATTTCATAAATATTTTAAAGTTAATGTCTTCATGTATTGCAATTTTGCAATAAATAAATATTGTAAACTAGTATTTCTTATATTTAAAATTGCAAATTAAAATTTTAAATAAAAGATTTACATTTAAAATTGCAAGAGGGCAAAAATGATGCAACTGAGGCTGTCTTACTTTTGGGCACATCATGAGAAAGCAAGGTTTTCTAGAAAAGACAACAATGCTGGAAAATGTGGAAGGTAGCAAGAAAAGAGGAAGACCAATCATGAGGAGGACTCACTCCCTTAAGGAAGCCACAGGTTTGAGTTTGCAAGATCTCAGAAGGCCTGTCGAGGAGAAGACATTTTGGAGATTGCTCATTCACAGCAACTAGAGGCGGCTTCACAACACAGCTTGAGTTATGGCAACATTTCTTATAATGTAATGTTGAGATAAATATTTCTTTGAAATACCACTACTTTTCCCTACTGGAACAAAGGTGGGATATAAATTAATTACAGTACCTAAATACTAAATATTAATAACACCACTTCTGTGGAGTCTTGGGGGCAAAGCGGTCTTTGAAGTTGAAACATTCTAGAACTGATTAATGCTTGTCAGGCACCTACTACACCTTATGAGGAATGAAACTGAATCACAGCTGTTCAGTTAGAAGGCCATTATCCCAATGAAAAAAGACAAGAAGAAGCTAAACATGTTTCCTGATGGACAGCTCCTAGTGCTAGCAAACACATGTCATTCGGCAGCCATTTGATCTTTTCCTCCTTAACACTTTGGTTTTGTTTGGTAAAGATGGAAGGCACAAAGAGCACTGGGAAAACAGCAGAGAGTTAGAGAGTTTACGGTACTTGCTAAAGAAAGTTACCTCCAGTTCCTCTCTAAAATGTCGCGAATGATGCAGGGTGAATATACAATAAAAACTATGCTTGGAAGCCTTCTACGGATACAAACCCCAGACTACACAAAGCAGAGGTAGGGAGCACTGGGTATTCTGATATTGTTGGAATGTAAAACTCTCATTTGGACCAACAACCTCTGGAGAACAACATGTCCCTCGTCCATTCTCAAATGGTTGCACTTCTATTCGCTTGAAGAAAACAAAGAGGTTCTCCTTAGGCCTTGTTGAGACTAGCACTGACCCCTTTCACCAGAAGAGTAGGCTGAAGTTCAATGAGACAGCTTCCTCTGCTAACTTGACTTAGAACAATCCCGGGGAGGAAGACTCCTAAACACTTTTTGAAGCTTCTGCCAGTCAAGGAAGACAATACAGAGCTTGATGTCATGCTTGGCTACCTTTTGCTGAATCAATATGACAGTCCCTAGTGTTTGACCTCCACAAGCTCCAAGACTAGGAGACAACAACAACAAACAATGTACTACACTTGGAGGTGGAAGCTATCTTGACTACAATCCCCGGCAGTGTTTGCCTGAGGAACTAGCCATAGAATACCATAGAAAAGGGAATATAGTACCCATAAGTCATTTATCAGCCCCTCCATCTGGTGGTATTCCAGGACCTTGTAGCTTGCCCAAGGCCACACAGCTGGAAAAACACATAACTCCATCAGCCATACATGCTCCAAATGATCTCAGCTGTCCCGCTCCTGGCACGTACAGTGAAGAGTGGAGATTGACAAGCAGGCATTCTAGCCTGCTGAGATATGGCAACTACAGTAGGTATCTCTCCATGGATATCACATGTACTGTATCTGTATTAGAGATGGGCACAAACCAAATGACGAAACAGAAAAACTGACAAATCCAACTAGTTCATGGTTTGGTTTGCAACCCAATTTTGAGGATCCCGTTTTGCCAAAATGAAATGAAGCACAAAATTCCACCACCACCACCACCCGCCCAATAGTTTCATTTTGCTTTGGCACAAAGCCCACTTCCTTCCAACTGCCCCCATTGCCTTCCCACCTGGTTCTTCCACCTCGACCACTGCCACCATCATCAGACAGTGGGCTACCTTCCCTCCCAGGAGCCAGAACTGCTGCCTCTCGGCATGCACCCGCAGCCCAGAGGACCAGGTGCATGTTCCAAAAGCAGCACCTGGCTTCCCTCCCAGGAGCCTCTGTACCTGTGTGCATGTGCACAACCCCTCTCCCACAGAGGTGATCAGCAAGGGGAGGGAGGCTATACAAAAGAAGTGCACAAGCGCCTGGAAGGGAGGCCAAAGTCTGTCTTCTACACATGCACCTGACTGCTACCTGATCAAGGCAATCAGCTGGTGGTCAGGCACCTGCTCAGAGGCTCCTCATCACTGTGCAACTGCAATGGTAGTGGATTTGTGGTGGTAGCTATTGAGCCACAGGGAGACGCCACCACCACCTCCACCAGGCACACAGTGAAGCCCAAACCATGAACTGATCCAGTTTTCCAGTTGCTTTGTGGTGTTCATGGTTAACCATGAACCACAATCTTTTAATATACATATTAAAAGATTCTTTAGGAAACTGCTTAGGAATCATAAATGGCTGGGCTACAGTAATGGGTTATAGTTAATTTGAGTTGTAATATCAACATATCGCCCCCACGCTGGCTGCGCTGCACTTCCGCATTTATTTCAAGGTTTTAATGATGACATACAAAGCCCTAAATAGTTTAGGAACCTTGCTATCTGGCAGAACGGCTCCTGTCGCAAAATACTGCCCATAACACCCGATCTTGTCAGGCAGGGCATCTGAGGGTGCCATCGCTGAAGGAGGCTCTTAAATCTTTGACAAGAAACTGGGCGTTCTCAGTAGCAGCCCCTTGCCTCTGGAATCAATTTCCCCCTGAGATTTGTCTGGCCTCTTCCCTCCCGGTCTTTAAGAAACATCTAAAGATGTGGCTATTTATGTTTTGTTTTTAGGCCCTCTTGCTCCTGTTTGATGCTCCAATATATATTGCTTTATTACTTTTTTTTAATTATTTGATTATTTATTGATTGTGTGTCTAGATTGATATTTGTTCAACCTTGTAAACCGCCCAGAGTAGCCATGCTGCTAGGTGGAGCGGTATATAAATTTAATAAATAAATAATAAATAAATATAGGCTGTGACCAATGGACATGGTTTGTGGTTGTGCTGTTTGTGCTCTTTTGAATTCTCTTCTGTCACCAGCCTACCATCTCACCTGGTCCTCACCCAGCCTGGGAGACTTGCTCTGTGATGCTTTGTTTCGTTCATCCTTTAATTTTTTCTGCTCCACTGCTCTCTCCAGGAAAGGCTGCAGGTACCAGCAACGAAGCATTTCTTGTGTGATCAAAGGTTACAACATAGTCTGTCAGGAGAGAAAGAGAATAAAGAAGATTTAGCAGGGTGGCTTAACTCAGAGCAGCAATGGCAGGAATATAATAGTAGAGAAAGAGAAGAGGGAAAGGACCATATATTGATATAACAGGATAAAAGCACCATTTAGTCCA
>JAHTLZ010003547.1:1751149-1792725 GCA_023846285.1 Phrynocephalus versicolor
CGATGAAGCTGTTTGGATGAACAGCGAAACGTTTCTATCTCTCAAAAAAGAAGTCCAGTAGCCATGACTCAACTCCCAGATAAACACACCTGGATGACTGAGAATCTTCACAGACGTTTATGAAGAAGGAAATGACAGTGCCCAATCAAGTTTGTACCCGAGCACAGGTATAAGGAACTTCAGCCCATGAAGCAGCCACAGTGATGTCTTGTTCTCACAGAATGAGTATTCACTAAAACCGCAGAACAATTGGCACCCGCTAAATAAACCACAACATGAACAAGGTTGGTGTGTTCACTCACACTGCACTCTCTTTACACAAGCTTGTAAACAACCCTGGCTTAAATCCCTGAAGGGTCCTACTATGTTTAACTTTCTCTCATAAATGATTTTATTTTTATTTTTATATTTTTAAGAATGCTAAATTATTTTTTAAATTGGTTCAGAAGGGCATACTTTTACTAAAGGAGAAAAACAACAAGTAAGCACAGATTATCTTAATAGCATGATAGAAAGCAAAAAGCTTACATATTTGGAATGTAAAAAAGATAGTAGCTAGGGTGGGACTTTTAACATTAAGAAAAAAATTACAAATCTCTCTCCCTCTCCCTCTCCCTCTGGCTTTGCATAATGCGGTCCATATTAATGAAAGAGTTTGTTTGTGTTTCCCTCTTTCATTTAACTTTTCTTGAATCCCTTCTCTGTCAAATCACCCAGGAATTTTTCAGCATTACGATGATTTCTCTAGAATCAGAAAAACCACAGCAAGGGAATGGGAATTTTAAAGCCACAAAAGGTCCTGGGTTGATTGGGGCCCCATAGAAATGTTCTTTCTTTGCTTCTCTCGTTCCTTGCGATATACAAGCTTCTGCCACCAATCATCTGCTGCTGCCTGACTGTCGGGGGTTCTATATTGGTAATTTTCCCCTTGATTTTAGGAGGAATCCCTCCCCATTTTTTTAAAATTTACTTTTAATGCTTCCTTCAGACAGTGTGCTGTCCCGTGCCAGTGTACTTCTTTGTGATTATTATTATTTTTATTTTCCCCCTTGATTTCTCTGGAGATCCCCTCCCTCTTTCATCCTTTTCCCCTTTGCTGCCTGCCTGTTGCTGCTCTCACTTCAAGAAGAGAAGGAAGGCTAGACGGGAGAGAAACCTCCCTGTAATTCTAGACATTTTGGCTGGGTGGTGATGGCTTTGATTATATGTTTGATTATATGTTTTCCCCTTTGCTTACTTACAGTACTGGCTTTTCTTAGTTTTCAGAAGGGCTATGTGTGTGTGTATGTGTGTATTTTTACTTTGTCCTTTTCTCCACATGGTGTACATATGAGTTTCCCCCCAGATTGATTGATTTTTAATATTGTTAGCTGTTTGATTTACTATGTTTTTATTTTGTTCAATATGCATATATTGGTGGTGGTAATGTTGCTGCTGATTAGTTTGGTGGTGGTTGTCCATTGGACTGATGCCTACTAGAGATGGGCACAAAATGGAAATATAGCACTTTGTTTCGTTTTGTTACTCTAGTAGTTTCATTTGTTTCATTTGTAACAAATTTTTCAGTAGTTTCATTACAAAATGAAACAAAATGCTATGCTCCCCTGGGTCCTAGAGGCACCAACATGGCAGAGTAGCTTCCTCAAGCGATTCTAGGTAAGCCCCTGAAATTTGGAGAGGTTTGGGGGTCAGGGAGATGAGTTATAAGCTCCAAAGGGGGTCCCAGTATTTAACTGAAAGAGTGTGTAGAACATGTGTGACCAATTTAGGGGTTATTACCTGAATGACAATAATCATTTCAACAATTTCAGCTAGAAGTTAAGACATTATGGAACTTCATTTACAGATGGGAAGGAGATCCTCAATGATAATTAACATCCTTGCCCAAGTTTCATTACTATTAGTCGATATTTCCCTGAATGTTAAATATTGTTGATTATAAGAATGGCAACGTATGTGTAGTAAGTTCATTGGGTTAAATAATCCTCATGAAATCACATTGGCCACTCTGAGTTATCCATTTAAGAAAGAGAAAATGTATTTATCCATGTCCAAAATGCTACAATGCCTGTGGATTATCTAATTTCTCAAATTAGACAAACAAAATTGATACTGAATGCTGTGAACAAATGAGATTGTATTTCTTGTCTGTTGGCATTCTGGTGTTATAAAGAAATAGATATGAATATATTGTGCTATCACTGTGATTTGTGCAAAATATAAATCTAGGATGCCTCTGGGGATATCACCCTGTCTACAACGTCTAATGAAGAAATTAATGATCTGACTCAAGTACTGCATGGTCCAATGGCCTGCCTCAGTATAAGACAGATTCTTATATTGCTAAAATGTCTTCTTCCAAGAATAATTAATAAATGTAGCAACTTGTTCTTTTAACGGATTTCACTTCTGCCAGCTTCGTGTGGTTAGCATCTCAGCCTGTCTTTATATTGCATCTAGCTCCATAACAGACAGAACATTAATTTCAAGATCAGTAGAAGAATGTTCTCTGCAGATATATATTTAAGAAGTTGCACCTTTAATACTAGAACAATAAACAGACTGTAGACTAAAAATGCTCAATACACATTCCAAATCCCCAGAAGGGGGATGCCAAAGAATATAACAAATATGGAATACATAATAATTACCTATAGACTGAAAACATTCAATAAACATTTTGATACCTAAGAACGATGATACTAAGGAATGCAATAGCTAGAGGGCCATTGCTTTAATTTTCCATGCAAACTGATGCTCAAGGTGTCACAATAAAGACTTGAACCTTGCATGAAGTAAGAAACGCCTGACGTTCAAGTGGAATTTCAAAAAGGAAGAACTACTCAAGATCCTGGAGCACACCACCATTTCAGAATATCAGTCTGTGCTTTATAGACCAGTACAGCAAAGCCTGAGTGTGGTTCATGAGAAACTCTGGGTTGCTCTAATGAAATGGCTGTACCTCAACACTAGATTGACCTGATGCATAGCTTGTAGTGTGGACAAAAAGCTACCGTTAGGACAGAATATGGGAAGACAGAACAGTTTCTGATACGCAAAGGTGTCAGACAAAGGTGCATTTTATCCCCTTATCTGTTTAATCTGTATACAGAATGTATCACACAGGAAGCCAGACTAGATTCAGATGAAGAAGGGGTGAAACCTGCTGGAAGAAACATAAAACATTTAAGATTCGAAGGTGACACCATGTGACACCATGTTACTGGCAAAAAGCAGCAATGACTTGAAATGACTTTTAGTGAAAGTTAAAGAAAATCAAAATCACAACTACAGAAGAACTACGCAACTCTAGTACTGACAATGAAGAAACTGAAATGGAGATTTTGTATATCTTGGTTCAACTAACAATCCAAATAAGAGTCTTCAGCCAAGAAATCAGAAGGAGACTGAGACTAGGAAGGCCAGCAAGGAAGAAACCAGAAAAGATAATCAAATGTAAAGCTGTGGTCACAGGAGACACAAGATAATCTTTTTTCCATGGTCCATGTAGGGGAGTGAAAGCTGGACAGTTAAGAAAGCTGACAAAATCAATATTGATTAATTTGAAGTACGGTGCTGGATGGCAGCTTTGTGGATATCCTGGACTGCCAAAAAGATGAACAAGGGGGTCCAAAATCAGATCAAGCCTGAACTATCTCCGGAGGCAAAAAGGAGGTAACTGAGGCTATCTACTAACTTTAGGTACGTCATGAGAAGAGAGGATCTTCTCTGGAGAAGACAATAATGCTGGGAAAAGTGGAAGGCAGCAGGAAAAGAAGAAGACGAAACATGAGGTGGACTAACTCCCTAAAAGAGTTGGAAAAAGCTGAGCAAGGGTGTTGAAAAGTGGACATTCTGGGAACTGCTCTTTCAAGAGGTCACCATACGTCAGTGGTGAATTAACAGCAAACAACCACAGCCATGAATACTATTCCAAATTACAACTTTACTATTACATCTAAGGACCAGTTGCAATGCTCACATATTAAGGGGGTCCAGAATTCTTCAAGTTCACAAGAGGGCTGCTTTGTCAGAAGTATGTTCACAACGAAGTGTGCCCACACATGAAAAACATGATGCCCACCTACGTAGCTACATAACATCAGTAACTGAGAACTTGTTCACATGGAACATTTGTTCAACATTCCTCATCTCTGGGATACCCATATTATACCATGATGTCCACATCACACAGCAATGAAACCAATGTTACCAAAGGGAAAAAAGCTTGCTTTTTGGGTTGTTGTTGTTGTTAGCACTACTGTCAGGTAGTGGAGTATGTCTGTTCTGTTCTGCTTCAGCACAGATTCTGCTGAGGCGGAATCTCTTGCTGCCCTGTTCCATGCTGACATGCACACTTTGTGGCTAAGTGTCACTTGAAGATGCTTTCTGAGAAGCCTTTTTCTGCTGGTCATTTTCCACTACTCAGTGCTTCATGGATAGGGAGAGCAAGGAGAAAAGGGGAGAGAGAATGAACTAGGCAAGGAGAGGCCAGAGAAGACAGGCAAAGGGGTAGGGCCTTCTGTGTTGGGGAATAAGGTGTCAGGAACAGTTCTGAATGTGCTCAGACATGGGTGGTTACTTCACATCCTTCCTCGAGCCGAGGTGAACTTGCCTCTGTGTTGAAATCGGTTTTCAACATGGATCGAGAAGTGGATTGAAAAGATTCCCAGGCTCCAGGACGGGAATCTCTCACTCCACTTGGAGCGCAGTTCAGGGGGCGTGGTCGGGGTGAACTCGGATTGACTCCACAAGGACGTGAGGTTACATTCCTTTGAACCCGGGTTGACCCCACAAGGATGTGAGGTTGTGTTCCTTCAAACCGGTCTCTGGCGGGGCCGCAAACTGCAGCGAGAGGGACGTGAAGTATCAGCCATGTAGTACTATCCAAACATGTTCCAGTCTATTCAGAGTCAAACACCCTCTGCACCAACCAGCCAGGAACATCTGGGGACATCTGTATTGTGCTAATTGAGGTGAAACTCTTGGGCTGGTGCAAGTCAAGCCAGAGTGAAGACATTTGCCAGGAATGTTTACTGTAGTTTCTAATTATCCTGGCTCAAGCATTAAAACAATAACAACAATGCAGAGACAACAGATGTTTTTGGCAAACATTCAGCAACATTCCTCTTCCCATCAGGCCAAATCTTTGCATCCCCCTTCCCCAATCTCCCCAACTTTCTTCCTTCTCTTCTCTTTTTCTCTCTCATATCCTCATCAGAACAGATTTGTTGTCCATCACAACGACACCGTACTCTGTACTTAACTGGCTCAAAAAAGCTGGTGATAATCTTCATTTCTATTCAAAATCCCTTCCTGCCTCCCTCCTGCCTCCAAGCTCCAGAGAATTTGACATATTTAGAGGATTAAGGCTTACTGGCATAAATTATTTTCTTCTAAGGCTGCCTCCCTGACCCCATCTTTGCAGAATTAGCAAGAAATCCACAGGGGGATGAAGACAGGCAAACAAGATGGGGAACAAGATAAAAACATTTCAGTATTAATATGGAGATGGTGGAAGACTACTGTATAAGGAACTCTGCATAGTCCTTGGTGGTAGTCCTATGTCCAAGATTCAATGGTAAAACAGGGAGAGCAAAGCATCAGGAAAGTAATTATCATCCTCTTTAGTAACATGGGACCAGCCGAGTTGGCACCTTGTTTCTGCCAGAGAAATAGGAATTAGTTTGTATGGCTTTGATCCTGGAGAAATTTGGTTCTGAAGACAAGGGATTATGTTTTGCTCTGCTTATATTTTTCTGCATCACCTGACAACCCTGCCTGCTCTGGCTGGCTCTCTGTAACTTTAAGCCTCTCTTAAAACAGCACAGGCCCAAGGGACTCAGAAAGGAAGCCGGCGGGGAAAGGCGGTTTCATGGCACATCCCCCCCCCCTCCCTGGTCCACTTCCTGGAATAATCGTCCCCAATTAGCAGAGAACAAAGCACCTTGTGATTTATGACATAATGCCAAATGTGACCCCAGGGAGCAACATGTTAGAAGTTGAAGCCAAGGGGGAGTGATACTGCGTTAGCAATGACTGGGACTGGAGAGAGAAAGGGAGCGCAACGTCCCTCCTCCCTCCCTCATGCCCATGACTGAAGCTTCTCAAATCACCACCAGTAAATTGGAGGTGGCACTTTACCACTTGGCGCATCCAGTGGGGGTCCCTAATACCATGGTTCTTGGCCTGTTAAGCCTACATCTTAAGGCACAAACTATTCTGATGCCTCTGATAGCAAGATGACCTATTACACAGAATGAAGTGTATCCTTAAAGTGATAGCCCCATCAGTCCATACCCAGATTGGTATTGATTACAGCATGATATAATATTTATTTATTTATTTATTTGTTTGTTTGCTTATATTAATTATATGGAGCCTTTCTCCCCATGGGGGATCCTTATTAACATGGAACAGGGTGACTTCTGGAATGTAATACAAGGCTGTTCTTTTTTTAATAACCTGTTTTTAATTTAAAAATATTAATACACTTTTAATTTGTGCTACGGGTTTAGCATTGTTCTATCATTTCAAATGAAGAGCAGTTTTAAAAACACTGTTAAATAATGTGCAAATGGGACCGCTTTGTAATACAATACAGTACTGTGAAAAGTCCATAGGATGGACGGATTTTTTCCAATGCTTTGTCATGGAGAAAATATAAATCAATGGCTGAATCAGTGTTCTTCTTCACACTAGTCCCTATGGGTTTTTCTTCCCTTTCCATAACTCAGGTGACTGTTAGCAACGTATGGGGATTAGAGATGGGCATCATCTGCTGATTCAACGGGTGTTCCTGTGGGCTTCCATACAGCTTCCCTCCCCTGCCTCCTCCTCCTCCTCCTCCGAGGACATTGTGGGGAGAAGCCAGAGCACCCAGGGAACACATGCTAATCCAACGAAAGAACAATCCCAAATGGCCAAAATGGTAATTCGTGGCCATCTCTAACGGGGATGCAAGGAACTCAATGTAACCTCAGAGTGTGAGGTTAAGAACAACCCGAGAGAAATATGGGAGCATGAAATACAGCTTGTCTTTTTCTGAATCTCAAACCTGGAAAAAGCTGGAGTTACAGCAACAAAACCAAACCACATTCGTTTTGATGTGTCTGTCCTCTTTGCATACAAAACAAACAGGGTGGATAATCTAAAGTAAAACAAGCATATTGGTGATACTTGCCAAACCTTCCTCTGTCTGTCGCCTCCCACCCAATCTATTCACATGCCTCTGTAGTTCTTAGATTAGACGGCCACTACTTATAATCTTGGGATGTGGCCAGAAAATGGAGACCCTGACACATCTAGACAGGACTTTGGGGCTGAACTGCTAGAAGAGCTGGTATTTTTAGTCACTGGTCCTATATGCTATACCAGTGTTGGCCAACCTGTGGTACGGGTGCCAAAGGTGGCACAATGAGTAGTACCCCACCTGTCTCTCTGCCCTCGGCAGAGAGAAAAGCCACGGGAGAGTAGTGGCGGCTTGTGGGCTCGTTCATAGCTACTGCCACTCCCCCTGGCTTTCTCGATGGTGTCTGCCCAGGGCAGAGAGGCCGATGGGGTGCTACTCTTTGGGAAAGCGAGGGTCGAAGAGCAGGCTTTTGAATTTCCTGCAGCCACAGCACCCAAAGCATCCGCAACCCGGGGTACCACTGTATTCAAGGTTTAATTGCCATATTGGCATTTGCAAAAAAATAAGTGGGTTTTGAATCACAGTTTGGGCACTCAGTCTCTAAAAGGTTTGCCATCACTGGCCTAGAACAATGAACATAAAATGTAGTAGCTTACTGAAAATGCCACATCTTTGCTTACGGAAGAAAAGAAGCCAGTAGGGACACTGCATAATTTAGAGGCCACAACAGAAGAGGTCCTATTTCTCGTGCTAGTGCTAGCCAGCTATAACTCAGAGGGCAGTGGAACACGTGTCTGATGTCAATTTGCAAGCATAGTTTTTTTTCTGTATTGAAAAAACTGGTCCCTTTGACAGCCTGGGATCAAACCATTTCTGCCATTACAGATTAGCTCCAGACTTTTGGACTGGACAGAGAAGACACAAATGCAAGATCCATAAACTGCATATATTACTGGCGATATCTGTACTGCATCCATGACAACCTGCCCTCATTACTTTGAACTACTTGCTGTTTCTAGTCCTGTTGAATGTGAAGTGAATCAATGTAATTTAATATGGCCAAGGCTGGACCAATGAATACAGCTGTGTTCATTGGTTTCACCAACAACAGCAAGAAAAACAAATCAAAGCCCAAAGAAATGCCAAAATGTTGTGGCAATTTGAAGACTAATTTATTTATTTATTTATTAAATACAGTTCACTCTGATTGCATTTACAATCCAATTCATAGGTTTGAAGAAGGGGACTATAATCCATGCAGGATCACACTGAAAGAAATTTGATCCTTTTAACAGTGTGAAAATATTTTTATTTTTTTATTTTTGAATGTTTGCATGTATGCATATTTTGTTATTTTCAGCTCTGAATATTCCTCCTATTCCTTTCCAGAACTTGGGAATGCTCTTTTTTTTTCAACTACCACTCCCAGAATTTCCATACTAAGTATAGTACAAGATTCAGGGAGTTCCCCCTGAGACTCTGTCCCTTTTGTAGAGGTAAAGGTAAAGGTTCAGCACGCATGTGCGGGGGGCATGCTCTTCTCCATATTCAAGCCGAAGAGCCAGTGTTGTGCAAGTCTGTGTCCATGTGGCCGGCATGGCTGCAAGGAAACACGGTTTTACTTTTCCACTTTCTATGGCAGTACCTATTTATCTACTTGTATTAACATGCTTTCGAACTGCTAGGTTGGCAGGAGCTGGGGTTAACTGCGGGAGCTCGCTCCGCTGCGTAGCACCCAGGATTCGAACTGCCAAGCTTTCGACTTTGTAGCTGAAAGTTTTCAGTGCTTTAGCACGCTGAGCCACCACACCCCTTTTGTAGAGACGAAACCTCAAATTCAAAAGATTAAGGACATAATGAGAGGAGAAGCTAAAGCTTGTATTTTCCTCCACCTGTTCTTGTTTTCCAGCCAGTTCCTCCACCTGACTGCTTTGATGAGGAACAAAATCTAGTTTGGATGGGGTGGGGTGGGGTGCTGATGAAGAAATGGTTCATTACCACCTTCTCTCTCTCCCTTACTTCTAACCAAATCTGCAATCTCTGAGACTGCTTTCCTGGGAGGGGAGGGGAGAGGATTGGCGGCTGTGTATAAAGGCTAGTTATGAAAGTAGACATTCCCGTAGCTTCTGCAGCTTTCTAAACAGGGAAAGCTAAATGGAGAAGCAACTAGAATTCAGCCTTTGACTGTGGACGAAACAGCCAGACTGTTGATAGCTGCTCCCGAAGTCTTCACCAATTAGGCAGCGGAGAGTTTCTGTACTTCCAAGGGCTAAGGTAGAATGAAATTGAAAGGTATTTTTTTAAAAAATTAGAGCACAGTTATACCTAGTGGTCTTAAAAACAAGTCCAACTGCAAGAACAGTGGATAAAACACATTGTGCCAGTAGTGGGGCGGGCGGGAAAGGGAGAAACAAAACATCCCCACATTGTAAGCAGCTGTCTTGGCATAAGAGTGCCTGCAAATTATCTGAATTTCAGACAATCCAAATGTTGCTCATTTGATTTCATTTTCTTTTGGTGTTGGTGTTATATTTATTGATATAAATAAATGTTTCTGCCTTTTCTCTGCCTGAATTATGCCCTCATATATTTGGAGCATCTCTTAGCACCGCAACCTGTCGCTAACACACACACACACACACACACACACACACACACACACACACACGCACACACAGGGCAACATGCCAATGTTTTTCTCTAGGCAAAGAACAAAAGAAATCTCCTTTCACTAAAATCTTTTCAACAACATTTAGGCATACTGAGGGGAATGCAACTGTTGCATGCAGTTATGTCATTGGGCTACTATCAGTAAACCGCTGTGTGTTAGACATCCAGGGAAGCCAGCTCAATAAAAATAAACAAATGAAGGCTGGATTCAAGTTGCTACTGCACTCAGCTCCCATATTTAGACAGCCGCAGAAGCAACAGGGATGCCTACTTTTGCAGATTACTAGGTCCACTAAATTCTCCTAGGGAAGGATCAAGAACTTATTTTCACTTTCTCAGCAGGGTCCAACAGATCTGGCGGACACCAGGTTGAGAGACACTGTCCTAGGCTGTATCTACACTCGAGTTATAACAGTATGATTCCATTTTAACTGCAATGGGCCTAATCAATACCATCCTATGATGTGTAGTTTAATGAAGAGCATTCGAAACTCTACCCGACAACTCTATGTAGTATAGTGGTGGTGAACCTTTGGCGTTCCAGATGTTTTGGACCACAATTCCCACAGTCCTTTGTCACTGGCAATGCAGGCTTGGAATTCTGAGAGTTGTGGTCCAAATACCTCACTGAACTAGTACAAACCTCATGGTTCCTTAGGGTAGAGTCATAACAGTTAACATGGCATCAAATTGCTATACAGTAACCCCCCGCCTATTAATCGACCCGCAATAATTGAGAATCCGTTATATGCAGATGCAGGGTCAGGTCAGGACTGGGGTGTGTGTGTTTGGGACCTCTTGTACTTACCCCAGGCCTTGTGTTGCCCTGAACGGGCATCCGATGCCCTTCCCGGGCCGCCGGACGCCCCCAAAGTCACTTCCAGTTCACAGAAAAACATTTTTGAGTCCTCTGACATGCCCAGAAAGGCCCTGGGAGTCCCCAAAAGTGCTTTCTAGCGATCCAGAGGTCACTTCCATTTTTCCAGAAGTCACTTCCAGTTTAACAAGAAGCACTTTTGGGGCCTCCAACGGCCTGGGAAGGCCATCGGAGGCCCGTTTGGGGCAGCGTGAGGCCAAGTGTAAGTACAAGAGGCCCCAAACCGTCCCCCCAGTCCCGGCCCGGTCCTGTATCCACATATCACCGATTTTCAATTATCACAGCTCGGGTCTGATCCCTAACTCCTGTGATAGGCAGGGGGAGACTGTATTATGCTTTCTTTACATCATGGGTGAAAATGATATAAGATGTATGTAGCCCTGAGGAGTCCAAATGCAATCTTCATCACTCCTGCACCCCAACTCACTCTCTTTTACACACAAAATATTTTTAAAAGGCATGTAAAATTAATGAAAAGGTTCCTTTCTGTCCTCTAAGATGTCTAAAAGTCATTTTTTGCCATCTCATGTGCCCCCCCAGCCCCAGTACTCCACAGATCTCTATATCCCAAATATGTTTTTTGTATTAATTTGAATTCTATAGGGAATAAGGAGGCCCTTTTAGTGTAAACCCCCTTTTGTGGGGGATTAGGGGGTGACTAAAGGGGATGAAGCCCTGCAAGGTCCAGAGAGGGGGCATGTGTAGCCCCCGGACCACGAGTTTGCCTACCGCTATTTAGTTCTGTGTCTGTTCTGAGTTTTAAGTGCTAAGGGAGCAGTGGTGACTCAGCTCCCTCTAAATCTTTTGAGCAGGTACCGCAAATGGTTACACTGAGGCTGATGCCTGAGCTGAAGACATTAAAAAGTAATAATAATCCCTGACTTTTGGCTTTGTGACAAGGACTATGGGGTTACCTCATGGCAGCTGAATGACTTCAGGTTTTATTGGAAAATGACAGGGCAGAAGCTGCTTAGGATTTTTAAAAGATATTTGGCAGGAGTGAGTTTTCCCCGTGTTGCTCTGACATTACTGACTGACCATCGAGCGACGATAGGGAGTTCAAGGGACACCACCCTACAAGATGAAACCCTCCACAGATGGAGTGAAAGTGACTGGCTCGACTCTCGTGCCTTGCTGCTTGCTACTGTTTTAAAAGGAGGACAGTTTTGAGTGAGACTAGAAACATGGAATTTTCTAAAAGTAACTGCTTTAAAGGAGCATAAGTACTAAGAGTGACTGGCTGGCGTCCTGCGCCTCATCCTAGTAAGTTACAGCTAGAGCATGCCCATTGAACCAATGGGGATTTGGTGAAACAATCCCTTCATTAGTTCCATTGTGCCCGTTGTTTGTTTGTTTGTTTGTTTGTTTGTTTGTTTGTTTGTTTATTCGGCTTATATTCCGCCCATCTTCCCAAATGGAACTCTGGGCGGCTTACAATAAAACCAATAGGACAAACAAAGACAGTAACAGAGAGCAACAAAAGAGGCAAATTCCAAGCAGGGATGGCAGGGGCAAATTAAAAAAAAGGAAACTAAATAGAAAGGTCACCAAACGCCTCCCTGAAAAGGTGGGTCTTCAGGGCTTTTTAAAAGGCGGGCAGGGACTCTGCTAGGCGCAGCTCACTGCGGAGATGGTTCCATAGTATGGGGCCCACCACAGAGAAGGCGCAGTCACGTGTACGCAATTTCCGTGCCTCTCTGGGTGTGGCCACCCTCAGTGAGCGCACCTGCGCTAGTCTCGTAGTTCTGGCACCAGTTGATCTCTGAGAGATACCCTCCACCAAATACTCTGGTCCCAGGCCTTGGAGGGCTTTGAAAGTCAAAACCAGGACCTTGAACCTAATCCGGAGGAGCCAGTGCAAGCGAGCCAGAACTGGGGTGATGTGCTCGAATCAACAAGCACCCACCACCAGCCTGGCCGCCACATTCTGCACCCGCTGTAACCTCCGGACCAGGGTCAAGGCCAACCCCACGTAGAGGGCATTGCTATAGTCGATCGTTGCGGTACCAACATATCTAGAAAGTTTTTCCACTGCAATTAGCTAAAATGTCTTGGCGCTTCAGGCAGAACAAGTGCCCTTCTCCTGAAGTCAAGGTACACCATACACAAATGCTGATCAAATCACCTGAGTGCCTTTGATAGAAATTCTCAAGTGCCTACTCCAGGTATAGGGGGGGGGGAACCACTAAGAAATTAAATAGCCACAATCTGCTGCCCTTTGATGACACATGCACAAAGCAGCCACATCACAGTCAGGAATTACTCCTCATAACACACATGTCATCTCCATTTTATCACATGGAAAGTTATGCTCTTTACGGCAAATCAGTATCGTTTTTATCCTCGCTTGTATAGAAGTAAGACTTGATCAACTTATGACACTTTCTACACAACGCCTGTTGTCATACCACCCTTGAATTCTCTGTCCTGCAGTACCACATAAGTATACAAGAACTGTTGTGTATAAAACCTGTAATTCTGAGTGATGATTTTAAGCCCATTTCTTTTAAATCAGATCCTATAGACAGGAATGGGCAGTCATGTCTCCTTGTGATTGTGCTGTCTATTCTTTGTAGATTTAGCACAAGTGGCAGATTACACTTCCCTTCTTCCTTAAAGCTGATTTTTAAAATACAATTTAATATTTCCTTTTAAAGAGCGACTCAACAGTTGTGTTGTACTGTTATTTAATCAATGTATGTATGTATGTATGTATGTATGTATGTATGTATGTATGTATGTATGTATGTATGTATGTATGTATGTATGTATGTATGTATGAAAAATAGTGCCATAATACAAGTTTTCAAGCCCAGACTACTATTTTAAAATACAATGTTTTGTAGTAGCACTGCATGTGCAGACACAAACATACATACCCCATGCATACAGACTGCAGCACCCAATCACAGAAGGGGAATACTGTACCTATTTTCCTTGGTAATTCCTGTTAATGTACAAGACCCAGTGGCCACACATTATGGCTGCTTTTCTAGAACTCAGTACCCACCCGGCATGCAAGACACCTACGTACCTACCTACCTACCTGATTTACATGCCACAAAAATCATCTAGCCAGAAGGCCAATCTGGGTGGTGTACAAGTATAAGAACAACAACAAAAAAGTATCAGCAGTACATAAACATAACCATAACTAACATAATATCAAAAACATAAACACTCATTGAGTGACAAGACAAAAATCAAACGAAGGAGATGAATAAGTGGCAAGGCATGAGTAATAATTATGAGAATTATGAGAATTAAAACCAACTTAACAAAGGAGGTAGAAATGGCATTTTTGAGCAACTTGTTTCTGGATAAGATAGCCTAAATAACCAAGTTTTTAACGGGAGCTTCAACTCCTGAAACAAGGATACCAGGAGGATTTCTTTGGGGAGATGGTTCCATAAATGAGGGATGACAGCCGAGAAGGCCTTGTCAATACCTTTCAGGCCTCTCTCATGGTCAGAACCCTAAATTGTCCTGCCTGGGATGTGTGTGTGACTTGGCCAGTTCTTTCCCCTATCATCAACAGCTGGCATAACCAGTGGTCTTGGTTGCTAGGTGGGGATGATAGAAGTTACAGTCCAACTTCTCTAGAGGGTGCTGTGCTCGGAAAAGCTGAATAATAGTGAGGGTGTAGGAACCCAGATCCTGCTGCCTCATACAATCATTTGTATGAAGGCATCCTCACCAGCTTTGGAATATTCAGATGACAAGCACAGCGCACGTTAGGACATTGTGTGATTTCCTGACACTGCATTAGCAATACGTCTGTGAAGATTCTCAGTCATCCAGATGAGTTTATCTGGAGGTTGAGTCATGGCAACGGGACTTGTTTTTCTTGAGAGATAGAAACATTTTGCTACTCATCCAAACAGCTTCATCAGTCTGAGGAAAGCTAGTTGGTAGTCCTCCATTTTATAATTCATTTTGACCTCATGTCACCCTGGTCTGAAACAGGCTCATAAAATGAGCAATGGCATTAGCAAATAATTAATCGTAGATTAGATACCAATAACTGAATATATTAAGCAGTGTCAATTAAAAAACACTATACTGTATTACTAAAGTTCTGGTTCCAGCATTGTAATCTTGATGGCTCATGTGCAGATTCAGCTCATCGCTTTATTTTGCAGTCACTGAAAGACAAGGACGCATGTCTGAATGCTGCACTGGCCAAAGGGGTGTTGCATCCCAATCAAACAGGAGCAAGATTATCCTCCTTCACCAGCCTCCCCCCTTCCTCATATTTTGCAACACAACTGCATCCCATGCTGAGAGGCATGGAATGAGAACAACAGCTGCAATATTCTGCTTAATATGAAGGTTATTTTAGTTGTACATTTTTCACTGTGGTAACAGAAAGCTGAATATTACCTTTAAAAAACAAAAACAAAAAAGATCCGATAGTCAGAAACATCTCAGCGAAAAAGGGAAATAAAAGGCCCATGAGGCTATAAAATCAGCCAGCGTGGAAATTAGAAAGAGCAGCAAGAAAAAGGGAAGCAATTTATGTAGGATACATCTTCCATTTCATCATCACTGCTGCAGCAGTGACATTCTCTCTGAATGCAAATTCAGGAACAAACCAAGAGATGGAGAAATCCTGCATCTAAGGAGATCCAGATCGATACTGTGCAATGCACGGCTTCTTCACCTGTTGGTCCATATGAAAGTCAACTACATCACTGCCTTCAGAACAGACATGTCACAGAGGAGAATTTTCACACTGACGACACATTATTTGCTTCAAGAGCAAATGCCTGTTCTCTGCAAGCCAATAACCGAATGGAAAAGAACAGAGTCTGTACATTGGTTGTGTAGAGAGAAACAGGGAAAGAAACATGAGGATGGAATTACGATAGTCACGCCAAAACTGTTCATATTTCTTTAAGAAAAAAGCCAAGACATTCTTTCAGAGAACCTGACTTGGAACAATCTAAGGATGTTCCTGTATTGCTACAGTACCATCAGAATACTGTGAAATCTTCTCTTCATCGTATATGTCTCAAAAACCTCACACTCTGAAGCAAAGGAGTGGGGAAGAATAATCTGCTGCAAGATCACAGAGGGCCCATCTCAATGTGTTCCTCACAGAATGATCACAGAGGACAAACGTCAGTCTGTGCCTCACAAAGCCCAGCTGCAGAGAAGAGTTCGGCAAAACAAACCACACCAAGAGCCAGATTCTAGCTACCATCACACATAGCCTAGAATATATTCCAGAAATGTATTCAGCTGGTTGACTGAAAATGTCTGGGTTATAAATATTATTGTAGCAAGGCTGCTAGGCTGTAGAATTGCTGGGCGAAATCCCCGTGTGTAGCTATGAAGCTGCAACTCAACGTGATGTCGGCGGTCGTTACTTGAGTACCAAAACAGATGTGTTAGCCCTGAAACACACCTGCCTGCTCATTGTGCCACAATCACAACAGGAGTACACCACTGTTTAAGCAATCAAATCGCACACTGACCTTTGGCTGGAGCACAGCATATATACTTGGGTGTGATGTTATGTTACATCTGCATCAACAGGACTTTGCCCAATAAGTGAATGGAGTGGTAACTCTCCCGAAGAAAAACAGGTCTAGATCTCACAGGTAGACCTGTGACTGGGCTGTACAACTACTGGGAGCGTCCATCATCTACCAAACAACTAACCACCAGGCTTCATCTTTCTGGTGCCTAATTTTATGAATGTAAGGAATTCTTTGTTGAACAGAGGAATGCTCAGCCATGTGAGCTCATACCTGCAGTCTGAAGTGGTACACAGAATGACCAGACAGAAGATGACTACCCCAGTGCAACTACAAGCCCATTGGCCATGGCAGCTGGTAGATAATGGGACATAGGATCCCAAATAAAAAGGTTTCAGGGCACTCTTTCCAAGGAAGGGTGAGCTACTTGCATGTCCCATTTTCTACATACTGTACCTTTTAAAGTTGAACTGTGCAATAAACATTGGTAATTTTGTAGTTCAAGTGAGAAAAAAGTGGCATATGATGTTCTATGAGAAAGTAAAAAAGGCGTTGGAAAAGCTATGTTCCTCTTTTTTCAGTGTCAAGTAGCAGTATAAAATAGAGAGCCCTTTTGCCATAAATAGCTGACTTCTGCAATCAAACT
The DNA here is from genome assembly GCA_023846285.1 of Phrynocephalus versicolor. NCBI lineage: Eukaryota > Metazoa > Chordata > Lepidosauria > Squamata > Agamidae > Phrynocephalus > Phrynocephalus versicolor. The sequence continues at coordinate 1,767,958 of JAHTLZ010003547.1, forward strand.
CTGCCTCTGCGTCGTGATTAACTGTACTGGTTAGAATGGGGGAGAGCTTCTGAAATTAACAGATAACATTAAAAAATCACCTTTCCTCTCAAGATTTCCTATTACAGTGGTACCTCGGCTTACTAATTTAATCCGTTCCGAATGCATGCTCTTAAGTCGAACTACTCTTAAGTAGGGGTACCTATCTAAAAAATTGAAAAAATAAGTTGAAAAAGAAAAAAAGAAAAAATTGTAAGTCGAGCAGACCATATCTAAAATTTGTAAGGTGGCAGTTAAAATGCCAACAGTTTTCCGCTCTTAAGTCACATTGCTCTTAAGTTGAACTGCTCTTAAGTCGGGGTACCACTGTATTTTATTTATGATACTCGTTGACTACTGTGTTTGGTAGGGTAGAGTGAGAATTGTTCACAGCCTGAGACCCAGACATCCACTGCTGTTCTCGTTGTTGCGTGCTGTCGTCACCTCTAACGTACGGCGACCCCTATGAATAAGGAATCTCCAAAATGTCTGTCCTCAACAGCCCTGCTCAGTTCAAGCCTGTGCCTTCTTTTAGAGAGATTATCCATCTCATATATGGTATTCCTCTTTTCCTGCTGCTTTCAGCCTTTGCTCCTGTTGGCTTTTTTACTGTCCAACTGTCGTCCCCACACACAGTGACCATGAATACAAGAGTATGGAAAACTTTGGCCATGGTGATGCATACTCCTAACACTTGATGATTTATTTTATTTTATTTTTTATTTTGCAATTCTTGCACTGCTGCCCTTCCAAGTTTCAGACCTCTTCTGATTACTGCCTGTCAAGGAATTAGCTGTAGTGCTGACAATCACCCGTGATGGGGATTTGAGTCACAGGACTTACTGTCAAGTCAAATGCAAGTTCCTCTGGTGACTCAACCTGACCTTGACTTAGGTTTTTTATCCAATGACTTGGACTTGACTTGTGACTTGGAACCCACCTACCCCTCTTTTGGGGAGTGGGCGAGAAAAATGTGTTTTTAATAGGGACTTGGACTTGAGGCTTGGGGGTTGGTAACAAAGACCTGGACCCAAAGAGTTGTCAACCTCCCTGACAACCACACATTTCATAATATCAGTCCAGTTCTCAGTTTTGGCAACCAAAAATTGAATCCGGAAACAACAACAGTGCTCCGCTTTCTGAAGCACTGCCCTCTCGAGGTCCTTAGATTTATGCACTGTTAAGAACAGACTATCACAGAGTGCCATAAGTTTTCAGTCAGCCAATGTAAAAAAAAACCCAGAGAGAGAGGGGGTTGAGGTGTTAATTTGGGTGAAAGAAGCTTGCCTTTTGGCAAATCGGATGGCAAACCTAGTGAAAGTTGCCAGGACATGTATTTCATCTACAGACTGCATTGTCCTACTGAGGTATGAGGCATAGGCAAAAATCGAAGGACTACAGAGGGCAGCAACCCCAAGAAGTGGCTTCAGCGCCCTTCACGAATCTTTGCCCCTCTCCTATGTGAGGCAGAGACAAAATAAGAAGGGGTATGTATGAACATTTGTTATATTACATCATTTGTCAGAGAAATTACCATCACATTCAGCATTGCAGAAAAGAGTGCAATATATTCTATTTATTCATTATTTGTTTATTAGAAGTATGTATTTCTCATTTCTCAGGCTGCAAAGGCCCCTGAAGTGAAGCATAACTACAATAAATGAAAAACATCTCTTAACAAAATTCAAGATGAATTTCATGTCCACCATGTTTGAAGGCAGCATGGCCAAAAGCAGACCATTTAAACAGACAAAGCTATACAGTTGCTCTCGACAAGTAATGGCATGGTTATGTATGTGAAGACACTCCAAAGATAACCTTTGTATGCCTGATAAAGCTTTGACCCCGCTTGCAAACAGCACTGGGCTGCCATTACTATGTATAGTTATGGTGTCTGAAGGAGCTTAATGATCACTTATAGAAACGGAAAAGTATGCTGTGCGACCTTTGTCATCCCATATTCTGTAGGTCAGCATTATTTAAGACATCTGGGACAGTGAGGAGATGAACATTAGGGTTGCCAAATAAGCAGATGGAGGCATGAAAGCCAGAGTAATACATCTTCCTGCTTTCCCCTCCACAGAGCCGAGTCATAGTCAAGCCCATCCATTTCCTCATGTACGTAGGAAACATGTGTGGACATTCAACAGACCTTCCATCAACATGATGCTCCACAAATGCTTTACCACCACATTGCCTTAATGTAGTTACAAGAAACAATGTAAATGAGATAGAGCACCATTAAGAGAGAGAAGCAGTGTAATAACCGCTAGATTTGTGTCGCAACCAATAAGGAAAACCAGGCCACAATCGAGTTGCATGTATCCTGAAATATTTCAAATGTGTTGACCTTTTCATCAGAACGTTAAGAGCAAAACTGCACATTGCGCTCTGCCAAGTGGATATTTCCTCTGTCCCCCTGTCCCCCACCCCCATTTCTAAAAGTAAAACAAGCCTGATTGAAAATTTCAGTAGAAGAATGGCAGTTGAAAAGGACGGTGTTGCTTACTTTTGTTTTTTTCTGGTGGATTTTGTAGCTCAAAATGTCAGGTCTATTGCCCTTTTATATTATGTATAAATAATAACAACAATAATAAATAATAATAAAAGGGCACAAACAAAGGTCACAATGAACTTTGTATAATTGGTTTCAAACCTGATTTGGTTTTAGGCCAAAAACTGTAAAGGAGAAAAAACAAAATGTGGATTGCCTTCCCCTGTTTGGGTTTGTTTCTGATATTTTTTCTCCTGTCCTCTTTTTTCCATTCCTGTCTCATGGTGAGAAGATTCGGAAATGAGTCAGGAGGAAGCCACAATTGAAAGGGGTGTGTGTGTTGCATCAGTCATGACTGACTCTTCATGACCCCATGTCCATGGGAATACTGGAGTGGTTTGCCAGTTCCTACCCCAGGCACCTACAGCACCTGGTATTCCCTGGTGGTCTCCCATCCAAGTACTAACCAGGGCCGACCCTGCTTAGCTTCCGAAAACAGGCGAGATTGGATGTGCTTAGGGCATCTAAGGTAAGATGCAAGAAAAAGCCAAGGTTTAAAAAAGCCATAATTGTAAGTCAACAGAACTGTGGTTTCAAATTGCAATTTGTGGCTACTTGGTTAACAAACCATGGTTGCTCAGCAGAGGTGAATCCTCACATTCCAACAAGCCAGATTTCAATAAATCAACCATGGTTTGGCATACGTGTATCTTTCCTCCATACTATAAAAAAACCTGATGGGGATGTCCATATGGAGCCAAAATAAAAACCACTGGGGAAGCGTGACGTGACCCACATTAACTTTATGTTGCTACTCCACTGAAATTCACAACTATTTTTTTTCACAATGCAAGAAAGGGAAGAACTGCCAGGAAAAGAGAAGGTTGAGCAATTCCCCTCCCACTCACCAATTTGGATTATAAAGAAAGCCAGGAAAAGGATACCCATGACCACATGTAATTTGTCATCTGGCCGTTAAAAGCAAAACCTCTTGCTATCAAATGTGATGTTTGATTACTACTTGGCAAGACAGATCAATTAACTACCCCACTAAGATCTTGGAAGACAAATACGTTCTAATTGAGATCGGGCTACACTAAGCAGGCTTCTCAGCCCTTGAGCTTGGGCCAGATAGCTAGACGTAGAGACTGCTTGGCCTCCTGAAGGCAAAGAGAAAGGTACAGCGTGGAAACTACATTGCATCCCCTCCCCTGCCACAGCTGGTTAGCATACTGGGTTCATTTAAGACAGAACATGGATTAAGGTAGCTGTTCACTGCCATGTGCTAGCTGTTTATAGACTTACTGAAGGACAATCAGTCTTGTGGAGAGTCAGGTGTCTATGGCATTCAGCCATGCAATGAAGCTGTGCTTACTCATGCTGCCTCGCAAAAAGGTCATCTACATATGTCCAAATGCAGTGACATCAGGGGGTCAGACAACCACTGGGGTGGTGTTGCACAACATTCTTCCTTCTTTGGGGTGAGGTGCTACCCTGCTTGGACAACAAGTCGCCACTGCCTGGGTGAAATTTATACAACAACGGCATGCTCTCATCTTCAGACACTAAAATGCACCAGTGGAAACATACAATATATTGTGGTGAGCTCCATACCTAGGCTGGGAGTCAGTAGTATATAGATGAACAGCCAATAATAGGTGTCAGGCAGATGGACTACTGCTGTAGGATTGGCACAAGCTCCCCTATACTATATAAGTTTACAGTCCAGTAACGTTTGGCCAGTCTCTGCCACTAGAGACATATCAGCCATTAACAACTTGTGAAATTTACAGATGTTACTGCCTGTGCCAGCTAGATCTAAGGAAATGTAGCAACACTGGGTAGGCCACAAGTTGCCCAGCGTTGCCATATACAGTGGTACCTCAACGTATGAATTTAATCCATTCCGAATGCATGCTCTTAAGTCGAACTACTCTTAAGTTGGGGTACCTATCTAAAAAATTGGGAAAAAAAGTTAAAAAATAAAAAACTGAAAAAAACCTGTAAGTCGAGCAGACCATATCTAAAATTCGTAAGGTTGCAGTTAAAACGCCAACACTTTTCTGCTCTTAAGTCAAATTGCTCTTAAGTTGAGTTGCTCTTAAGTCGGGGTACCACTGTACTTGGAGAGTCACAGAATAAATTAGCCAGCCTCTGCTACTAAGCTCAAAACCACAGTACGCAATTTGTACAAATGTTGTCTTTGCTAAATGTACCCATTCACTGTTCTCTTCAGTTTCACAATTACAATTTCAGCCTTATAAGCAGGCATCTCCTTTCACCTCTCCTCCTCTCTCTTTCTGGCTTAATAAAGACAGTCCAGGATCACTGATTGCTGCAGACACAGTAGCTGCTGAATGGTCCTCTTCTTTCATGTGGTACTCCCAGAAGCCAGATCATTAAAACTCCCCCGATGGCACAGTCCTTTCAGCAAGGACTACCTTTGATCTATCAATCAAAAAGATCCTCCATGTCAGGCCTGCAGGTGGGATGCTCTGCTTTGACTCTCACTGGTGACAGATTCATTGCAAAGGAAATTGGAACTGTGACCTCATGTGAAGATGCCTCTAAACATGTTACAGCAAATCTTTTATATTTCTCATCCTACAATATTTCCCTCATCCCGTTCTTATAATGTCTTCCTGTGTTTTCTCTTCCCTTTGCAGCCTTCTGCTTCCTACTGTGATTACATTGTGGCCATCTAATGCAGAAATTACTTAACTGTATGCTTGCACAATGGTTTCAAATACTGCAAATGAATATTATTAGGGCATCAGCAGCATAAAAAATAAGAGAGAAAGAACTGGAGACCCACTGTGATAGCTCAATAAAACTATGAACACTTGACTAAAGTGAACCTGCACAAAATGGGAAGCAGCCTTTAATTAGCGCCATCCAATGAGTCTGATAAAATCAACTCTAGTATGTAAAGATTGCAGCTTTTATAAATCCCAAGTATTGTTTGTGATGCACAAATCTAACAGGGCTATTCTGCACAGCACAATGTACATTGATAGCATCCTAAATCCACACCCACATGGAAAGACACTGAGGCTGTGCACAGATATACAGTACATCCCAAACAATCTGCAGTAAGCACACTAGCAGTAATGTTAAATTATGCCACTAATAGCCTACTTGAGTGTATGTTTCCCGCGCAAGAATCAGCACTACTGATATAAATGGGATTTCCTTTATAGCATGCATGCTTACATTTGCAGCCTCTGGTATACATGGCAAGCTTGTATATAGTCACTGTGTGGAGTGCTATGCACAATGGTTATACTTACTCAGAAGTTAAGTCACTGTGAACTCAATGGGGCATTGTGGGGGTTCAGTAACTGTCACTAACAGATCAAACTGTAAAGCATTGGACGTGTCTCGTGGTTGCTCAAAATATAATAAACTTTTATTTTCAACAGTCTTAAAACAGTCTCTTCTTTTAACATCCGATAACATATTAACTTCACGTAACAAAACAGGCTCTGCAGTAAACTGATCAAACTGTTCAGGGATGTCATCTATGAAGGAGTTAGTGTTCTTCACTTTCTCACCATCGCTCCATGGGCTATCAAGCGGCCCGCGCATCGGGTCCCGCAGCATGGGTGCCTCACGACATTTGGTGATTCTTCCCAGCCCCAGCCAGGTATCCATTCCCTAACTTCCCCCTGAGATGTTCTTATATAATTCACTGGTGGGAATAGGGGTCTGGTCTCTGGAGGTCTCCAATCGGCCCCTACTGAGGGGAAAGGAAGAGGCAGTGCTGTCTCTACTTTGGTCAGCACCAGCGCTTCTGTTTGTATTCCCTTTTCCATCACTCTTATAATTACCTTATATTTCCTTTCGCTCACTTGTATGGAAGCTTCAGCTGTGGGGACTTTCTTTTCAAATACCTGTACCCATGCCTTGGCTGTAGGCACTTTTAATTCCCATACTTGAATCCATGCCTCAGAGGTTGCTTTCTTTCTCTCATACACCTGGACCCAGGCTTCTCGCGTCTGTGGACTTACCTGACAACCTACTTCTCCCCACCTCCTTATATATTCTCTCTCTGGCTTATAGCCCCTCCCATATTCTATAGCCCCTAACAGTTTTACCTCTGCTCTCTCTGCATAAAACACAGACACTGTCTTTATCTCTTCCTTTCTAGCTCCACTTCCTATGTCTCCCTCTTCTTCCTTTACTTCAAGGGTTTCTTTGTTTTCTATATTCTCTTTCTGTGGTTTTATCCCTTCCATTGATGTCTCCTCTTCCATTGTCAATGCCTTCATTTCCTCCTCCATTGCTTTGGGCTGGTCTTCCTCCTCTCTCATTCTGTCCTCTGCAGGTGGCTCACTCCTTTCCACGCCACAGGCATACTCCTAGATATGTGCAGAACTGCAGCATAATTCCCTTGTAAGGGCATTTATGATTGTAGGGCTAGTCTGAGTGCCTTCCCATCACTTTAGCTGTGTGCACAACTATTGCCTTATTCTGTTGTTTAATAACCAGCCATTTTGATCTAAAGAGAGTAACACCCCAGTTTACTCTGCAGAACAAGGTAACACTGATCCACCACCAAGTTCAATTTCTCATTTGCAGTAACCACCAGGTATTCTTATTCTTCATGTACTGTGAAAAAATTATTTATGTACTTTTTAACAATCAATTAAATGTAGCATAAAACCAGACCTTTTAAAAGGTGTTTATGTTCATCCAGTAAAGAAAAACTATTTTGACATGGTGCAAGTTCAGACAATAATCTGAAGAGCCCAAAACATATGTAGTACCCTCTCTATCCATTGGTCCCACCAGAAACCTCTTTGTAAGGAATCATGCTTGCAAAAAGTCCTAGATGCAGATATAACCATGAGATATTATTTTCAAGAATTTGATAAGAACTTTGCAACAACAACAACAACAACAACAACAACCACAACCACAACCACAACCACAACCACAACCACAACCACAACCACAACAACCACAACCACCACCACCACCACCACCACCACCACCACCACCACCACAACAACAACAACAACAACAACAACAACAACAACAACTTGACTATCTCGACCACAGTGAAAATGCTGTGCTTAAGTCAACAGTTACTGAAGGCATAATGAAGGAATATCCAGAAACTAAGCAAGAATTTAAAGGTCAACAACTGCAAAGCTGAATAGGGAACTGACATAGTAAAGTACTGCATGGTCAGTTTATAAGAGACACCAGTGATAAGATCAACCAAGAAGAAACATGGCTTTGGCTAACAAAAGCAACACTGAAGAAAGAAACTGAAGGACTAATCATGGCAGCTCAAGATCAGGCTTTAAGAACAAATGCCATAAAGGTGAAAATTGATAAATCATCAAAAGATAGAAAATGTCTACCCTGTTTCCCTGAAAATAAGACCTCCCCCAAAAATAAGCCCTAACAGGATTTCTATGCATTTGTTAAATATAAGCCCTACCCTGATAATAAAACCTAATGATGGGTGTGGCTATGGTTGTGTGCAGAGCTGACATTCAAGCATATTATACTTAACAAAAATAAGACATCCCCTGAAAATAAGCCCTAGTGTGTCTTCTTGAGAAAAAATAAATATAAGACAGTGTTTTATTTTTGGGAAAACATGGTATTGTGCAAAGAAAAGGATGAAACTGTAGATCATATCATCAGCTGTTGTCCAAAAATTGCTCAGACTAATTATTTAGCCCGTCATAATAAAGTAGCAGCAATTCTCCACTGGAACATATGTAAAAATTTCAACCTACTATCAGTCAAGAACTGGCGAAATCAGCCAGAAAAAGTGACCAAAAATGAAGTCATCAAACTACTCTGAGATTTCAGAATCCAATACGACATACACCTTGTCCACAATACTCCAGACATCACGATAGTATACAAGCAAGAAAACAAAGTTCAAATCGTCAATGTGGCAATACCAGGAGACACAAGAGTCAGTGGCAAAGAGTTAGAAAAGATAACCAAATATCGGGATTTAGAAATAGAAATCGAAAACCTATGGAACAAGAAAGCAAGAGCAATATGAATAATAATAATAGGTGCCTTGGGTGCAATCCCAAATGACCTGGATATTCCAAGAAGATATCTCCAGTCATCCAAGGCTCTTAGAAAGAGCTCGATCATTGGAGAAGGCCGACTCCAGCTTGCTTAACACCTGGCAGCTGTGTTCAGATGATGATGATGATGATAATGATGATAGTAATAACAACAACAACAACAACAACAACAATAATAATAGAGCATTGCATGCTTTGGGATCCATCTCTTAGCTTAATTACAACATAATTTGTGGAATCACAAAAGTTTGGGGGTTACATCCTGTCTGTCTGTGTTCAAAGCTTCTGGAACACTGTGTCTTCCAAAGCCAGTTGAGTACCATGCAGAATGTACACAAAGAACTTGAAGAGGTGCACAAAGTAGCTTCATATTTACAGACTTGCAAAGGTTTGGCAAATATCTGTGATTCCAAAGAGAATAGAATCTGGTAAATGTAGGATAAAGGAAGAATTTGCAAGAACACTGTCTTACCTTCACTTCTGCCCTATCCTTATCCCTTCCTGGGAGCAGGAAAAATAGTTATACTGTACAGAAAGAACTATTGGAAGAAGCAATTTCTGTCCCTGCCTTCAGACAAAGCAAGGTGATCAAACATACAGTAGATCTAGGGATATACTTAAACAATTGGGGACATAATTAAACAATTCTCTCTCTCAACAGTTGGTAAACAGTTGAGAGAGGGAGGGAGAGAGGGAGAGAGAATCACAACAGAGATTTTCATGTTCTGACGCAGGCACCCAAACTTTGTCCTCTCTCTTATGGTTCTTCTCTTCCATTATTATGTTTTGTTTTGTATTGCTTTGTGCTCATGTCCGTACTTCTTGATTAAACTTTATGTCTTCTCTCTTCCATGTTCTCTCTCTCTCTTCTGCATAAGGTCACCACATCAAGAACCCAAGCATGCTTCTGTAACTTTTGTGCCTCAATAATGAGTTGTATCAGAAAGGAGACTGGTGTTTGGCCTTAATTTGGCTGGGATTGGCACCCTTTGAAAGAAGCTACACTTCAATGCTGAAATGTGAATAAATCCTTATCCAGTCTCTAACCCCACGCCTTCTTGTTTTCACAGAAGCTTTAAAATCATCAGATCATAAATTGCTATGCTGCAGAATTATAACTGCATTAGTATCCCAGTTGCAATGATATCTTAAAAATAAATAAATGCCAGCCTCAGTTTCAGCCTTGCAATGGGGCAGAGGCAGTGCTGGTCAGAGTAACAAATGATCTGACAGTGATTTTAAGTTGAGGACAGATGTTAACTTTGGTTTATATTAGACCTTACCATATATTCAATATACTACTCTACTTAGCACAGGCTGCTGCTTCAGCAGATGGAGGTATTGCAAAGGGCTACCACAGCTGCAGATCAATTAGCAGGAGTTTTCACTGGGATTTTGAATCAATCCCTATCTCAAGCTATTGTGCCATCATGCGTAAAGTCTGCTATTATTGTTCCAATACCAAAAAAAACAAATCCAGAAAATTTTAATGACATTCGTCCAGTAGCACTTAGACCTATACTCATGAAGTGCTTTGAAAAGTTGGTACAGAATTATGTTATTGCCTATTTACCAGAGGGACTGGATACATTCCAATTCGCCTATAAAAAGAAGAGATCAACAGAGGATGCTGTGGCGTGTGCTCTTCATGCTGTTCTTGAACATCTGGAGCAGGGGGAGCTATGCTAGATTGCTCTTCGTGGATTTTAGCTCGGCTTTTAACACCATTCTTCCACAACGCTTGATTTCTAAACTGGAAGGTCTAGGGCTTCCACCATCACTTTGTGGATGGATTTTAGATTTTCTGTCAGAACGTTCTCAGAGGGTCCAGTTGCGCCCTTACACCTCTAATACTTTTTGTACCAACATTGGAACACCACAGAGATGTGTGCTTATCCCACTCCTTTATATTATTTACATGTTTGATTGTGTCTCTGCCTATCCTAGCAATAGGATCATTAAGTTTGCAGATGACACTAGAGCGATTGGGCTCATCTCTGGCATGGAGAGTGAGATGGCTTACAGAGATGAGGTGGAGAGGTTGACCAAGTGGTGCAGAATTAATAACTTGCACCTAAACAGAAAGAAAACAAAGGAGCTTGTGGTGGATTTTAGGAGGCAGAAAACTGATATTCAACCACTAGTGGTTGATGGGACTGGTGTGGAGAGGGTTACAGGTTTTAGATTTTGGGCATTGAGTTACAGGAGGATCTGTCCTGGAGTGTCAACACAAGGGGGCTTGCAAAGTCGGCTCAGCAGAGACTATTTTTCTTGAGAACTTTAAGGAAAAAACATATTCTGCAAAAGCTGCTGCTGGCCTTCTATCATTGTGCAATTGAGAGTGTGCTTACTTGCAGGTTATGTGTATGGTATGGAAGTTGTATCCATCAGGATAGGACAGTGTTGCACAGAATCATAAGAATTGTGGAGAGTATTATGGGCTGTTCACTCCCCACACTAGATCAAATTTATACTACCAGGTGCCACTGTAAAGCATTAGATATATTAAGAGATCCATCAAATCCTGGTCATGGCCTCTTCGAGTTACTGCCATCGGGATGGAGATATAGAGTACTGAGGGCGAGAACAAACCGTCTCAAAAATAGCTTCTTTTTAAGAGCAATATTGCCCTTAAATGGAAATTCTGAACTTTGTAGTCAGCTTTTTTATATGTCATATTTTATGTGTTGTAGCTGTTTTTAAATCTATGTGGAATGTTTTATATGAGTTGAATATAGCATCCGTGAAATTTCGTTATTCCTGCAACGGGGCAATGACAATAAAGATTCCTATTCCTATTCCAATGTCATATATATAAGATCAGAGTCAATCAGTGGTGGTGGATGGCGAGTCATCATCCAGAAGAGTGTGGGAATGCTGCACCTCTCAGAGGTACAATCTGTGGCCTGAACTGGAGACACTGAGCACCGACTGCTTGGAGGAACAACAAGGGTAAGAATCAAGATCTGCTTTGCTGATGATATTTCAAGGGCACATCACTCGCCCTGTAAACACTAGCAGGTCTTCCTAATCTTGACAGAATGCAGGCTTTGCTTCCCTTGGACACTTGCAGGATGATCTCCTCCAAATAAAAGTGGTCGCTCGCGTGGACAGTGCAAGTGGAAGTCTTGATCACGGCATCTTTCAGTTGTAAGAAAGATGTTGAGCAGGAGCTGAGGGTTTGCCGATTGTGGAAGTATTTCATTCACTGAGGAAATGGAGAACCACATGACTTTTTGAAGGAGAGCCTCTTAGGCCTGTAGTACAAGACCTGCCTTTGCATGACGACAAGCTGTGCCTGAGATCGGGCAGCTCCCTTTAAAAAGGAACTCAGGTCACAAGGCTCAGAAACATCTTTGAGCGAGCCACTGCCAATGCTGTATTAAATGTATGTCACATCACAACATATTTGTCTTATTTATTTTATTTTTATTTATTTTTAATTTTCCTTTTGTTTTTGCCTGACATGCCAGCACAGACTAACATGGCCATTCTCCTAAAACCATATTTCAATTTTGCAAAAGGGAAAATGAAGTGACAAAATTTTCATCCATCCCTAGATGCTGAATGAGTGGAAAGCAGGGTTGGTAGACCAGGAGCCTTCCAACTATTATACCACAACTCCCACCATCTTTCACCATATTCTAGCTGAGGCTGATGAGTGTAAGAATCTGATAGCAGTTACGGTGCTGGTGGTTCCCTAAACCTGGTAAAAATGGCTGATATCACTCACAAGTTAGTTTACACAACTGGCGAGGAAACGTTTGTACTAGAGTTCTCAGTGACTGGGGCTCCTGTGAGTTGAAGTCCAAATCATCTGGAGGGCCTACGGTTCCCATTACTGTGTTAGGGCAACATTTTCAAGGACAGAAAGCTGAATTCTATCGATTTCAATGAGGCTGCATCTAACTATACTGAGAGTTGGACTACACTGGAAAGCAGAATCTGAGCAGTTACATTTGAAATTACAATCAGTGTTCACACAGGGACTTCAGATTGATTCATTAATTCACCGTTCATACTTGATGAATGGAATTTCCCAGAGTTCCCTTTGGGAAATTGGTGTGGTATACAAATATAAATACAGGAATAATAATAATAATAATGAGAAGTCAGGAACAACATGATAGGATGATCTAGCACTAAACTCATGTATGTAAGATTTTTTTTAAAAAAGGAGGACAATTTTGGGGGAGTGGAAAGAAGCAAGGGAATGTCTCCCCAAGCTTGAACAACACACACCAGCTACCTAAATCACTGAAACACCACTTATACACATGTCCCCATCTTTACAGTAACATATCACAACTCACTGTATGGGCGAAAAGCCCATTCAAATACTTCCGACTTGAAAAAGTAGAACCTCCCCAGCAGCAGGAGAGAGAAAAAAAAACTCCATTGGGAGCAAAAAGGGATGGGCCGCTTTAAATCACCATTTGCGCAAAAAAGAAAAAAAAACTTTGAATTCACCCATTTTATAAGCAGAACAAATCTTGTTGTATTTGTCCATGTAGTCACACTCTGAGTTTGGATGCAAAGCAACACCAATTATTTCAAAGAAGTTCTAAACATTTGGAGATCACAGGCCAGCTACACTGTGAGAGCTCCATGGTGTGGGTGTAGTTCAACATTGTGTGTGCATGTGGTTATGATATAAGCCCCCTTCATTTGTAAGTGTGAAAGCACTGGACAGCTCTTGGCAAAGGAACCTTTCGGTGCCTCAGCCAGTCATCTTGGCTTGCCTAAAAGGGCACGGTGGAAAACTCTGGGCTGATTAAATTTAATGAGGAACTTGACTGCGCTCTAAATAATTCACTGCTTATTATCAGCTTCTGCTCTGGTAATAAGAGCGCAGCAAGACACCATTTCAAGAAACTAATCTATGCTGCCTTGCGTTCAAAGCTAACTTGACATAAAAAGTTTTTTAGGTAGCAAACAAGAACACTATACTGTATGTGTTTCTTCTGTATCAACAGGCATCAATAGGCACATACAATCATTAACAAACGAGGTTCTCCACACCCAGGCCACTAGTCCAATAAAATATTTGGCCCAGTAGTTCACCATTTACAATATATCAACAAAAGTTTATGTGTTTTTGATGGTCAGTTTCTTTCCTTGGTTACCCTAGAAACAAGAGCTAGGCCATGGTTAGAGATCGATAACACAGACAATTCAGCACCTGCACCTGACTCTATCACAGGGTTTTTACTGCATGGTAAAACTGGAAAGAAGACTATAGGCCTTACTAGATTGGCAGTCTACAATTCTCCTATAGAAATTGGAGGGCCTCAGGAAATTTCCCCTGTTCCTAAAACTCTAGTTACAGTATTTAATTTTGCTCGCAGGATTGAAGTTGGTTTCACTTTATTTTATTTTTAGCCTCTTCGAGCTAAACTGTTAGCCCCTGAACCACCCCAAATTAATATTAATTATCCTATAAGCATTTTTTCACAAGGATTGTATCCTTTATTCCAGCAACATCAAACATATTCAACAATCTGGCCATTAAATCTTCCACAATTCTTTTTTTTTCTTTTTAAAGTTGAATACAGTGGTACCTTGTATAAAGGAATTAATTTGTTCCAAATGAAATTATGTTAAGCAAATTTTCCTTTATACAAATTCCCATAGGAATGCATTGGAAATGGAGTAATCCCATTTTTATGTTGTACGGATTTTCCCCATTGGTGATTATGTTAAGCAAATTTCCCCTATCTCCAGAACTTTTTATGTTGTACAGATTTTATGTTATACAAGTTGTTTGTTATACAAGGGTCCACTGTATATATATTTTTAAAATGCCCAACAAAGAATGACACTTTTAGGACCATCAACCTATTATCAAAACGGAAATAAAATAAAATTAAGTGGACAGAAAAGTTAATATAGTTAAATTAATATGCAACTATTCTAAGGGCTCTAATGCATACAAATACATTTGTAAATACTGTAAAATGACAATGTGGTCTTTGCTAGATCAGTGCAGTTCAGAAAGTATGCAGAAAGAGCAAATGAGAAGCAGAAAATTTTGCAGTAAATCACTGAGTCATGATCTCAAAAGAACCCAGTCATGGAGTATACAAAGACTTCAACCTTGATGGAAAATGTCTTTCTAGTCACCAGTTTACAGACAGTTCTAAATTGATGGTTGTAGGGATGATGTCACATTAGTGAATTATATTGTATTTTTATTAAAATACAACTAAATAGCTATACAGTACATTATAATTAAACATTAATCTATGTTTAACTTGCAGCATGGGCTTTGATCCAGAGCAAGTTTCCCTTTAACTTAAAAATACATCACAACAGAGTGAGATGTTTCACAGGAGAATTGCGAGATGATAAACTTCACCTGTTTTCAACTCTTGCTTTGTAAAACATCCATCTCAGTTGTATGGGAATTGGCTGGTTATAAAGTGAACTTTCACTTCAATTATCTAATAGTGCTTTATTTTCTATCCTAGGGCCTGCAGGGGTCTTGACAACTAGATGTTAAAACAAGATTTAAAAATCCCAAAACTAACTACTGTAATGCTATTTCAAGCCCTAGCACATGAAAAGCCAGAGGTTAAAAAAAAAATCACTCAAACACCGGTGGAGTCTACGTCCTTTGTTATCAAAAGCCATAGGGAATGGGGCGGTTCAAACCTTGTGCCTGAAAAACAGTGCCAGGCCAATGCATCTTGGGTGAATCCCATGGGGCAGGAATACTAAGGGGAATGCTAGACCAAGGAAATTCCCAATGAACCTGCTTTTAAGCTATAAAAAGGTCACTGAAAAATATTGTCACAGATCTCCCATCTCGTGTATAGTTTGGCTCTTAGTTTAAATAATATCATATACTCTCCAGAAAAATATCGGCAGCAGAAAAATATCATGAGGAGGAGGAGGAGGAGGAGGTGGTGGTGGTGGAGAAAGAGAAGATTATAGCAGGTTTTAGAGAAGTTTAAAAGAAGCCTAAATAATTATATTAATACAAGAAGAGAAAAATGACTTAACACAGTCAAAATGGAAAAAATTTTGAAAACAAGAGAAACAAATATATAACAACAATATAATAAATAACAATTTGAAAATGAATTAAAAAGCTGGGAAAATAAACCACTACATTGTGCTTATCCTCCTGAGGAAAACTGGATGGAAAGCAAGATAATAATTCAACGTGTGTGTGAGTGTGTGTGTGTGTGTGTGTTGCATCAGTAAGGTCGTGACTGACTCTTCGTGGCCCCATGTCCATGGAGTTTTTTTGGCAGGAATACTGGAGTGGCTTGCCAGTTCCTACTCCAGGCGCCTACAGCACCTTGTATTCCCTGGTGGTCTCTCATCCAAGTACTAACCAGGGCCGACCCTGCTTAGCTTCTGAAATCAGGCGAGATCGGATGTGTTTAGGGCATAGGCATGGCTAAAACTGGGAACCATTAAGAAATAAACTAAATAAAGGCTTGATTTTTGCTGTATAAGAACAAGTACTCCAAATCAATGTGATGAAAGCTAAGATTCAAGATATTGGTGCTAACAGCAAACGTAATCTCTGTCAAGAAAAAGATGAAACTTTGCCATGCCTCATCTGTGAATATCTAAAGATTCTAAAGTTAGACATGATACAGTGGCAAAATTAGTGCACTGGTCATTATGCAAAAATTAAAACTTGTCAGCTTCCAAAAATCCATGGGAACAACAGGTAGGGAAGTTGTCAGAAAATGACAAAGTGAAGATGTTGTCGGATTTCCAGATCCAAACTGACAGATGCCTTGAACATAACACCCCAGACATAGTAGAAATAGAATGAAGAAATGTCTGGATCATTGACATTGCAATTCCAGGTACAGGAGATGTCAAAGTTCTAAATAAAGAATAGATGCTGTGGGAACAATATCAAGAAACTTCACACAGTAATATAAGCAGTTGCCAAAAACCATGACCAAGGTACAGGAACCTTTTGAAGGATGGGTCTACTCGCCACAATAGTCAAGTCCAAAGAGAGCCCAGGCAGTTATAGTTTGGTTCCATGTTGGTTAGTTCATACTACAAGCTCTACACCCATGCCTGTTGCCAGGGATGTTTTTAATGCCTCAAGAAATGCAGAAACAAAAGACATCTCTGAAAGAAGAGACTGATGGTCTGAAAGACCCCATTTTGAAAAGCAAAGCAAAGCAAAGTAAAGTGGTCTGCTTATATACCGCCCCAAACCAGTTTTACAATTTTAATTACAGTCTGCAGGTTACACATTGATCCCCCCCCCCCCCGCAAGCTGGGTACTCATTGTACCGACCTCGGAAGGATGGAAGGCTGAGTCAACCATGAGCCTGCTACCTGGGATTGAACTCCAGGTCATGAGCACAGTTTTACCTGCAGTATAGGCATTTAACCACTGCGCCACGGGGCTTCTTTAGAGATACAGTGGTACCTTGTATAAAGGAATTAATTCAGGCTTGTCCAAACTTTGGCCCTCCTGATGTTTTGGACCACAACTTCCAGAATTCTAAGCTTAGATTGCCAGTGACAAAGGACTGTGGGAGTTGTGGTCCAAAACATCTGGAGGGCCAAAGTTTGGACATGCCTGAATTAATTCATTCCAAATGAAATAATGTTAAGCAATTTTCCTTTATACAAATTTCCCATAGGAACGC
Organism: Phrynocephalus versicolor; assembly: GCA_023846285.1. NCBI lineage: Eukaryota > Metazoa > Chordata > Lepidosauria > Squamata > Agamidae > Phrynocephalus > Phrynocephalus versicolor. The sequence goes on from JAHTLZ010003547.1 coordinate 1,785,171, forward strand.
ATTGAAAATAGAGTAATCCCTAATCGCAACCATTTTTATGTTGTACGGATTCGCCCCATAGACAATTCTGTTAAGCAAATTTCCCATATCTCCTGAATTTTTTATGTTGTACAGATTTTATGTTATACTAACCATTTGTTATACAAGGGTCCACTGTATAAGACTTAAGAAATATAAGACTTACCTTTAATTATGGGGAATCTGTGTCTGTGATGGTGGGGAAGATAAAGGGATAAGAGGGGGGTTCCCCCAAGGATCACAACCACTAACTTCATAACTCCATACTTGAAAAGATTCAAGAACAAAATATGTTTTTCCGACTCATGAATGTCCACTGTAACCAGATTGAGAATTCACAGTATGTTTGTGTTTGCCCAAGCAGTGGCAATCTTTTATCCTAATGATCAATGATGATCTAAGCTCTTGGTGGCTTACACAGCATCAGTACCATTTTCCAAGACACTAGTCATATACAACCATGAAGTAATACTACTATTTTATACAATTTAATTTCCTCCCCCTAATCACAATAGGAACTCACCAACAAAACACAGCATGACGTTTGAGCCACAAGACACTAACCTTGATATCATGAGCAATCAGATGTAATGAAATAAGCAAGGGACAAAAAGTGGATATTTTAATCATGAAAAACAAAAAAGAAGAAGACTGCATAAGAATTTTCCTAATATGGTAAGGACTTAAGTAAAAATTACTTCCAGAACTTCAGAAGGATAACCATGTTCCCTGCTTTATAGGGGACTATCCTGTACTGGCTACCCTCCATTGTTTAAAGGTGTCCTGTATGTAGTTAAAAGGTGGTCCAACACTTGAATCACACACTTAAAGATGTTGTCCCCATTACAATGTGATGTACTTTATTTATCTTGGAGAATCAGATCTGAATATGTACCTGTATATGTTAGCACATATAGAATGGTCACAGTAATCAAAAACCTGACCCCCTTCACAGAAACACTGATAATGTTCACACATGCTGGAATGATCAGGAGTGATGTAATACATGATCAGTATGTCTGTGAAGATTCTCAGTCATCCAGGTGTGCTTACAGTACTGTATCTGGAAGTTGAGTTATGGCATATTAGACAGAGAAGATAGGTGGTTTGAGAGAGGGGTCAGCGAAGCCATTCATGTGAATATTGAAAAACTCTCTCTCAACGGAGGTGGGCGGCCTCAGGCACAGTCTATTTACTACTTATCTGGCAGTGGTTTCAACAATCTCCAGACAAATCAAAAATACTTCATGCCTCCACCACCAAGGTCATAGCTAATGGCTGATACTTTATGGGTTTCTGCACCTTGGGCCATTGTTCACCCAATGGCCTATTGAGGCTATTGTCCACCTAATGAGCCTACTCAGGCCATTGTTCATCTTATGAGACTATTTCAGACCAGGGTGACATGAGGTCAAAATGAACTATAAAATGGAATACTCGCAACTAGCTTTCCTCAGACTGATGAAGCTGTTTGGATGAGCAGTGAAACGCTTAAATCTCTCAAAAAGTCCAGTTGTCATGACTCAACTTCCAGATACATGATTAGTGTATTTTAAAACAGCCCTCTCAACAAGGAAGTAAAACTGATTGAATGACCAACTGAATTGATCTCACCAATCTGTCATGTGAATGGAAATCTATAACATGTTTTATATAACAGCAGAATCAATATATCTGGGGTTGTTTTGGTCCACATGATCATGCTTTCATTTACCTTGAAAATCCTGTCACTACAATTTGGTTCCAAATTGACAGCACAGAACAACAAATGACGAGCTATGTGGGGCACAAAGATATGCGGTAACATGTTGCCCATTAATTTGTTCAATAAGGTACTTTATTGGAGATATGTTAAGCTTATTCCAAGTTGTTTAATTACCAGTCCTTCTTTTCTGTTATGAAAGTGAAAGCATGCTCAACTCAGACCATGGAAGAAATGAATTATTTTTCAAATACTGCAATGAGGCCAATCTTTTAATTTTTGCCCTGGTTTTGACCAAACATAATGGTGACTGATTTAATTAAGTCCCAATTAACATAAAATTAAAGGTTAAAAGTTAACATTTAAAGGTGTTTTAATTAATGGGGCACAGAAAAAGTTTGAGCAGTTGAGATAAAGGGATAACAAAGCTGATTATGGCAACAGCAAATTGCAAGCCAGGTTTAGGGAGAGATAATATATGAGTGAAAAATAGGGGACTAGATTAATTGCTACGCTGGTGCTGCTGAGTCCCTCCCCCTCCTGCCACTGAGAAGGAAAGGGACAAACAAAATATTAAGAGAAGACTGGCACTAGAAACTATTTAATTATTTAAACAAGAGAGTGCTTTATTACAGGTGGGATCATTCATCCCTTTTAGGGAAACAAAGTGCCATACTGCAGATCTTTGTTGACCACATTCCTTTACATGGGTAAGAAAAGCAGAGGATGCAGTTACTCAGAACAGCAGAAACATGTTCTTAGGCTCATATTCATTCAAAGTATTCCTGATCTAAAATTCTCCAGCTTTTAATTCATTGATTTCACCCATGTGCCACTGGTTCAGTGTCATCCGACCTGATTAAAGGCAATAATTCTTTATTAATCTTTCAATTACAGGCAGTTGGTGTCTGAAGGATTAGGACATACTGCTGAGAATGGGAGTGGAAAGAAGGAAAGAGATAGTCAGGTCAGTGTGAAAGCTTAAATGGACAGGTACAATAGCATTTTTTTTAATGGAAGCAATGCTGAATGTGCCACATCCCAGATGTGCAGAACTATAAATCCTCTGAATTGTAGGACTAGGAAAATACCAGGCTGGGGAAGCTAGATTAAGCTACCAAAGAGCTAGTCTGAAGGAGTAAATAATAAAATGCTGCCAAAACAGTGTCGGAAACAGTAAGATATGTCATTTTCTCTTATGGTTTCCTTAAGATGAAGATGTGAACATTTCATTTAATCATTTGATCAGTTTGTTTTTCTAAAAAATCTCCACTTAAAAATCATCTTAAACTTCAAGTAAAATTATAGGCCTTAATTGGGCCTTTTGTATGGATTTTCCAACTCTGACTCAAATGAAACACTGGAAGAACGAACAGAGCAGGCTCTGCTATGACAACAGGCCAGAAAGTTCTTCTGTGGAAGGAATAATTGGCATAGGACATAAACTTGCCTGTAAACATGCACAAAAAGCCTAAGGGTACTTATGCATTGTCCTTACAACTGGTAACCTAAGGAGGCAGCTCTGGCTAAAGTCTCAAAGAAAGGCTGTACTTCCTGGGATCTCTGCATGGGAAGATAAACACATAGGCAAGAGGCGTGAAGGGGAATGATCTGCATGTTGAACTGATGAAGTAGTAGTGAAGGGAATGGACCAGAGAGAGTGGGTCCCTTAGCTGGCCCAAAGGCAATTGTGGCTGCTTCACTTACACCTACTGCATATCATAAAGATTCAGCCATTGATCTCAAGCTTTAGCCCTTATTCTTAGAGGAAGAGGTGTCATGGGCCTGGGAACCCTAGCCATAAGGTTTCCTTCTTTTAAGATATTTCCCAAATTAAAACTAGAAACCATGACAATCTTTGCAACTGAAGAGTCTGATTTGTTTTTGTTTTTCCACCTGACAAATTGTTAATATTTCCATTTTCCACACACATATTCCATAACACATATTCTTGTGTTATAATACTATGAATGGGTGTCATTAGGGTTGCCAGGTCAGAAGCACTCTATTCCTTAAGATTTTGGGGGGCCAAAATCTGAGAAGAGAAGGCAGCTCTTATGAGGTCACAGAGGTGAGGTGAACAATTACCCAGAGCACAGAGAGCCCTCCTAGTTCCCTGAGCTCCTTGCCCTCTGAAGATGCCAGCTACAGTGTCTGGCAAAACGTCAGAAAGAAAAACTTCCAGAACACAGCCAAACAGCCCGAAAAACTCACAAGAACTATCAGACCCTGGCCGTGAAAGCCTTCGAGAATACAATTACCCATTACATTCCCGTAATGTCATTCCATAGACATTATGGGAATGTGGGCAATCAGACCTAGAATTGGAGTACTATGGTGACCAAGAGCTAGATGAAGAAAGGCAAAGGCACCAGGAGCTATTGGAACTGCTGCCTTTACCACTAGCTCTCACATCGTGCACAGCTTTACCTATACTTCCCATAAGCAACAGCTAGGACATGTGGCAAGCTCATCCCCAGCCTACTGGAGTCCTCTCCTGTTTGCTTTATGAATGACAGAAATAAAGGTAAGTTAGCTATTTGCATGATGGAATAAATGGTGTGCATGACAGGTGAGTACTAAAAAGGGGACAGGTTATGGGCTGGAAGGAGGAATGAACATCGCTCTGTAGGAGTCTCTTCGGTTATTGGCTGATTTCCCCAGCCTGTTTGAGAGGGGAAGAAGAGCATATATAAGAGTGAGATAAAGTTTAGGATGTTAATTAGGGACATACAGGGCACAGAGATAAATTGATGGGGATGGGATTAGAGATGGGGCTTAGATTAGGAATTCTATAAACCTGCATTAAATACTGAATAAGAACACAAGAAGAGCCCTGCTGGATCAGGCCAAAGGCCCATCTAGTCCAGCTTCCTGTATCTCACAGTGGCCCCACCAAATGTGTCCAGGAGCGCACAATACTAGATATCTTCTCTTGATACCACTCCCCTGCATCTGGTCCTTGAAGTACCCTGGTTTTAGGCCTGGAGATTACACATCTCCATCATGGTTTGTAACCCATTGTTTATGCTGCTGTTCAAATCCATTCTTATTCAAAAAGAAAAGAAAAGAAAAAGAAAACATGTTCACCATTTTGTGTATCAGTAGTGCAAGCACCTGATGAGTCACTGGCAATGAGTGGATGTGGGTGCTTAATAACGGCAATGCTATTCCATATTGGGAATATGAGCAACATGCATTAATGGAAATAAAAAATATTTTATTGTGTTAAATTGTGGCTACGGCCAAATCAAATGTTTAGGCTTCTTGAATGATGAGGTAGACACAGAACTTGATAAAAGCTCATACTTCCTAATTTGCCAGTTGAAGGCAAGTAAACCTGGCTCTGATAGACACAATAAAGGAACCCATTCATTTGTAACATCTGAGGAATGCTATTAATGATAAGACTTTTTAGAAGAGGTGAATTCATAGGCTCACCATAAATCGGAAACATATAACACCACACCTCCTGCAGATACTAGCAATGCTTTTGCTCCTTTGCAGTCCAAGATAAACAAACCCCAGAATGTTTTACTCAGCAAGGGAAGCAGGACTCATGGGATATGAACTCATAATCTAAAAGTATGATAATGATTAATAACCAAGAGGAAAGAGTAACCCAAATAATTTTCTGCAGCAAAAGAAGTGACTGCAAGGGCAGAACTGAATGGAGATAATTAACAACAGGGGAGTAAAACCACACTGCAAATGCAACTGTGAACATGCCTCACAGAACAGCTTTGCCAAAGCTACTGCTAAGCCCATTCATCATAGCTGATAATATGGTCCCCATGGTTTAAATGGTAAAACTTTGTAATTCCTGAGGCTGTTTTAATTAGATGGAAGCCCTGAGCCATAAAATCAGTTGTGTGACAGAATCAAGAAGCTAAAGGCCGGAAGCCAACCATTTATTTAACATGTTACCTCCTTTTTCTCCCGGGGAAACCCACTCACATATGTGCAACATACACATACGTTAGAGAACCAGACAAAGAAAGAGACAAACAACTAGTATTTTCACTCATCATACAGTTGCTTTGGCTGACTCCTTGGATGAGCAAAAATGAAAAAGCAATTCCTATTGATTCTGCCAGCCCAATAAGACCATATGCCCGGAAGGCACTGATGACCAGGAGTAGGTTAATTACTCAGGCTGCAGGGTCTGAGATAATGACACTAATAAAGAAACTGAGAGATACCAGTAGTCTTCTGTGTGACAGTTACATCATCCATTTACATGAGGTAGCTGATGTCTCCTCCATGTGTGATGTAGCAGGGTATAACCACATGTTTTAATGATAAATGGAGAACCACTATATCATATAAAAATTGCTTCCGGCAGATTAAATTTAAGTGGAGGGAGATTATCTAATTTGATCTGAACATTAGCAAGCAAACCTTGACCTTACACGAGGGGTGATTGAGGTGGCTTTCCCCAGGGGGCAGGGGGCAGGGGGCAGGAGACAGAGAGTAACAGCCACCAGAAGGAGGAATGGATAAACCACATACAAGTAATACATATCTAGAAAATCCTGGGAAGATTGTTGTACATCAGAATTTACTTGACAACGCTTTTAAAAATTTACTGGTTTAGCATTCAGCATGGCTGAGATCCCTTAGTGAATTGCAACTAAAGTCGACCCATTGAATAAATAGGATTTATGGAGAAGTGGATTCATCAAATTCCCAGTGAGTCAATGGGCCTACTTCAGTTGCAACTTACAGTGGGTCTTCTTTTGCTGGCACAAACAAATTAAATTCAGCATGCAGACCAACAATCACAGTTTATGATCAGGAACAGTTCTGACATCAGTATCAAGAACTGTTTCTAGACAACATGGCTAAGGAACATCTGTGTACAAACGTTAGCTCTGTCATTCGTGCATACTTTAGTACAAGAGTACAATTCCCATTACAGATTCATTTTGTAATAATTATTTTGCTTTTATTCAGCGTGGGTGGAGGAACCTGGATTATTTTTATCCAACCTGCACAAAAAAGACTAAACCACAGCTGCCATCCATTTATCACACTATATATGCCATTTCCACTGAGAACCAAAGCAAAACAGATCAATAGTAAACATGAAGCAGCGACAGCTGATCTGCACCCTGAGTGTTGCTGCAAATTAAAAAGAAAATACAATCAGCGCAGTCTCCTTGCAGCATACCATTTTTGTATTGGATGATAATTAAAATCCATAGGCTAAATTCAATCTGAGCATAATTCTACAAATGCCAAGAGAGTTTCAGCAGAGATCTTTTCACCTTGTTATGTTAATTCTCAAACTGTGGCTACAAAGAGAATCAGAAACAGAAGAAACGGTGCCACAAGATAGGGATGGAGGAGGAAGCCTCCATTTTAAAACAGATGGTTTCTTAACTTCTGCTTGCTATTCCTATGAACCACAGCAGAGGATGTCCTATTGCCTCCCCATATAAAGTTTTCAAAGCAAAGGGAATTTGCTGGTTCTTCTCTCTGGAAGCACACTGGGGAATTGAACTTCCAACCTATAGCTAAACCACAGGGCTACACAGCCATCTATGTATGTATATTATAATTGATCAAGTGCAAATATCTGCTTAGCAAAAGGTAATCAGGCAGGCAAAGCATGTACATGTTCATTTAGAGAAATATCTCATACTACAGTATAGTGCCACAAGAACTAAGAGCTTGAGATTTGCTTACGGTAGATCTGTAAGGCAGCTTCTTAACAAATCTGAAGACCTTGGAAGCCTATTATGAAGCAATTTTCTTTTGAACAAAAGTCTTCCAGATTAATAACAATCCTACTAGTTACTGCCTCATAGCTTTGTTAAAAGTACTGAATTG
>JAHTLZ010003547.1:1792735-1827394 GCA_023846285.1 Phrynocephalus versicolor
CACACACACACACACACACACACACACACACACACACACACACACACCTGGGAATACTTGAACTTTTCCCCTTCTTGGTTTCCACAAATGTCAGCAATGTCACTCTTGTGCAGACAGAGCTGTGTAACAGGATTTCAGCCTCTGGATCCAATATAAAAGGGAAATACTGTACTGTATATCTCTTAAATGTGCACCTTAAGACTATTGTATGTTTATTAATTTTGATGCAGACACATTTAGATTTCTAAAAAAGAATTATTTTGAGTTGCAAATCTGCACAAAGTCCAGATGCTAACTTTGCCCATCCTGAAAGCCCCAGATAGCCAAGTGTACGCTTTCTAGCAACACAGTTGGTGATATATAATTCCTTACTACAGTATACCAGTGACCCACAGTGCTGGCCCCAGAATAAAAAAGAAAGAGCTCCTGATTTATCATAGAGGCAAGATTTTAAAAGAAATGATTAATAAGTGCCCTTGTTTCTGCATTCTTTCAAAGAAATTTTTTAACATAAGAACATAAGAAGAGCCTTGCTGGATCAGGCCAAGGGCCCATCTAGTCTATCTTCCTGTATTTCACAGTGGACACACCAGATGCCTCTGGGAGTACAGGAGACAGCTAGACACCTGTCTCCTAATACCACTCCCCTTCATCTGATATTTTGAGCTACCCTCGTTTTAAGCCTGAAGATAACACATATCCCCATCATGACCTGTAACCTGCAATGGTCTTCTACTCCAGAAATCTGCCCAACCCCTTTTAAAGGCATATAAACCAGATGCCATCACCACATCCTGTGGCAAGAAGTTCCACAGACTAACAACATGTTCATATATAAATGTTTTATCTTTTCTCACTCTCCCAACCCTCAATTTGACTGGATGACCCCTGGATCTGATATTGTGTCAGAAGGAAAAAGAGTTTCCCTGCACAATTTTGTACATCTTAATTATGTCCCACACTAAGGGGTCTTTTTTCCAGACTATAGAGCCCTAAATGCTTTATCCTTTCCTCATAAAGGGAAGTGTCCCAAGTGTTTTAGTTGCTCTCTGTTGTACCTTTTCCACTTCTACTATGTCATTTTGAGATACATCATGACAGATGCACCACAGTACAATTCATAAATATATCAGATCATTTTGGCCAAATACTAGGCAGCATCAAGAGCATTCAGGGAAGCTAGCATCAAATCTCCCACAGTACATATTGAGAGGCAAAGAATACACTGACATAGGTATGAAGCCGCTTGTTTTGCTCTGCATTTACAAAAACCTGTGTTAGCACACAAGCCCCGGTTTCTCAGGTTCACCATTAAGGACTACCGGATGAGTGACTATAGGGACTGTACAATACATGGAAAGAAAGAGAGAAGTGATTGGATGGTAGAGTGACGAGTCTATCGCCTACAGTGCAACCAAAAAAGCAGTGAATGGCTTCCACAGACAACATCAGCTTAAGTGGACAAATGGGAAATACACTTGGGCTAAATATCAATTCTGTCCACTGACACCAGAATCAAAATTAAAATGGGCTACATTTTACAAACTCTGCTTGTTGGTGGAATTAATCACTCAGAGATCCCACCTTTGCTCCTACCAAGTCCTACATTGCCAAAGCAATGTATCAAATGTCTCAACGGGATCCCATATCTCCCCTTCCTCAGTGAGAGGAAGCACCATGCAGGCCTCAGTAGTGCTCCTTCTTCACAGGAGGGAGTCCCCATGCCTAGCAAATCAGGCAACTCTGTGCATGGAAACACCACTGCCAAAGGAGTTGAACAAGTGGAGAGTGTTTAATGAAGCACACGAGTCCTGACAGGAGGGGGACATTGTCAACAGCCATGTGGATGCCAGGATAGAAAGAGCAGGTTGAAAGCACCTGAGGTACACCCTACCATGTGACATTTCACATTCTGCTCTTCAGAGACTGTAATGGGAATCATCACACCCAAGAAAAAGAAAGCCAAACTCTACTGAGTAAGTTAAAAGGTTAGGCTACAACTTTAGTGCAGCAGCATAAGATATATATAACAAAATTCAGAAGGGGGAAGGAGAATCCATACAGCCCCTCCAATACTCCAGGTCTCATCAGCTGGTGGTACAATGCCAGGTCTTTCTACTGCATGCAAATTCTAACAGTGTCCAAAGTCAGGCCGGGGGGGGGGGCAAATGTGGCCCATTTTCAAATTCTGAGCAGCCCACGGCTTCTTCTCCCCGCAGGCTCAGCCTGTCATGCATCCCCACCAGCTGGCCCCTTCCCATACCAGACTGAGGCGTCAGCTTGCAGTTTTATGGTTTGCTTGCCCTCCCTGCCTCTGTCTACCACGCCAGCCACCAGCTCAACCTACCCACCCCCAGCTCCATTGCTGCAGCATCCTCCCTGCCTCCTTGCATGTTTTAGAGCAGTGATGGCGAACCTTTTAGAGACCGAGTGCCCAAACTGCAATTCAAAACCCACTAATTTTTTTGCAAAGTGCCCAGACAGTAATTTAACCTGTATACAGGTGGCTATGAAGGGGCCATGTCGGGTGCCCACAGAAAGGGCTCCGAGTGCCACCTTTGGCACCTGTGCCATAGGTTCGCCAACACTGTTATAGAGACTTGTCCAAAGTCCGGCCCAGGGTCCATATGTGGCTGAATGGCCGGCCCCCTCACATTTTCACCTCGCCAAATCTGGCCCTCCTTGCAAAAAGTTTGGACACCCCTGCACTATAGTATTACATGACTTCTGTGGTTGTCTAAACCTGCAACGTATCTCCCTCTAGTCTAGACTGTTTATCCAGCCCCTCGCATGCCCTTCCACATGCTTTTCTTTTTTGGGGGGGGCACACCCACCCAGTTGTGACAACTCAAGTATTCTCAGAACAAAGACATGACTACTACTTAATAAAAAAACTACAGTAAGAAGGTGTAAACCTCCCCAGGAAAAGCGAAAAATATGCCGACGTCAAGGCACATTGGCATCAGAAGACTGTTTTTGCTATCCAAGATTTAAATGACCACTGTCCACCCCGGCTGACCTGCAGCTAAGGGAGAGAGGGTGACCACACTTGCTTTCCAGCCAGACAACAGCCAGGCCATGGGGCAGCGATGCTAGGTCTACCCAGCCTTTAACTCTTCCAAAGATGCAACATGCACATCTCACAAAAGTCTCCAGGAGATCTCACTACTCAAAGCCTCATGATGACTTACATTAATACCCGTCATCCTGAGACTTTATGTCAAAGGCTTAGCATGAAGCCACAGCATAGCAGTGCTGCCTACTGCTTTTCAAACTTCTCCCCTCTACAAGACATATTTGGAAAGGACATCTGTCCTGCAGCTTGGGAAAGAGGAATACAAGCTAGAACCCTAAGTATCCTAAGCATAAGGCTCCCTTTTTATACCACACCATACCATGTGCTGCGAGGCTAATTCTCGTGATCTTGTCCAAACTTCGGCCCTCTTGATGTTTTAGATCAAAACTCCCAGAATTCTATGCTTAGATTGACAATGACAAAGGACTGTGGGAGCTGTGGTCCAAAACATCTGGAGAGCTGAAATTTGGACATGCCTGATTAATCCTTTCCTTACTATGTAGTGGCTTTCAATTACAGTCAGTTGGGTAGGGAATTAGTAATTTCATTTTTTTTATCAAGAAAGTAGTTCCATTTTTGGGAAGAGAAAATATTACAGCTCCCATTATGCTCTGAAAATGGATACACTCCTGTGAAGTGGAAGACTAGGATGCCTTAACACAACTCAGCAGGAATCTTAGTCCCACAGAATTTAATTTGTGCTGAGGACTGCATCAGGACCAAGAGCATGATTCCCATACAGAACAGAACTGCAACACCTGTCAAATTTTAGAAAGCAAGAATGATTATATGACTGCTGCGGAAGAGCAAAACAGGACTTGCCAGTCAACGGTGAGGACCTTGTTGTGGGATGGCTGGACGGCTGGAAGTGGGGGTCAGAAACCACCCCATGCAAAAGAGGGCTCTGCAGCATCCAAGACACATTCTTATTGCTATTACTCAGTACTGTGTTTATCTACAATCACAGAACTTTCTCTCTATTCAGCAAAACACAGATTTGTCATGGTGTGTGAAGTATGTCCTTAATGGTGTTACAATGGAAATTTTCCAATTCAGTAGCTACAAAAAAGGGACCTGTTGGGTATGACTAGAGGCTTATCTGGTTCAAGATCCTTTTTATAACAATCTCCAACCAAATACCTATATAGGACCCCAAATCAAGACACCAGTAACTGGTGTTCTAAGGCATGCTGCCTGTGATCCTGGGGAAAGACATGGCTATCATGACTACTTGTCCCTGTTAGTGTTACACCGGATGAATTTGTCTAAACCCCCTTTAAAACCAGGGAAAACATTTTAAAACATGCAAAACAATGGCCATGATTATCACTGCTTGTAAAAATGTAGTATCAATGCCCTGTCCAGCACACTTATGATGTAAAAACATTCCTCCTGAATTTCACACTTGACTGCTATTATATCTCTTCCTTTCACAAATACAAATGCATAAGTGGAGGTTAGGGTATTAAAATATTGATATCTTCTGGTTTAGTTTACACGAAGGTTTGTTTTATTTCATTATTAATGAGCTGTTCTGGGTCCATCCGTGATGCACAAAATAGATGAGAAGGGATTCCAAAGTATTTCCATGCTTTAGAAAGAATCATCATCCTGTGCCGTGAAGTCAATTATTACTTATATTGATCTTTTCTAGGGTTTTCTAAGTAGAGAAAACACAGGAATGGTTTACAATTCTCTTCTTCAGGGGTTGCCTTGAGGCTATGCAGGTTGCCAAAGGCCACACAAGCTGGTTGTTCCCTCCGAAGGCCCAATGGAAAATCTAAATCAAAAACCAGATACAGTATATAAACCACTAAGCTATCCAGATAGCTATGCTATTATAGAAAATATACTATAAAAACCATACAAGCCCTAATACAGCACAGACATTAGGGAGATCTGGAACAGGATTTGAGAGGAACAAATATGCAATTACACATGGTAGAAAGTGGTCAATATCTCTAGTAATCAATGAGCCAATCAGGGTGTTATGATTTGAATTAGTGAAAATACTCTTATTTGTTGGGAATTTCTAGTGAAAGGTTTGTGAATCATCCATGTAAAAGGCACAATCCTGCTGTCGTATGATCAATCTGCAACAATATTTTCTTACAACAATTGTAGGCATTTGCTAAAATCACAGCTAATCCAAAGTATCTTCTGCTGTCCAGATCAACTTCTTTGCTTTTGAAAGGCCATGGTCATCTCCTTTGACCCATTTGGGGGCCCAATATCTTAATCCTTATTCAAGGCTGACTCTTCTTACCTGCAAAGATCCCTACTGACCCCCAAGTACAGCAAGCCACCGGCTAATAAATATTGTATGTGGTAAACATCAATATACAGTACAGTATAAGAACTTCATTACTGTGATTTTTTAAACCATGCTTCTGCATAATTCATAACATTAGATATAGATTTATTTTCCCTCAGAGGCACATCACCCTAATTAGCTATGATCTATGTTATTGTGATACACAGAGATCATATTGTTTACTTGCTCTAGCATCAGTAGGAACCTTCCTTTACTCTTCAAGGTCTTGCGGCCGGAGTTCTTAAAGCACACTCTCCCAAGTACAGTACTTTAAAGCCAAAGGGAGAAAAATTAGGGAATGTTACTATTAACGGAGAGGAGTTTCAATGCACTATCCACACAGGGGCTTTAGTGTGAAGAAGGGGGTTCAGTCTGCCATTGCAGCCTTAGGCCCTTCTTCTTGCCTGGCCAAGATCACCATTGCCCCTTAATGATTTCAACCAGAGGCCCCACCCATGGAACAACTGTAGCACAACACCAAGCACTATGGGTTTGACATGAAATCTGCACTGCATGGATGGAAGAACTGGCAGTCTTTCAATTGACTTATCTGACAGGCATTGAAGGCTTTCGGTTGGGACTAACACTTTCAATGTGGCCTGAAAACATATTGATGCAAGAACCGAGTTGATGCATTCAGATTGGCTAGCCCTCACAAGAATCTGGAAAGCCATACTCTGTACCAGCTGTTGGAGCCAGATTTTCTGAAAAGACCACCTCACATAAACTCCACTGACGTAGCTTACCATGGAATTATGTGTAATGGAGGTAAGCTGCAGCCAGAATCGGCTGTTCCCAGCAGAACTGCAGCTGGCGTACAAGCGGGTACTCCTAGGAAGCCCAAACAAACGGCAGTGAATCCAGGGCACACCCGAGTTGCAAACCAATCCAGCACTGTTTTTGCACCACTCTCTAGGTTTGCTGTCTCCTCAGCCCTGAGAACGTTCACCTTTCCATCACTTTGGCTCAGTGCGGACTCCCACCATCCATGGCAAAATGGAATCCAAACACATTCAACAGTTCCAGAGCCTCTTCTGACATTTTATTAGGGAAACTGCGGTATAGCTATGTGCTATTGGTGACACAGAAACCTCAATCTCCAGAAAACTTTCCCAGGCAACCCAATAGGGACAGGATAGAAACCTATTACAGAAATAAGGTGGCACCCTATAAATCGCAGATGACAACCCCTGGCCATTGGACCACACTTGTCTCTTTCAGTGCAGCCCACTGCAGCTGCTGAAGTTTCTGCCACCATCCTTCCCTTGCTCTGTCACCTCAGTGATTTAATATAGCAAGCCTAGCAAACACCCTGGGAGACAACATGTTCCCCCTTTTATCCCCACTTTATCTTATTCTTATGGTCCCCTCCCCCACAAGCCACCCCCCAAAAGACATGAATGGTTTGCTTTTGCACGATCAGGCATTGATACAAGGACACATTTTAAACTCTCTGCTCCTCTCTGGGCAGTCATTCTTGCCAAACCAGCAGATACAAAAGCCTTCTTTGGTGTTTGCGGGCTGAGCTCTTTGCCTCATCCTCTGAATGTGCTTAACAATCGGCCTCTTCCTTTGCTGCTAAACTACACCAAACCCAAGTTGTGCCTTTAACAAAGCAGAGGCTGGACAGCATCTTCGCAGAGCACTATTCCATGAAAGGCTGTAAAAATTCATCATTGACTGATGTCATCTGCCCATATTAGGGTTTGTTTGTTTTTTGAACTGTCTACCTTTAGGCTACCTCACTGGCCCACTTGCCAAGAAACTCCTGTGTATTTCTCACAGAAGAACACTTACGCTCTGCAGACATTGCTGGAACATGAATCCCAGAGGGATATTTTAGATGACTAAGCCACCCTGTTGCCTTATTTGTGTGATCTAGAGCACAGCCAACCCAACACACACACATCTATACAGAGAAAGCAGCTGCTGCATGTGTGAATGTAATGTGCAAGCAACCTGTCCTCTGAATCAGCCCTATTAGTCAGCCAAATATCTGAGAATGCAGGTGTTGGATGATAGTGGCAGTTGTTCTCCCCACCACTACCATTCACCCACCCAACCCCACCCCAAAAGCAATGAGCCAGTATCTCCTTAGCAGCGATGCTTCCTTGTTGTTGGCTCATGGTTACCTAATCACCTTCTCCCAAGACATCACAGGCAACACTACTGTGAGAGGCCCATGGCTAGCTAAACAGAAAGACAGGCAGCCATGGCCACAGACTCCAGAAACCCTAACAGAAGATGGCACTGCAGTGTTTGCCCAGTTGGCTAGCAGCTAGCCACCCAGTGTCCTTTTGGACAAAGGCCAATCAGTTGTTATATCTCATGGCCTGAACGCCACCTCCACCACAAGCCAAACTGCTGTCCCATCACTAGTATCTTTAGGCTACCCACTTACCAAATAAGTCCAGTCACCTTCTCTGGGAAATAAAAACTCTCCCCCAACCTCACAAAGCAGGCAACATTACTTTTTTCTTCTTCCGCTTCCTCTTCATTTTTAGCAACTTTTTCAGCCACAAGCCCCTGATACAGTTGTAAGGAGAGAGATTTTGTTGGGGGGGGGGGGAACCTTCCTCACTAGCTGTGCTGGGAAGTGTTTCTGTGAGTTGCAACCCAAGAACACCTGGATTAGCCAAGGTTGGGAGCCACTTGTTATAGAACAAAAGAACTAAAGATGACAACCATAGCCGTGTTGCCAGCTGGCAATCACGAAACAGTGGAAATGCTTCAATAAATGTGGAAAAGCCACTTCTCCACACTGCCTGCTTCTCCTGGACAGTCTCATTGGGTAATACCATAATAAGCCATTGCTTTTCTCCATCCTCCTTCAGGCAAATTGGACTTTGACTCACATAAGCTTCACTGTCAATATGGCCAACAAGCAAAGCATTGTGGGAAATGAAATCCAAAATATTTGGAAAGCCAAAGGCCAAGAACAGCCAACCAATGAGAAGCTATATTCTCTCCCCCTCCCCACTGCACTGTTGTCCCATGTAGGTTTTCTGTTCTTGCATCAAACAGGCAATAAGTTTGAACAAAAGCACAAGAAGAATCTAAGGGCTGACATCAGGCAAGAGGGGTATCTTTTAATATCACTCTCAGTAAGTTGACTAAGATAACCTATTCAGTCCCAAGATTATAGCTGCCATGAAATAAGACGTAGCAGGAAAATTCGTCTGATACAGTTGTCCCCTGCCCTTTCGCGGTTCATATACTGCGGTCCCAGTATATCGCGGGTCCGCAGCATATGAAAAAAAGGCCCCCTGGGGTAAGGAGGAAAGGCCTTCTCAGGCCCGACAGAGGCCCCCAAAGTGCTTCCCCGCAAATTGCAAGTGACTTCCGGTAAACCAGAAGTGACCTCCAGATCACCAGAAAGCACTTTTGGGGCCTCTGGGGGACTGGAAAGCCCCTTGCAGGCCCGTTTGGGGCAGCGCCAGGCCTGGGGTAAGAACAAGAGTCCCCAGAGAGCCTTCCCTGTCCCGATCTGACCCACCATCTGCATATTGCAGATTTTCAATTACTTGGACTTTGACTCACATAAGCTTCACTGTCAATATGGCCAACAAGCAAAGCATTGTGGGAAATGAAATCCAAAATATTTGGAAAGCCAAAGGCCAAGAACAGCCAACCAATGAGAAGCTATATTCTCTCCTAACCCTTGCAATAGGTGGGGGTTTATTGTATGCCAGCAAGGAAACTGATGTACTCAAAACTATAGGTGCTAGTTATATTGTGCATAAATGGTTCAATATGCAGACCAGAAGTTTATTGTAAACCATAGGGTGAGTAAGGGAAATTCTACAAGAAGTTTTTATAATCTTCTGACTGCTGCACTCCTGGTCACACAAATGAGTGCATGGCCTGGCAGCATCTGAGAGCATGATACACAAATGGAACAATTGTGCAGACTAGTTACTGTAGTTGGGATTTACACTGTACAAACCCAACATGATTTTGACTGTGACTGCATTTTCAAAATGTATAATTTAATGAAGGCTATTTTTAACAACAGTAGGGATCAAATACACACACCCGCTGCTACCGCCGCCGCCACCACCACCACCACCACCACCACCACAATGTATGCTCTGCAAAAGGAAAGTATCTCCTAGCTGCTTTTACTTGTGGACTACAGTGCTTATATCAGCTCCAAGTCTCAAGGTTCTTCCACATCAGAAATGGCAGGTTTCTGCATTAGTACTGCTTGAAAAAAATTGCAGTAAAGGCACTGTCTTTTACACAGAAAAACTGTAACAGACCTCCAAATCAAAATAGTGCAGATTCATGCAAATTGAATGTAAAAGGCCGCTGTACTCAGGGGACTACTTTGATGAGGTATGGGCTCCTGAGGGCTTTTTTTTTTACTGAGACATTTGGAATTTTGAGATTTCGGTTTTGGCTCTTGCTTTAAATATGAGAGTAATAACTGTGTGTTTTTAAGAAGAAAAATTATGTCCCAGAGCAAAGACAAACATAAATGCCACATTACCATTAATACTACCAGAGCAGAACTGTGCTAAGCTAATATATTAAAATATATTAATATGCATTAAAACCTTCCCAACTACAGAGAGACCCAGTGAGATGCAGCACTGCCTCTGAGCATGATCATGAACTGTCTTCTGACAAATGTGAAAATAATGGACCAGATCAGGAGTACAGTAGGGCCCCGGTATCCGCTGGGGATTGGTTCAAGGCCTTCCCGTGGATAATGAAAACCGTGGATAAGAGAGAACACCTGCCCGCCCACCCCCAAACTGCTGTTTTCTGACAGTAGCTTACTTTTTGACTACTGTTTTGAGACAGTAACTTGCTTTATGGCTGCTGTTTGTGACAGTAGCTTGCTTTACAGATGCTATTTGTAACAATAGCTTGCTTTACAGCTGCTGTTTGTGACAATAGCTTGCTTTGTGGCTGCTAAATTATTTTTTTTCCTCTGCTAACCATGGATAATAAATCAGTGGATATGGGGGTCCTACTTTATATGTGATTTCACAGAGACTACTGGCCTGGGCAGAACAAAGGTCCACTAGTCATCCCTGGGATATAGCAACCCACCTCCACAGGTTCCTTATGTTCCATCCAGCATTCACAGGGTTAAAAACTTGAACTGGTAAGATAGAAACAGAAGAGACTATGGTGTTGGTGTTGAAGGAGAAAGTGAGTGACAGCTCAACACTGCAGTAAAGTCAAACATCTCTCCTGGACATCCTGTCCACTGACACAATAGGGTACAGATTGAGGTCACCACACAGTATGTATATCCCTTTGCAGCTGCTCTACTAGCCACTTCATCTAAATGTCACGTGCAATGAGAGATTCATGCCACCGTTGCAACCAATGCCTTAGATAGAATTTCTTTTTGTCCCTTTCTTATCTAGCTCAGTTTACTAAGCAGTTTATTGCTTAGCATACATGTGGCTATGGCTGAATGCTTGCATTCTTCCTGTGTGCATTTTGATCGGCTAAATCAGAATAAGTGTGCCAGGGTCTGCCTTGCCTCTTTTTGGTGGTACAAATCCCACTACCTGCTGGCCTCTGAGTAACTACTAGAAGGGTGCTAACAGACTGACATACCGTATTTCTCGCTGTATAAAACGTACCTGACCATAAGATGCACCTAGTTTTTAGAGGAGGAAAACAAGAAAAAAATATTTAGCCTAAGGTTTCATGGCGGGGAGGGGGATCCTGGCTGCAAAAAGGGAGGGCAGAGGCTCCGTGGAGGAGACCTTGCAAACAAGGTGATTTATGACCAGGGAACACTTACTGCAGAAGGTAAGGCTTGCAAATGAGGTGCAAATTTTACCTATAAAAAGCATGTTGTGAGATAAATACCAAATATATAAGCAAGAAAGACCCACCAACCCGCAAATAATTCCTCCAAAATTCATGGAGGATACGATATTTGAATAGATAGATATATGCACACACAGTGCCTGAAATCCTGTTGGTATAGCTACACCTGCAGAAGGCTGGTGATGTCGCTAACAGGGACAATTTTTCAATAACCATACCCTTCCTCCTCTCTTCCTGTGGCTCCTAAAGCTTCCTGATGATGAAAGGGATTACACTGGAGTTGCAGGAGCTCCAAGACAGAGTCATCAGCCTTCTATAGACACAGTTACACCAAGAAGATTTCAGACAATTTGGAAGAAGGAGAAAGCTGGTAACTCTGTACCTTGTGATGATTTTGTAAATCTTTCCTTTTCTACGACAAAGACCATTGGTCCATATACCCAGTGCTTTATGTAGGTTAGGGAAACCTTGACAAATCTCAGATCCTCTACTGCAAACATGAATAATTTGCATACTTATGATTAATATAATTAACTATTCTCAAACCACATTTAAGCTACTGCACATTGTAAGGCACATCTGTGCATATTGGCATTTGATCCTCACATCCAATTATCAATCTTCTACCTGTGTTTTGCCTTTACCAATATCCCACCCATCTGCACTGCAGTCCTGTATCTGCATGTGATCAGAGCAGGTGCACAAAGGGACAGAGACGCAAATTCAGCACAATGCCTCTTGCCTCTGTTTGGGGGTGTGTGTCTTTTTCTATATTAATACTAAAGCATAAAATCTGAAAGAGTATGGGAAGTCCTCTGCGAGATGCCCCTCAAGCATCACTGCAAGGCAGAGCCTACATCCTTGGTTAAGGAAATGAATTGCTCATTCAGAAGATGACACGCTGCCAAAATTACTCACTGAAAATCCTTCATGAGTCAAGCAAGGTACTACACAAATCATCATTCATTAGAAAGACCGCTATTATGTCATGCATTGATCTCGGAAAAGCTGGATCAGATAGGTCAGCTGTCACTCAGCAGAGGTGCAAGGTTCTTGGCTTCGGGACTGCCAGAATGAGGGCAAACTGAAAAGGTCTAGACCTCTTAAAATCCTGCACAGTAATTCACACTCTTTCCTCTGTGAATATTACACTTAAAAATAGACTGGATTTTCTATTTCAGTGCACTGTGCCTGCAATGACTGGGTGTAGGATTGCAGACAATAGATAAATGGTGTCCCTGGGCCACAGAAAGAGTAGTTGTCATTCCTTCCAGAGACATGAGACATAAAGAGGCAGGGAATATTATTTCCAACTTCTTAAGAACCTCGGTGTCTCTTGTTTTCAAACAAAATCCTCCCGTTTCATTTCTGCAAAAACTGTGAATAGGAATTGGCACCACGTGCCAAAGGCTAGAAACCCAGTACATTATTCTGAGATACTGTATGCTTCTAGTTCTAGAGGACTTTTGAGAACAGCAGTCAAACTTGTGGGGAGTCAAAATTAATTATATAAATCAGTGCAAATAGATGCTCAAATTCACCCAGAATTTATGTTTCCTAAATGTACATACAGTTTCTCCACATCCAATGACTGCAACGTGGAATTAAACAGGAAACAGAATCCCTTCCACGAATGAATGACACATACAAACACAGTAACAGCTTATCTTGCATTAGATCTAATGCTAAACAGGCATTATCTAGTCTCCATGAAATGAATCACCTTCCATCTCTGGTCAAGAACATATTGTGTCTCATTTCCAAAAGAGATCTATTGACGAGTTTTCTTCTCCCTCTTTTAGAAAACCCACATCTGTACAAAGTTCTACTTAAATTCATCCATTTGTCAGAAACACACATCCTCAGAAAGTCTTCCCGGATGGCTACAAGGGTGGGAGAAAAAACAGAAGCGGGATTTGGGGCCGGGGGGGGGGGATACTCCCATGGTTTCATAACCAGAGGCTCATATTCAATTATCTAAATAATGGGAGTGTAAATAAAACAATCCAGTCAATAATGCAAGCTCATCAGGCTGCATTTGTAGTGCATGCCAAGTGAGTGATAAGAGGACATAAATTAATCAGATGTGACAGGATGGTGCTACTACCCCACCCTGTGGAACCCCCCCCCCCAGCAGTGCACTGTTTCAGAATGCCACTCAGCACCCAAAGTTGTAACAACACAGCCAAAAAACCTGGGATTTGATCTGTGTTTTAAAACGTGCTGAGTTTCACATTAACACAATGAATTCCAAAGTGCGTATTTATTTTCCTCCACAAGTTAACATAAATGGCCACCAGAGGGCTATTTATTTTAACATACTGTTTTCTTAACTGACTAAAGCTCATGTGAATGTTACAGCCCTTAGTGGGCCTCAAAATTCAGACCCCTATGGCAGTCTACCTTGAATTGGACTTTTTTCTTTTACCCTGGTGCTGTCAACCCAGGATGGAAGGAATAAACCAGAGTTAGTACAGTGAACTAACCCTGGATAAGCCGGCTGGACAAAACACATCCTGTTGTACTTCTCTTCACAGGTGGAATAAACCCTAAATGTTTTCTTGACCACCAATTCTTAAGTCTATGGATGAGAGAATGGAGGAGAAACTACGTGTTGACCAGGTCTAGACTGGCATTGCTCACAGTTCCATATTAAAGAAGAGGTTTTAAGGATCTGACTGGAAAAACACCACCATGTAACACCTCATGGTCAAACTAGATATTAAGGGAAATGAGTATCCCCTGAAGCCAGTCCATTCTATTTCTCCCAAAGTGACCTCCCTCAAGACAAGAGTGTGGGCAATAAGAATTGTGAATTATGTCACTCTTTAGCTTCCAGTCACTCAAGAAAGGTCATTGGAATGCAAGATACAGAAGTGAGAGAAAGTATAGCAGTATGACAAAGCATCTTTAGCTTCTGCTAAATTACAAGTTGTTTATCCTATAGCTAGTATAGTATATAAACTCAAAGAATTTGCAACAACTGCTTCATAAACTAGCATTAAGGAACCTGTGATTTGAGCAGTTGGGACTTCCCCCTGCCATTTTCACCTCCCTGCTCTGATTGTTTCTTAAAGAACTCTGTATTGTTTTATGTATTATGAATTAATAAGAATATGCATTAATTAGCATTTGTTTTGCTTTTTCATGGGAGAATTAATGCATGATCTGTTCAGCTGGAATCACTCTCTCTCATATGTAATTGTCTATATTGAATACTAAGCACACTTACAGAGAAGTAAGCTCTACTATACTGAATAAGATTTATTTTAAAGTAAAGTGCAGGCTGTTAGTATAATAGTGATACAGAATTACAATAAAAGAAAGTGATTTATTTTACACACAAACACCTGCAGAAGGATTGATTGGATAAATGTTCCATGGATCTGTGTCCTTCCCTAAATAACATCTCATTTTCTTTATAAGAGTCCTTGACAATTACAATTTCGTTCTTTAAAAATTCAGCAAATATCTAGTAAGAACAAAGGATTCACATAACTACACAAAGTCACAAAGGTCATATACACCCTCTGGTCCCCCAAAAAGGGTCAACTGAAGCATCTGCTCTTGAGGAGTTGAGCTCCAGGCACTGCATGTCACAGTGGTCTACTACAAGCATGCTAGATGCACTGAAGCCAAACCAGTCCTAAAAACCTGGTGACCTTTAAGAAAGATCAGCATTTGTATATATTTTCCAACTTTCTAAAATCAAATGACTAACAAGACATTCACCAAGACCTGTCTCTACAATTATCTGGTTCCAACAAAATCATTTCTAGTGCATTACAGAGTCATCAAAATGTCCCTTCTCCACCAAAAGCTATCAGCCCCAGGAACAAATCTTCCATTAGCACCAACTAAAAATTCAGCAAAGGGGAAAACAGAAAGACCTAATTTCTCCAGAGAAATGAAGGTGATGAAAGTTTATGTTCTGATCTCAGCTACGGCAATTCGACTACAATGAGAAAAACTGATCCACGGAGACGGAATGCCAATGATAATCTCCCGTAAGAAATAAAACCCATTGTTCGTCAGTATAATTATTCAATTTCGGATGTGGACTACCGCTAGTAAGTTCATAGTTCTGCAACCATAGGAAAGGAGAAGCATCTCTAAAGGGTGGAAAGCACATATTACTTGTTTTCCTAATCACACCCATTTCTTCTTCTACCAGGCAAAAGGAAATGGACCAAATCTGATTGCAAAGGATTTCTATGCTAGTCAATTTCATTCCTTTAAAAAGCAGCAGCTTTTACTGGCTCCTTTAAAAAGAAGTCACATACTGTATTTCGTTCAGGTCCTAGACACTTACCTGTATTCCATTCAGTCACTATTCTATGAGTACCTCAGACTGAAATATGCACATGCCTACTGTACTGATGATCTGGGGGACTTTCTCTAGCTTTCCTGGGGTACAACCACAAGAATGAAAGGTTACATTACCTTCTCCACAGCCTGAGTGGTACATGGAATTGTGAGACCCACACTCCCAGCTTTAGAAGATGCTGAGATATTGGTATGCCAAAATTTTTAAAAGTCACATTAATTTGATGGATCTGTTTTAGCTGGAATTAACAACAGGATTTTACCCTTCAGGAGGGTCAAACCAAGGATTTATATCTGACAGATAGGCAGCTTTGGTGCAGTGGACTTCCACTTGAACAAAATGTGACACTGTGTTTACTGATCCTCCCCGAACACTACAGCCCAATGCATAAAAAAGATGACCTGAAGGAGTGGCAAAATCCAACAGAGCAGTATCAAACATTGTGTAGAAGACTGCAGTAGATGGAGGTGGTCAATGGAAGCTGTGCACCATCAAGTGTTTGTGCAGTTCTACCTTCCATATCTGTCAGAAGCCTTCCGTCTCTCAGAAGCCTTGACCTAGCTGCTATGAAGGGATCCTGAGAGGCTTGAGGGGAGGGAAAAATAATGTCTTGATACAATCACTATCTTCCAAAATGAAAATGAAAGGAAGAAATCTTCCTCTCAGAGGAAGAAATCTTGCAATGTCTTTTTGGTTAATTTTTCGATCCTATACATTTCTTCTCTATCAGGACCACTTCACACATTGCAATGCTTAACTATACATCTGAAAAAAAAGAAGTGTGAATATAAGAAATATCTGGATGCAATAAGTGTTGTTGTGTTGTTACAGTCGTGACCGACTCTTTGTGACCCCATATCCATGGAGTTTTCTTGGCAGGAATACTGGAGTGGTTTGCCAGTTCCTACTCCAGGTGCCTACCGCACCTGGTATTCCTTGGTGGTCACCCATCCAGGTACTAACCAGGGCTGTCCCTGCTTAACTTCCGAGATCAGGGGAGACCGGATATGCTTAGGCCTTCAACAAGCATAAGTATACTTCCATGTATAGAAGTCTTCCCCAGCAAGCCATCACATTGACAAATCCACTGTCTCTAGACCCAGTATCATTAACAAGTTATACTGTACTCTAATTTTATGCAAACCTATCCTCCTAATTTATGCAGGAAGTACAAAGTCCACTCTAAGATTCTCATGAAGCAGTAAATAGGTAACAGAATGAACACAGTGGCATCTGGAACACAGCCCTAGAACAGCAGTTTAGCAGAAGCATTATGCACTTCCCTTGCATCAAGATGCCAGTAGCCTATGGTCCCTTAGAGTGTTCCTCTGTGCATATTCCCTACATCTCCTGTATAGAAAGGGGGGCGAGTTAGCAATAATGCAGCTAATACACAGATACCATAAAGCCTTGCTAGTCTTGGATTTGCACCATGAGCAAGCGAAAAGCTGCCTTCTTCCAAGCACTTATTCCACACCATCACCACCAAAGCCATGCTCTCTATATAACCTCTTACTCTTTAAATTTACATTTTGGCATATAGGAAAAGAAATAGCCAACATCTGTCCTAAGTAAAGGAACACAAGATGTTGTCTTCTTACACAATGGCAGACTACTGGTCTGCCTAGGTCAGTCTTAGCGGACCTATGGCACGGGTGCCAAAGGTGGCACGCGGAGCCCTTTCTGTGGTCACCCAACATTGTCCCTTCAAAGCCACCTGTATTCAGGTTAAATTGCTGTGTTGGCACTTTGCGAAAAATTAGTGGGTTTTGAATTGCAGTTTGGACACTCAGTCTCTAAAAGGTTCGCCATCACTGAGTTCTCCGACAGGCAGCAGCCATATGAAGGCACCTACCAGGGATTCAACCTGGGACTGTCTGCAGGAAAGCATGAACTCTACTCCTAAACTGCATATTTTGCCCTAGAAGACCAGCTGAGCTTTGTGCAAGTCAAAAGCATCATGGAAATGCTAGAAGAGAACTTCATATCCTCTTAAAACCATGAGAAAATGCAACTGATGTGATGTATGGCTGTTATTAATATTAGTTCTATATAGCTAGCTTCTCGTACTGTGCTAAGCTTCCCCCCCCCCCCAATAATCCTGCAACGTAGTTAAGGCTCTTCAAGTCCACTTTTTATATAAAACTTGTATTTGGGTCTTAGTCACAGACTGTTCCCTATTTAATGAAACTATAAGCTTCATAATAAAATAAAACTGCAGATTAGTTTTGCTTAAAAAAGCTCCCTCTACACAATTATAACTGAAGAGCAGGAGATCTGGCTTTAGCTGGTTATTTATAGTTTTACTTTGTAGGAGAATTCATATTTGACATTTTTCAATAATGCAATGAAATAATTTCCCTCATCCATTCAAATAGATGACCTTGCCAACACATTCTAGAGCTTCAAATCCATACGTATAAAGGAAGTACCCTGAGCACAGAATATTTTATGAATCAGAATATTGAAAGCATTTAGAAAAAATGAGTCATTTCCTGTTGATTCAAACGGTGAGATGCTATTCAGCTTTCCTTCTTCTTTAAGCTCAAGTTATTATAAATAGAAAATCAGCTACCTCATATGGGAAACAATCATTCATAAAAAAATCAGTTCAGTTTTTTTTAAAATCCTGCTGGTCTACCATTGCTTCCTAACATCTACCACAAATACTGAGCCACAAATATCTCAATGACAGATTGCAAAGAATTTTCCTCAAGTCTTTATGCTGTTAGGCAAGAAAAACCATGCCGATTTTAACAGATCCAAAATGAACAGTGCTTTTCACATTAATGGATATGGTGTGAATAATTATGTACTTAGACAAACACAGGCAGACACTTATAAAGAAATAATAATTCATCACCCACATAGAGTTGCTGCAGCTCTGGGTTTCCATCAATCCATCTATATTTGTCGTTAATGTTAGAAACTGCTTAGTAACATGACAATAGATGTATAAAATGCATTCAATGTCCCTAGACTATAAAAACAGTCTGTTGAGCACCAGATGCAGCCCAGAAAGGAGTTAATGCATTTTAAAAGGAATGTCTTGCCTCTGCAATGTGACAATCTGATATGGAGGCAGCCCTTGCTGGTTGCTTGGCAGGTTAGAGATCTAGCAGTAAAGGGGGGAGGGGGTGTCAGGAAAAAGCCCCAATGATCTGAAGAATGATTTTATAGATACTGTTCTCTATTTGCCGTTTCAAGCAGAAGCAAAAAAATAAAAAATGACCAGATGGCAGAAGGAGAGGCACTGTCTGCTCACATTAACCTCTTGCAGCCCCGCTTCTCCCTCTCTCTCTCTCTCTTTATGCAGCCATTTGCCTTTGTGGCAAAGCCTTTTCCTGCAACCTTGTCTGTGTGGGTCAACGTCGCCAGGTTTGCCGAGAAATCTACTCCTCCCTTGCTCTCTTCCTAACAAAGCCGTTCTGCAAAACATCAGAAACTTCCACAAATCCACCCACTCCTAACAGCAAAACCCCCAGCGCTGACGCTCCCACAGGACCTGTGTGATGGAATGAGGGTTGGTTTAAATGACAGCCGGTTTCTTCAAAGCCACGAGCGGTACCCAGGTGTGTTCAAACTGGCAAGAAGAGAAGGATGCAGATGTGCACAAGAGAGCAAAAGCAGCAGCTGCAGAAGTAACACGATGTCTGGTTTACGGAAGGAAGCAGCTTTCTTTTTCCCTCGGATCCTATTTCAACAGTGGCACCGGTAACCAGAATTGTACTCAGTTTGAGCAGAGAGGATTCTTATTAGCAAGGCATGCAGGATTCCCGGCTGACAACTGAATGGGGCTCGCTATGGTTATCAAGGGATTAAGACTTTCACATATGGCTCTCCTATTTTAAATTCCTGTGCCTCTCCTCCCCCTTCCCTGCAACACGTACTGCAGTCCCAATAAACCACTCGAGATAATCGGAACTCTCATTCCCATCTGTCTTCAGTTCCGTTCTTGTAGATTGCTTTATCTTTCAATGTGGACCGGGCGTACTCTGCAGACACCTCCCCATCAACATCCTTCAAGCCCAAGAGGGGAACTTTCAGCCCATTCTCCACTGCCTCATTTCTCGGGGTGGGGGGCGGCATCCCTCTCCTACGCCGGGCTCCCTTGTTGTCTCGTCAAAACTCCGACTCAACTTTATCCTTTTTTTAAAAAAAAAATCCTTTTTAGATCGTATATCAGCTTGTGCAAAAAGAAGGGGGGGTCAGCAAGCGCTGGGATGCGCTTTATTGATTGCTAGCAGCTCACACAAAGGACGCAAGACAGCTATTGCGGCGGCGGCACACGCAATAAGGATAAATAGGTGCATGGGGTGAGGGGGGGTTGCAATGCACGCTACGATCTTGCAATCTAAGGCACGGCGCTTCTTCCCCTCCCCGGGTCCATTTTGGCAAATGGGACCTCCGCGCCCCTTAAACGCCCCCCTCCCCGCCGCCGTCTCCTCCTTTTCGGCCCTTTCCTGCTCTTGCCTCCCGGTTAAGCCCGCCGCTTTTCGCGCGCCTCCTGCCCAGCCCGGCACTCCTCTTTACCTGGCGCGCTCGGTTGGGCTGCTCCGCGACTCCCCAGCCTCGGCCGCGCACGCGCCGCTTCTGCCTGGAGCCGCTGCAGCACCGTGCGTGGCATGGCGGGGAATGAAATGCGGCTTCCCCCGCTCGCCCGCCCCGCCGGAGCGGTTGCGAACGAGCCTCTGGTTTAAGTCCGTCGCCACAGCAACCCCGGGCAAAAAAAGAGGCACGCGCCGAGGACCAGCGGCCGAGCGTATTGGCTAGCAGGAGCTTCTATGTAAAAGAGCCGAAGAGGCGGGGCCTAGCGGGCGGCTCCTTCCCCGTCGGCGAGGCGGGGCGGGGCGGGATGGAAGAGAAGGAGGGAGGGAAGCCTGAGTCAGGGAGGCACCTGCTGAGGGCCTGGGGTGCGGAATTGGGAGTTAGTCTGAGGGGGAAGCGGGTAGGTGAACACTCACAAGAATGCTTAAAGGGAAATTTACACAGCACCGTAAGCAGAAGTTGCTTAAAATAAACACGAGCCGTGTTACTCATCCTTCTTGACATAGATTTTCTCTGAAAATTCCCCAAACTCAGGTACACTGCTGCACACAGGAATCGCTGGCTGGACAGACAGAGGCTGCTTTTGGGGTGGGAGGTGTAGCTCAGTTGGGTGGAGATCAGGTGAAAGGCAGAGCCAGGGACAAAAATATATACTGTATTTAAAAGAAAACTACAGCCATACAGGTGAGCAAGCATTCACACATGCATAGAGTGAAAGGGACACTTCAGCTCTAGTAAGGAAGAAAGCGGGAGCAGACTGGCTGGGAGTAGCACGCATTTCAAGCCCATGCCAGAGACAAATATCACATGGATATGCTCAAAAATACCACAGGTCACATCAACAAGCTTGCCCTGAGTCACAGCTGAACTCCAGAACTGGTTTTCAGCATCAGCTTTCAGACCTGCAATATATGAAGAAGTAACAGGAATAGATGCCATTTGAGGTTGTGGAGTATTTCTCTCTCTTCTTCACCACTTAGTTGTGGTTTGAAAAGGCTGTTAACCAAAATAGCTAATCTTGCAAAAATAGCTAATCTTGCAAAAACTTTCCTGCCGTAAATAATATTATCAGTATTGATAATATATGATATGTTGATATATGATACATTGATATGATATATGGTTTTCTTTAAATTCTAACACGTTTATTTCAAGCATTACATTCTGACTTTCCAATTTTTGATGTATTCTCAAAGATGAAGGAATTATCTGCATGCTTTTGAAGACCGCCAGGAGCTCGAGCTCATTGATATGAAGAGAGGTGGGGTGACCAAATGTCATGAACCATGAGGTCGCAGAACGCTCCCCAGCCATTGAGGCTTGCATCCATTGTGACCCAGATGGAAAGTAAGAGGGGACAGAAAGGGTGACCCATTAGTAAGTTGTTTTTGTTCTGCCACCAGTAAAGTTGTTCTGAGAGTTCATCTGTGACCCTGTGAAGTTTGGAGGGAGGGTTTCGAAGGGGGTCAAGGAGTGCCAGATACCAAGATTGAAGAGAGCGCATCTTCAGTCTGCCATGGGGTAGGACTGAGGTAGTAGATGCCATTAAGTCCATCAATTGCTGGGTGAGATGAGCCGTGATGGAAGCCTTTGGCTTGAATAGGCTAATAAGCAAGGCAATGTCTGTGAGATGGTTGATGGGTGGGAAAGGTCTCTCCACAGTAGAGCCGAGAATCAGCCCTATATAAGACACCACTTTTCAGCATTGATCTGCAGTCTGAGAATGTCCAAAGTATGAAGGACATTATGTATATCCTTTTCGGCCTGTTCTTTTGTTTCCGAAGCCACCAACCAACCATCCAAGTATGGGAAGTTGACAATCCCTTGAGTTCGAAGTTGCACGGGGATTGGTGCCATGCATTTTGTAAAGATGTGTGGAGCCATTGCCAAACCAAATGGCAGGGCAGAATACTCATGCGTGTTGTCTCCCACTGTAAAGCGAAGGAACATTAGATGAGACGGATGGATGGAAATGTGAAAATAAGTGTCCTTTAAATCTGTCACTCCAAACCAGTCTCCCTTGCACAGGAGTGGGATCACCTTTTCCAAAGTAACCATTCTGAATTTTGTGGTAATGATGTATTTGTTGATGACTCAAAGATCCAGGATGGGATGGAGACCTCCGGCCTTCTTCGGAACAGTGAAGTATCTTCAAAAGTGACTGTTCCAGATAAGTGCAAGTGGGACTGGCTCGATTGCTCATTTTTGTAAGAGGGACGCCACCTCCTGAAGAAGACATGGCGATGGCATGGTTGGAAAAAAATTGCCGACAGGAGGCAGGAACTGAAATTCCAGGAGGTAGCCTTCTGACAAGATGTAAGTACCCAACGATCAGTGGTGATGGAGCACTAGGTATTTAAGAAAGGCACTAGTCTGATATCTGGATAGGAGTCAGACGTCCTGCCTCTGTCACCTGTCTCTATGCTTGGAAGACTGAGGAGGAACTGACTTGGACATTTCCCCTCTAGAGGTGGCATATGAGGGAAAAGAGGAAGATCGAAAGGGTCAATCTCTGGATTGTGCTCGCTGTAGGTTGGTTGATAACTTGGCTGATAGGTAGGTTGCTTCTACTGGTAAAGAAGGGCCATTGTTGGTGCTGAGGGATTAAATTGACATGCTTTGTGATGGTCTGTTTTTTTCTGGTGATCTTCCATAAGATAGTCCATTGTAGAATGAAACAAGCTTTCTCCCTCAAAGGGCATCTGTTCTATTTGGGTTTTATTCTTATCAGACTGAGCCACAAATGTCGCTGTAAAGCAATGGCTGAGCTGAAGTAGGTCTGGCGGAGTGCATTTGTTGTGCAGCCAGGGCCATAGCTTCTTCAAATATAGCAGAAGCATCAGAGGAACTCAAGGAAGGGTTGAAAGTGAGATAGCAGCTCTCTCTGATGTGCACCCATGGTAGTTAGATATTTTGAACACCAACAGAGTCTAGCTTCCTGCCTTCTTTGGATGGAGGAATGGGTACTTGCTTAGTATGAGAGTGAACCTGAGAGGCTGCAACAACCACACTATTTGGATGTCGATGTTTGACTAGAAATGGAGCCTTGTCATTGAAGACTTTATAAAGAGATTCAATCCTCCGAGAGACAGACTGTGAGGAGATATTTTTAAAGGATTCTTCGGCCATGGAGAGAAAGGATGGAATAACTCCAAGATGCACTGGTGCAGAATCTTCAGAGGAGATATTTCCATATAGAAGGTCGGTATGGCAAGGCTTTGGATGGTGTACAGGAAGATCAACCGATTTCATACATAGGATGAAATTTGAGTAATTTCTCATAGATTCTGAAGAAGATGGAGCAGTATGCTCCTCAATGTCAGAGTCAGGAGTAGTAACAAGTTGAGGAGCATCCCCATTCTCATCATCAAATGGTGGGGAGGAGTCTTCTGAATCCAAGGGAGGTGATGAGGTTGACAATTGCTGTTGCCCGAGAGGAGTCGAATCCAATACAGTGTGGAATACCCACTGTGTACCGTCGAAATGGAGAGAGAAGGTTGGAAGTTGAGGCCTTGGGATGGAGACTGAAGTTGAATCCGAGCGAGAGGCTTGGGTAGTAGGCATGGTAGAAGTTGGAGCTGTCATCGAAACTGAGGTCGAAATCGAGGCACGTGTGCTATGTTTCGATACTGACAGCAGATGGATCTTCGGGACGGAAGGTTGGCTCAACTTTAAAACCCGAATAGATAGTTGTGTTGACAGTATGGAAACTTGTTTGGTCTTCGACACTGAATATATAAGAGGAGATTCGGATGTCTCTGATTCCAAGCGAAGATGTTTAGTATAATGCTTTCACTCCCCATGTCACTTCTTTGCTTTCCGGGTAACTGGCTCCGGATTGGGCAGAGGAGAGTGCAGCGATTGAGACTGCTGATTTAAAGGATCCAAGGAGGTCCTCGGAACAGACAACTCAAGATGGAATGATGGGCTTGGGATCGACAGTTCTTCCTGATCTGAAAGCATCACTTGTGCCACCTGTACACAAAGGTCTTTTAGTACAGCCAAACACAGAGGGGATTCCGCGTCTGAAGAAACAGGCAAGTTTGAAGCCGATCTTGGGGAGTCAAAAGGAAGCAAAGGAGCGTATGTTGGGTGCTTGATACTGGAAGGTGTTGAACCCGTAGGACGGTCGGTATCAACACTAGTTATAGCAGAAATCAGTGGTTTCTTGGTAGTCACCCCTCAACTTTAGAATCAGCTATCTATGAAAATCCACCTGGCTCCTACATTGCAAAAATTTAAACACCAACAATAGACCTGGCTATACAGACTGGCCTTCCCTGAGTATATTAATAAAGATGCTTAACCGTGGCCCATCTAATCCACTTCTGGTCTATTTTGCTCTATTTTGATTTTTTTCATTTATTTTTATTTGGTTTGTTATTAATGATTATATTTTTGGGTTTGGTATTGGCTTCATTCCTTATATTTTGAGTGTTATAATATTGTATTTCCTTTTGTTGTTGATGTTTTGATAATTTGTATTTTTGTTTCTTGTTCACAACCCAAAGTGACCCCTGGGCCAGATGGATGATATATAAATTGAATAAATAAATTAAAATAAATACATCTAGAGAGCGTAGCATGTAGTTCTTGACAAAGAAATTTAAAAAGGATGCAAAAAAAAACTGGAACATGTTCAACAGTAATGATTGGGGGGATTAGTAATCAGGACAAATAAGGAAAGACTGAATGAATTGGGCATATTTAGTCTTGAGAAACGAAGACTGAGGAAGATATGATAGGATTCAGTCCAATAAATAAATACCACTCTTCAAATATCTGAAAAATTGCCATACAGAAGAGCTGCAGGATCTGTTCTCAATCAATTCACAGTGCAGGATATGTAATAAGGGGCTCAAGTTACAGGAGGAAAAAACTTCATAACTGTTAGAGTAGTAGGACAATGGAATTAGTTATCCCTGGAGGTGGTGAGAGCTTCAACACTGGAGATATTCAAGAAAAAGAGAGAACCATGTGCCAGATGTACATTGATATGGAATCATGCATTGAGCAGGGTATGGGACTCAATTCCATTATTCCATGATTGTATGATTCTGTATTATTACCATGCTCCAGCTGAGCATTAAAGCATGAAAGTAGCATTATAAAACCCTTTTCAAAGACGTATTTGCTTCAGTTTATTTTCATTGCAAAAACAGTTGTCACAACATCTAATCCATTTTCCCTGTAATTTAATACAGTATTTATAAATACTCATAATTCTGCTGGTTTCCTGGAAAGAAGCAACAGTTGCTTAAAAATTGCTGTATTCTCGCTGGTATGATAGTTACAAAATAGTATTTTACAGCTGGAACCTACTCCCACTACCATAATGGCAGCTGCTTTCAATAGTTTTAGAAGAAGTAGCTGTGTTAGTCTTGGTTAACATATCAGGCAAAAAATCAAAAATAAAAAAAGCCTTAAAGACTGGCTGCTATATTTTAATATGAGCTTCTGGGGACCCGAAGTGAACTTGCCCAGGGAGGCTCAAATTGTCCTTTGTCTTTATTTTGGTTTTGCCCAAGATACTACTTTCAATAGTTACCTTTACTCTTCGGGAATCCCTCTGCCAACACAGAACAGTTAAGTCAAGTCTTAGGAGGGCCACAGTTTATAAGAATGAACCACTTGGAGGGGTGAGCAGGTTTTGGACTAGATTATCTCCATTTCTGCCTTGATTAAGAGGAACAAGATCCAGCCATTTCATTTCCCTGCCATAGCAATTCCTGGCCTATAAGGATATATATTGTATACTTCCCGTGCTTGAAATAAATTATCCAAGCAACATGATTTTTTTGTTGCTTTAGATGTTGTATGCAGCCATATACAAACACTGCAGCTGTTTATTATTCCTCTGATTTGTATCCCTTTGGAGACTTGGAGACTTGTGATGTCAGTCTATTAATCATGCCCAGGCAGCAGCTCTTTGAGAAGAGGTGGACAGGAGACAGGAGCTGTTGCTGTTCCAGCAGTTCAAGATCACTGTCCATGGGGAGGAACCAATATTGATTCTGTAGCACAAAGGACATTGCATGCTTCCTAGCGTTCTGCTTCTCTGCTCCACCTTCTTCCCAGTGCTTGCCTCCAATTCTACTACAAGTCGGCATTCCCCAGCCAAGCAAATATGTCTTCAGCTTCCAAGGAATATATCTCTTTTTAGCAATCATTTCCTATTTTTACAGCAACATTTTACTTCCTTCTGGCTTCTTACGGTAGAGGAAATGTCATCATGCAATTGGGATCACGTCCTCCCTGCTTCCCCCAGTCTGCCTAGGCCAGCAATCTTGAATTCCAAGAAAGTCATTTGCTACTTCACTGATGGGATTCCATAGTTCAGTGGTTTAGGTATCTGGCTGCGTTGTCAGAGTTAGGGATTCCCCACTGTGCCTCCTTGGCAAGTCGGGACTTGATGATTCACACGGTCTCTTTCCATCTCTACAGGTCTGAGATCATAAGAGCCAGCATGCTGACTAAAATAAACCAGGCCTGTCCCAACCATCTGCCTAAAAGCAGCAAACCATTTTAGTCCATTAAGTGAGATGGTTGACATGAACAGGATGCCCCAGTACTAGTGGCAGTCGAGATCACACAACCTTCAAGAACAGTAAAACCATGTTTATGCTGAGGATAAATAGTTGTATCAGGCAAGCTCCACTGACACTTTAGTACCTTTAATCAGCCTCTGAAAAGTGGGTTAAAAATGGAAATTCCATTATCCAGCACACTGAATATTACAAAGGGGAAGTTCATAATTTAGTTCAATAGTGGTAAGTGGCAGAGGGCATTGGCATGACAATGAATGGCTTTTTGGTGAGACAGCTCTATAATTCATCAACTATTTAACACAGGGCAGGGGTTCATTTCTTCATAGGAAATGCATTATGCAGGACACCTTTGTGAACATCTCTCTGTGATAAGAATGCTGTAATGAGGATAATTATGAAGAGTTCAGCATAAAGTGCTGCACTTATAGCATACAAAATAAGGAATATTAGACTATAAAATGTTTAGGATATGACAGGAGAGGACACAAGTCCGAATGATGAAGATGGAGAGAATCCACAGGGCAGTTTGATAAACAGGCATTCTGTAAGTCCTTGTCCAGCCAATTCTCAAAATGTTTTCACATCCTGGACTCAGAAGAACATGCAACACTTCAAAGCAGTGTCTACAAGATCTCACAAGAAGCAACTTCTTGATTGTTCTGCCTCACCTTTGGAATTAAGTTTTTTATTTGTTACTTAAATTTGTATATGGCTCCCCATTAGTGTCAAAGCACTACTCTGGGCAGTTTATAATATTAAACAAACAAACAACACACAAACAAAACTAAAAATATTTAAAACCAAAACAACTAACCAATAAAGCCAGTGTGAACAAAATGGTAGACAAAAAGCAGTCAGCAAGGTTTGGTGTGGAAAGCCTCTCTAAAAATTATGTCTTCAGTTCCCTCTTGAATGTCTGCAGAGAGAGGACGAGATGAAGCTCCTCCAGAAGTTGGTCATCATGAAGAAGGCCCTATTTCTCACAGATGACTTACAGGTGTCCCTCATGGTGGCAGTTGCCTGAGCCTTGCCTGTGATGATCTAGATTCTAGTGGATTGGGCAGATGGCATGAGAGAAAGATGCTTCAACAAATAATGTTGGCCCAAACCATGAAGAGTTATATGTGTCAAAACCTTGAACCTGATCCAAGAAACAATGGGTAAATAGTGGAAGCAAGCCAGAACCAAGGTGATGCAGTCAAACATGTTCACACCAGCCACCAGTCTGGTCACTGCATTCTGGACCTGCTGGAGTCTCTGGATCAGCCTCAAGAGAAGCCCAACATTGCAGTAGTCAATCTGGGAGATGGCCATTGCCTACATCAAGGTCCTGAAGGAACTCTCATCTAGGTAGGGATAGAGTTGGGCAATTAGCCTAAATTGATTCAAGGCTGATCTGGAAAGAGCTGTGATCTGGAACTTCCCAGAAACAGCCGGATCCAGAACACCCATATTACAAACTTGGTCCCTCAATGGGAGGGCAATGCCACCCAGTTCAGGGACAATGCCTCAACCTTTTGCAGAACCCCGAGCAAAATATCTGTCATGCCCAGGTTCAGTTTGAGCCTGTTAGCTCTAGTTAGTCCATTTCGGTACTGAAGCCAGGCAGTGCTTAAATGCCTGCATGGCATCAATTGCACAGGTGGTAACAGAGTTCCTTCTGGAAGATGGGCGGTATAAAAATGCAATAAATAAATAAATAATTAACAGAAAGATAGAGTTGCGAAAAGAATTACCATCTGAAATTTGCCTGGTTTCTTCCCTAATTTCCTTTAAGAAACTTCTAGAAACATTTTAAATTTGTCAGGCCTTTCAGAGTCTGCCAACCTAATTACCTAAGAGCATCAGGCCAAAGTGACCAGTGGTCAGATGAGCAGTGTAAAAAATCTATCTATCAAATAAATAAAGTACCTGCTGGAACTGTATAATCTTGCTTCCATCAGTGAAGCTAAACTAACTTCAGGAAGGTACATTTCAGAACATTTAATACATCAGAATATGTGCAAGGTTATTTAGACCAGATTGACTGCTGCTTTTATTCCGGGAGCATTACATAGGTGGTCTCCATGCCAGCATGGATAAAGTCAGTCACATGATAGTCACATTATTTGGAAACATTTCAAAAGGTTGTTCAAAACAGTCAACTGAGAATGGGTCTGAGATTTACCCTTCCAAGATACACAGCTGAAACTTTTTCTTCCTGCATTATGAGGTTCTATCTCTCAGTGCATAAATGACCCTGCTGTGTTACCCTCCTTCACACTCCAATACCACCACATTTAAAATCTCATTTTGTCCAGTAGACGTTAATTTACAACCTTCTAATATGCAAATTTCCTAGTTATTTGAACTGGAATCTATACTTGCTAATTATAGCCATTACATTCTGTAATGTACAAATCTAGTACCAATTCAGCAGGTAACTTCTATATTATTTGTTTATTGCCAGTATAAATACATTTTATTAACAATAAATCACCCAAAATATTGTATTGAAATAAATAGCATTGGAAAAAGTGCTTACTAGAACATAGTCTCTCAGAGATTATAAAATGGAAAATTGCACAGCTATTAGCTTTAGCTTGCAATTTTGAATATTTCTCTCAATTATGCTTTACTTCCACCGATGAACAAAGTTCCCAATTCAGCACTCAGAAGATCTTCAGGGACAATCTCTTCATCAACCAAGTCTTCCAGCTTCTTCCACCAAGGTGATCTTGTGTGTTTTAGCATAGCATTGTGGCACTGCTTGGCCTTCACTACTACAGGAACAGATCTACTCATAAAAATAGTCAGATCTTTCATGGTAGAACTTGCAAGACTTGGAGCACCTGTGGTAGAAGAAAATAAATCATATGTTTCTTTTCCTTAAGAAACTAAGTTGATCATATCCATATTGAGTGATTCTGGACGTGATCTCATACAAATGGCCCCTCAATGTATACTACTACAGTAGGATTAAGAATCTTGTACTATTTGAATTGCACTGTATTTTCCAATAACAATGAGAATTCTAATACTAGTATATTGTAGAACATAAATGCCCTATCTCAAAAGAATATTTGTGTGTTCAGAAACAAGTGTCTTGCACTTAAAAACTCAATGTCAGAAAGCATACAATAATATAAAAACAAAGTAAGATCACATGAAATAAAATATCAATTTCGTGTATTTGGGATATTTTCTGATTTGAATGGATACTTGACTTATCCCTCATGAGGCCAATCTAATGATGACCAGAGTACATTATTTCTGCTTTGCCACATTATGGTTCAAACAAGAACACATTTTTAAAAATTATATTTTGGCCTTATTGCATTACATTAGCTGGGACAACAGAGTAGCCTGGCAGCAAAAACCAAGACCCAATGGACTTTTTTCTTCTCTCAACCTTTTATTTTAAAGAGAAAAAAAGGTTCATACAGCAAGATGCTGAAATCTGGGACACTAATGCTAAATGCTCTGCAGGTGACAAAGTCATGTAACAAGTCCATTTTCTTTGGACATTCTGCAAGAAAAAACATACATTTGGGTGACTGATGCATCTGGTATTGTATAGACTTTAGTAATGTATACTCACTATTAGTTTAAATACTGTTTTTATTTGTTGTAACCCATGAGCCCTTTTTAAATGAAAACTGCAGGTTAAAAATAGCTTCAACAATAAAATAAGAAATGAAACATCCCATTGTGATGCGTGAGCTCTAGAGAGCAGCAGAGCCAAAACAGCTGTGATATCCAAGGGATAGATGATTCTGAGTCACACAGCCAATGGTGAGGCTTGGGGAAGTAACACCTATGAGCTTGAATCAATTCTAAAATTAGTTTCTATAAAAGGTGAGGAAGGGTCTGAATAAGACGGGAGAAAAAGGGGTGGAGGACACCTACACATCAGCTGATCCACATCTGTGCGGACTTGGGCTAGCAAAGCTTTTCTATGCTGCTCTGCTTTGCGGTCCTGGTTACTCTTCAGCAAATACTGGGCCAGCTTTGTCTGAGCTTGGTGATGAAGTTCTCTGCTCATTTCTTCTGACATCTCAGAAGCCTGGAGAAAAATGATGGTGCCTGTCACTGTTAGTGGTTATCAGCTTCAGATTTTGGTGAATGTCTGCAAACACAAGATTTGCATTCCTTGGGCACTTGTAAATCTAATAACTATGCCTCTTCCTGTGTTTTCTCCCTGCAGCCATCGATCCATCACTGAATAAATTTAGTTTTCTAATTAGGATTCAGGAAGAAACAAATTCATATTATTTCATTAATGGTGAAAAAGGCCCCAAGCAATTCCCAACATCTTATTATTCTATTCAGACCAAATAAAGAACAAAGAGTATATTCATGGCATTTTTAGAGTTTATATAACCCACAGGTATTTATGCATTCTGGAACTGTTATTTTGGGTAAAGACTGTAGAACTCTAACAAAGGTTGATTATTACTTTTCAAATCACAGACACAAGCTTGTTAAGTCATCATTACTTTGGGCATCCATCCATTTCTTCTCTTCTATGGCCCTCTGTCAAACCAGTGCTACAGTCTAACACAAAAATTCCTAGGAAAAAACCTGAAACTAGCTCCTAGCAATACAGTTGCACCAAGAGAATACAGAACTCTTGGGCAGCAGTGCATTTAGCAGAACATGGACAAAGATGCCCTCTCATTTCAAGGACCCTTTTAAAAAGTATACATTGGAAATGAAACAGACTAGACCCTAAGGTTTTGGAACCAGACTAATGAATTTCACTGCTTGACTTGTATTAGATTTAAAAACTATTTCAGTTATAATAAGGTGTTTATATCATAAAGAAGCTGTTGCTCTTGAATGAGAGCTAGTGCCAAAGTAGTGTTAAGGGTAAACCAACAGACAGCACTGCCTTTTACACTGTCTTGCTACATAGCTTATATTTCTCAGAAGCTTAGAAGGACTTCTTCAATGGCTGGGTCTGCCCCCAATTAGCTAAGGATAGAGGTGAACTCTGGCTGACAATTTATAAATAGCACACTGCCCAATAATTGTTGCAACAAGATTGGTACCAAGATTATTCCTAACAGCCTTCTGAGAAACTTTGTCATTGTTGCTCTTATATAGCTAGATGTGGTAAGTTGTTATTACTGTAAGAATTCTGGCTCACTGTGAATACAAGCATTGTAATGATGCATGCTATGGAGTCAATCTTGTTACAAGCAGGAACAGCTAAAAGTCCATGGATCTTCCAACTGTAGTATCCTTATCACAACATCCAAACCCATCATTATGATTTCTTTCCCTTGATAAGCCAGACAAATAACCCAGTTAGAAGGCCAATGGTTTATTAGCTGCTTCCCACTCACTGCAGGAGTGACCAGTGCAATGCTTTCATTCGTAATGAGACAGAATCCTTGAGATTTGTAACATGTAAACTCATTGATTATAAGGACAAATGAACCACCCGAAAAAAGAGCTTGAACAGTCTTCACTAGTACCAATACTTCTTTGCAATGTGTAGTGGCAGAAAAACAGTAGAAATAACCTGGTTCCCAATCTCTGGTCTACTGGCTGTTTTAGACTCTGTGAAGGTCCAGCTAGTATTAAAAAAAAAGTCAGGCATTCTTGGAAAAGAAGCCCCAAACATGTGGGGAACCAATGGTTAAGAACCAGAGGTCAAGGCCAGCCAATCTCAACAGGGTCTCTAGCACAAATGAAGGTGGCTGCAGACTGAAAAATGTGAGAATTTTCTGAAAGATATCTGTTTGTGTTGTGTCCCTGTTCTTCAGGGGGTTGGGGCGGGGGGAAGGGGCTGGAACTTGAGAAGAGCTCGTAAAAGGGCTTTGGCCAAAAATGATTGAGAATCGCTGGTCTAGGCTATATTTTGTCCATATAGAAGAATATCAACGACATACAGATCCAGGCAATGCTTCGTGTAAACTGCATGCCTACCCAGAACCCTACGCATCAAACTGTTGTGGGGAAAAAAGGTAAAATGATGATGTACCGGGTGAAATTTGATATAGTTGTCCACTTTTTTCTGCAGTACTAGTCTCTGCTCATCAGAGAGAGATCTTGCCTGTTTCCAAAGAGAATAAACTTTCCTTTTTCTTTGCTTTTCCAAGAATTTAAGCACCTGTGGAAATACACCACAATAACAGTTTTT
Organism: Phrynocephalus versicolor; assembly: GCA_023846285.1. NCBI lineage: Eukaryota > Metazoa > Chordata > Lepidosauria > Squamata > Agamidae > Phrynocephalus > Phrynocephalus versicolor. The sequence continues at coordinate 1,825,478 of JAHTLZ010003547.1, forward strand.
AGACTTTGTTTGTTGGGTTCTGTTAACAGCAAGAGAGTTCCTTGAAAAGCTTTCAGATAATCCTGGGAAATCTTGCAAGAAAAATGCCATAGATTCTGTTTCACAAATAAATGCTCTGCAACCCAATTCGAAACAAAACACCATGTAACGTTTTCCCTATGGATGCTGTTGAAACAACACCAAAAGTCTCAGTTCAGATAAGAAGACAAGCAAAGGTTTGCAGGATCTGATTAAAGGACCCATGTAATTCAGCATCCTATTTCTCTGATGCATTAGTATTAATCAGATCATTGTCATGATCTAATAAGGGTCATTTTTCTCTTTTGGAAGGTTACTGCTGTGGCAAAGCCCAGTTTGGTTGAAGAAGAGTGCGGTTGTGTAAGAGCAGCTTCCAACTATCTTAGCCCCCAGAACAACACTGCATTAAAGAATGATATTACAAAATTGATTAAAAAGATTGCAAAACAACAACAAATAAGATTCTATTTTCAACTGTCTATATAGTTTTAACTCTTCGGGTACTAATTTTCCTAACACTACTTTTGAAGGGTTATTCATTCATTCATTCATTTATATACCACCCATCTGACCAAAGGTCACTCTGGGTAGTTACAGTATTTGAACTTTTGGAAGTTACACTGTTTCTATGAAGAGCCTAAACCTAATGATCAATTAATTTGTAAGCAACTTTTGAAGTAATCTGCATTGGAGATTCTGAAGTATGCGTATACACACCGAAAGTTAATTTAATGAAATTGTCACACTAAGCCAGAATATTGTTACTCATGTTACTACTTAATTTGCATACTTACTGCTCTCTGAAGAACAGCAGCTGCCTTGTATTGCTGAAGATATTTTTTCTGCTGATGAAAATTTCTCCTTGCCCGAAATCCTCTCCAGTATCTTTGAATAGTCAGAGCTGCCCTCTCCTCCATTTCGTGTATATGCTTATCCACCTGACCTAGGACATAATATATGCAGATGTATTATTAAAAAAAACTGTGACCATGCCAACAGAAATTGTCTGAATTTTATTTTGCACCTAAGAAACAAAGTACAACAGCTACTAGTTGAGCTGAAACAACAAATCATATTTCTTTTTGTGTGGTTGTTCTTACACCAGAGAGATCTGTGGTGTATCATATCTAGCTGCTACACAAATGGGATTCTATACTAAATGATGAAAAACTGTCCATATGTATCTTTTCTGGGCTAATTTTCTGTACCTTCCAATATTTGACGAAGACAGGCCCTGATATACATTCCTAACATAGGTCAAAAACAGTGAAACACCATCTATTAAAGCAAAAGCATGCAACGAAATGTACATGTAAACTTAATGAGGAGTATCTGGTTGCCCAGATTTTGATATCAGGATCTTCTAGGCCACTTGGTACTACTCCTCCGTAAGTGAAGGAGTTCGACAGAGAATGAGTCGCTTAGGAAGCATAAAAATCCAAGGCCTGTTCATGATCACACGTCAAGAAGAGTTTCAGGTGCCAAATAATATGCCAGCATGCTGCATGACTTCATATACTTAACAGATCAGCCCTGAACTATATGCTTACATACAGCTGTTTCGAGCCACAGGTTATCACATACCTTCCATCACCATCAAACTGTTTCCGGTGCATTTAAAGAAAAGTCTTTCTAGGGCACTACCCATTAGGAAATGGAGTAAAGACCAAAATTTTCAAATGAACAATTTCAGAAAAAGAACGGACATATGTTTGTATGAAAAAAAAATCCCCCTAGAACCATAGCATCCATACCTGCATGAACGATTTCCAACAAGGTAAGTTGTCGTTCATGAAACTGCCTCATTGCTCTCTGTCTCTGAAGCTGCAGTTGCTGGCGGAGACTCTCCTCTTCTTTTTGTTTTTTCAAACTTTTCAACTCCTGTTCTTTTTTAGCTCT
>JAHTLZ010003547.1:1827404-1839062 GCA_023846285.1 Phrynocephalus versicolor
AATTACACAATCAAGTAAAATATTATCCCTTGCTCAGAGAAGTAAACTCATAGTTGAAATGAGTCAATCATTAAGAGAAATATTTCTATCAAGATAAAATTTAAGTATTATTTACCTGTTCATCCTTAAAATGTTCTGCAGCACAGACATACATATAGTTGAAGTTTCAACATCGTCTGTCATCAGCAGTTGCTGGAAGTGTCTATTCTGAAGCACTAGAGCGAAAACAGGAAGTCTAACTTAAAACAGGGGAAGAAATATCCACAAAGTTGTAGTTTCATGAATAGGAAAAACAATTGTTTAAAAGCAGAATACAAATATTAGATGGGACACTCCCAGCCACCCTTTTAATCACAATGATGGTCATCCAGATCCTCCCCCTCCCTCGCCATTACCATTGCTTGTTAGTTGAATATGTCTTCCACACAGCCTGCAGGTGGCATCTGTTACTGTTCTGAAACTGTGCAAAAATGTGTTTCTCTCTTCATCCTTGAAAAATAAGAAGCAGCAGCTGCAAAATTTAAGGTCTTAATTGCTGAAACATATACTTAATAACCTTAACCTCCAATTACATTTGCTAAGTAGGACTAGTCACTCCAAAAGCTCTCTTGGAACAGGGAAATACAATACTATGTCATGGCAGTGCAGGATATTTCTGACCTGACATACAGTACCACTGGATGTGTCCATCAGCTTTCACAGATATGTACCTATATGAGAAATTCAACAACTGCACGAGAATGGGTAGATTTTTTAAATTGTGGATGCTATCAGTTCACACAAGTGTTATCCCTTGATACCTATCTCCTCCTGTAACATTTCCTCCATTTGACATCAGTCAAAGACCTAGCCTAGGAGGTTTAATCCTTTATCCTGTGACAACTGGCAGAAATTGATCCAGTTTTTAAAACCCACTTCTGCATTTGTTCTGTATGGAAAGCCAGCTGGTTCCATAGATTAACTGTGCTTTACATCTGTCAAGCTACCAAACAGATTTTGGCAAGTTTCATATAAAGCATCTACAACATTGGAGCAGTTGTAAATCAGAGCTAGTGAGGGCATTTATCAGCCAGAGGGAGAGGCTGAAGGAGTGGTGGCAAACCTTTGGCACGCCAGATGTTTTGGACCACAACTCCCAGAATTTCAAGCCTAGATTTCCAATGACAAAGGACTGTGGGAGTTGTGGTCCAAAACACAAGGTTTGCCACCACTGGGCTAAAGGAAAGGGTATGGCCAAAGAGACAAATGTGTCTATATATTACAGTGGAACCTTCACTTACGTCATTAATCCGTTCTGGAGGTCTAGACATAAGTTAAACATGACTTAAGTCAAACAAACTTTTCCCATAGAAAGTACTGGGAAAGTGGATTAATCCGTTCCAGATGATGAAAAAGACACCCGAAAACAGCAATTTAACACAAATTTGACTGGGATAGGAGATTCCTTCTGGGGATATAAATGAAACGTCTCTTCAAAGAGAGGAGGCGGCAGTGGAATTATAGTCCACAAGTTATACGCCTCCACTTTTTAATGTTCATAGCAACAATGTCTAACATTTAAGTTTTACTGATTTTAACCTGACGTTCCAAGTTCTGAACAACTCTATGCTTACCATTAGAGTCCCACAACTGTACAGCTCCCCAACTAAAATGCTTCCATTGTGGACCAGACTTCTGCAGCCAGATTTTTTACAAGACTGAGCCGACTGTCTAACCAGCGAGGCCAGCCCCGAGCTCCCGGCCCTTCTTCTCCTCCGGCAGCAGTGGCGGCTTCGGTGAGGCCCAGGACCAGTTCCAAGTGCTTGGAGCTGGCCTCACTGAAGCCACCACTGCCGGAAGAAGGCAGGAGCAGTTTGGAGACGGCAGCCGCGCTGCTGGGTCGTGGCTGCCGCCCGATTCTGGTGCCTTGCGCCGGGGCTCCGAGCTGTAAGTCAAAGCCTGCAACTCAAGTCAAACAGGCCCCTTCTTGCTGCAAGTCAAATATGCTTGCTGTAAGTCAAGCAGCATGTAAGTCAAGGTTCCACTGTACTGTCATTACTTTGCACAAGAGTTAAGACTATGTACTTGATGAAAAGGCTAAAAATGAGTTTGACTAAATAAAGTTTCTTGTATCTTTTATCTTGTAGTGACCCTTTTTAAATAAAAACATTGTAAAACTGGGGATGGGGCCCTGTGGGATGCTGCTGGCCACTCATAATTGCTTCCACTTAATCTATATGGTACAAAGAGACTTTCTGAGAAAATGTTTTTCAAAAAGAATTCAAATAAAACTTTAATTTTAGGAGGGTTGTAGAGGGCACAACAATTACTTTAAAGGGCCTATTACAGCTCACAAGACATATGTTGCTCATCCCAATCTAAATGATGCGCATGTTTAAAGTATGTATCACAAACTTTGCATACTAAAACTGTATTGTGACCACGTGTTTCTTGTATGTAGTCAAGAACTTACTTCTAAAGCTATTTAAAGTTTGTGATTTAAAGTTTGTGTCAGTAGTACCTACAGAAGAGTAAGATATCTATTAGTATTACATTGGAGGGAAGGTTACGCCAGCACTCTTAGAAACACCAAGAACTTGGGATTGTTCTTTTTCTTTACATTTCTCAACTGTCTCACCTGTGTGAGCACATCTCTGTGTATGTAACAGGATTGTAGGGTGTAATGATCATATATATGCACAACCATATCAATTAATTTTGTTAGGGACAATCTCTAATTTTATTGAAAAGTGGAATATATTGGTTGCATTTTGGAATCTGAAGGTGGAGGACTTCTGCTACTGACTCAAGTGTCAACTTAGCATTTTGAAAGCATGTAAATGCAAGAAGATAAATAGGTACCACCGTACAAAATGGAAAGATAAAGTGTTCCATGTGGAGAAATGTGTTTGGCCATGCCAGCCTCGTGGCCACAGACTTGCACAACACTGGCTTTTTGACTTAGAAACAGAGATGAGTGCCACCCCTAAAGTCAGATACGACTAGCACGCATGTGCGGGGCAAACCTTTACCTTTTACAAGTGCAACATGAGGCTCTAGCAAAACACACTGTTTTGTGTGCCTTTTCTGAGTTTTTAGAAGTGAATCATGTGGTTTTATATAATATATGAATGCTTTTAAAATAAAAACCGGAAAAGGGCCTACGTCAGAATATTTGCCTTGGCAATATGAATGACATTCAATTGGAGACAGGCCTAGTAACTGTCAGAATCTTGCTGGCTCTTTATCATTGTGCTTCATAAATGACTAGTGAGTCTGTCTAGTGTTCCCTTTTTTACCAGTATATGTCCAAGATTCTCCTAGTTTCTGCTATTAAAAACGGATACTGAAAGATGACACGCTCCGATTATGTGATATAGCTATTTTCAATCTTGATCAAATGGAAGGCATGTCCTTAGCCTGCAGTGTACAAGGTGAATAATGTTTGTGCCATGAATTTGTGGGAGGGGACCTTCCTTCCTTTCCTGCCTGGATAAATCAGTGTCCAGCATGTTAATGTGTCAAGAAGCATGTTAATGGGTCAACAACAGTTCCATTACACAACGTCAAGACAGCCAGTTCAAATACCTTTATCATGCGAACAAAGCGTGCTTGCAGGCGTCTTCCCAAGAAAAGGAGGTTGTCTACAGCAGAAGGAAGTAGCTTATTGTAAAATTCTTCAGGGTCTTCTTTTACTTCAAGATCCATACAACAAAGGCTATGAAGATAAAATATACAGACATATTTTCCTTTTTCCATATGCAGGTAGGACAATCATATCCTCCTTAGTCTACTACACATTCGCACAACAATTTCAAGAGCTAAACACAGAATAGGAACAAAGTTGTGTAACTATGTCATATTTTACCTAAGTATCTCAGCTATGTGAGCAGCAGTAGACCAGCCTCCAGACACTTTTGTATAATCTTGCTTAAGGACAAATACACAGTATTGAAGCAGATTGTAATAATATAAGTCTTGGTTGATTTTCTGTGATTCATTACTTCCAGCTGGAACACTAGTTAAAATATCTAGGGAAACAAAACAATGAAAATATTCAAGGTTCTGACCCATATGCTAACAATAAAGCCTGTATTCCAGTGTCATCCTCCTCCAAAAGCAAGTACAACAAGAAATAACTGCATTGAACTCTGGTAATGAGGAGCACTCTTTCTCTTTGTCTCTCTTATTACTACACCTAATATTTCACCACTGTCTTAGACAGAAGCCACTAGCAGTTCATACTTAGAAGGGTGCATCTGATGGGAAAGACAGTTTGAATAAAGCAAGATGGCATAAGAGAAGGCTCAAGAAGCTGCAGAAGGGCAATTGTACAGAAACTAAAATGGCTCAGAAACGTTGAACAAATACAAAAAATGTCCACAAAATGATGTAAAATTCAAGACTATGAACTGGGTTCCTGGTAACCAGATGGGAAGACTTCTTTGGTTGGAAGAGCTAGAATTAGTAAACTCTAGCCTCAAAAGCTTCCTTTACTGGAAAGCAGCCCTCTCACAATTAACAGTTCCTCTAAATATAATGCAGCTGTGGTTCGCCATCAACTCAGCTTCAAAATGAACAAGACCCATTTTGAAATAGTTTTTTTTATCATGACTATTTTATGGGAAGAGATAGCTATTGCAGCAGAAATATAGCAAAAATATGGTCAGCCTCCCCTCCCCCTATAGTTTCCTTTAGTCCTCAGTCCTAATACCTACACTTGTTTCTCCCTTTTCTTTGGCTTTCAGCACTTCATTTTCTGCAGAATTACAAATGTGCAAAGAAACCCACAAATTTATTAAGCAAGATGAACTAATTAAATACATTTTTTAAAAAATAGTAAAGCATATTTTGTGTCACAGCCTACAATTTGCGAGAGGGCTAAAAACAGGGGTTTAGATTTCTAGTTTTTTTTAAAAAAAGACACAGAACTACTCTGTTTTGTCTAACATCATTTTTGAACAACTTAGTGGTTTTTTTCAAACAGCAATATAATCTCTATAGTTGTTGTACTGGGAAAAGAAACAAGAAACTAAATTATTCTACACTGATTACTTCTCTTTCTCTACTGGCCCCCAATCAATAATTATACAGTACAGTGGTACCTTGTATAACAGACAGCTTGTATAACATAAAATTTGTACAACATAAAAAATTCCGGAGATAGGGGAAATTTGCTTAACATAATTGCCTATGGGGAAAATCCATACAACATAAAAATGGGATTACTCTGCTTTCAATGCATTCCTATGGGAATTCGTATAAAGGAAAATTTGCTTAACATAATTTCATTTGGAACGAATTAATTCCTTTATACAAGGTACCACTGTATTTAGAAGTATCCCTAAGGAAACAGTACAGATGCTTTTTCAATGCTGCCTAATAACTATCCTAAAAACCTGCAACATTATAGAGTCTGAATTTCATTTACAGGGTAAGAGGGTCAAGCACATAAAGATATTTTACTAGTTATCCTATGGTTTCAATACCATAACGAACAGCAGAGAGCCACATAAAGTTGGCCTTCCCCATTTGCTTCTCAGGAATATGATTTGACTCTTACAAGTAAACACGTTATTTTAAATTGGGGAAAGACCCCAAGATTACTCAAAAATAAAGTACAAGGAGTGCACACCCCAAATGAAAAAGGGGAAATGCTTTTTTCAGTCATTGCTTCTGTCGCCAGCTTGATAGTGCTGCCACCTCAGAAAGGGCGAAACTACAACGGCAAGAGAAATTGGAATGATGAGGCTTTGCTATGGCTTGATTCACACTCTCTTTTACTGTTGCTTTTGATTTAGCTGATCAAACAAAGGCCTCTAAGTTGTTTCAGTGACTGTGTTCTCAGTGGCCCTCCATCCGATGTGATTTGATATGCCCTGACAGGCCGTGGCCCCACCTGGCGATCTTTGGCCCTCTTTCCTTTCCTTTCCCTTTTTGTTTATGCCAAAGTGATTTAGTTCTAAACTAAAGTATCAATGCAACAATAAGGTGATCTATTGCTAAACATGGTAGTTTAAATAAATAAAAAGACTTCAGACCGTCCAGGGAGAAAGAGTGCAGGGGCAGGAGTTCCTTCTGGCCCAGCACATCATGCCCCAGCTTAATACAACACTACTCAGATTCACATACACTGCCCTTTTGTAGAGCAAAACAAACAGTTAAGCAAGGAAAACAGAGTTTGGCCATTCTGGCTTTTGAAAAAATAGAAACCCCCCAGCAGCAGAGGAAAAAACTCTGAACTAGAAACAAAAGGGCTGCACTAATGAACATTGGCTTTTGCATTGTATTATCATTGAAAAATACTTCAAATTCACCCATGCTAATCATGGGGCAAATTCCAAACGTATTTGTTAATGTAGCTGGACCTAAAATGTGCTCCTGGTGGAAGTGAAAAATACCAATCAAGTATTGCACCGCTCAGAGCTTAACGGTTTTTAGTCTACTTACCTTTCAACTTCAGCAATAACATAGGAACATCCTGATCTGCACTTTCAGTGACCTGGGTAGCCAAAGACAATATTCTGGAATCTACAGGTAGTGGCTTCATTTCATATATTTGGGCTGATTTTTAATGAAGAGAAAAAGGACATAAAACAAAGATATTTGGACTCAGCAAAAGGGAAAAAGGTATTAGGATTATTCTTAACAAAGAAGTTTGTAGTTCAGGCTGTCATGTTCACCCCTGGCACTGTCATCATGATCTTCAGAAAAGGATGCAAGAGCCTAGAGCAGTGGTGGCGAACCTTTTAGAGACTGAGAGCCCAAACTGTGATTCAAAACCCACTAATTTTTCACTAAGTGCCAATATGGCAATTTAACTTGAATACAGTTGGCTGTGAAGGGGCAATGTCGGGTGCCCACAGAAAGGGCTCTGAGTGTCACATCTGGCACCTGTTTCATAGGTTTGCCAACATTAGCCTAGAGCAGGCATGTTCAAAGTCAGGCCCGGGGGCCAAATGTGGCCTATTTTCAAATTTTGAATGGCCCGCGGCCTCTTTTCCCTGCCAGCTCAGCCTGTCATGCATCCCTGCCAGCTGGCCTCTCCCCATACTGGAGGGAGGGAGTCAGCTTGCAGTTTTACGATTTGCTTGCCCTCCCTGCCTCTGTCCACCTCACCAGCCACCAGCCCAACCTACCCGCCCCCGGCTCCATTGCTACAGCGTCCTCCCTGCCTCCTTGCATATAACAGAGATTTGTCCAAAGTCTGGCCCAGGGGCCAAATGCTGCTGAATGGTCGGCCCACACACATTTTTACCTCGACAAATCTGGCCCTCCTTGCAAAGTTTGGACACCCCTGCCTAGAGCGTAGAAGTCAATCAGAGAATGCAGACCTGCTACACATTATTAAAATGTGCATATCCATGCCATACCATATTCTCTCTCTGCTGGTGGCTGTGATACCAAGAACAAACAAGGAAACCCATGGGAAATATTGTCCACTTCATGTGGCACACCGAGAAAGAATGGTGACACTTGTCGCTACTTTAGGTCAGAATATCCAGCTACTGGCAATGCCAAATATCAATAACTGTTCTAGTTATTGCATAGCAATCTCTGTCACAATGGACATTTGAGGCTGTTGCCTTCTAATTGGTACATGATACTATAATCTGGGCAGTTTACAGTTTTAATTACAGTAATGCAGGCTACACATTGCCCCTCCAGTAAGCTGGGTACTCATTTTACTGACCTCGGAAGGATGGAAGGCTGAGTCAACCATGAGCCTGCTACCTGGGATTGAACCCCAGGTCGTGAGCACAGTTTTAGCTGCAGTGCAAGCATTAAACCACTGCACCACAGGGCTATAACAACAACAACCTTTATTTTTATGCAGTCTTTCTACCTGAAGGGACCCAAGGTGGCATACAACAATAATTCAAAATGACAATATTAAAATACCAAAGACAATATTTAAAAACAATAAATACATTATAAAAACAGTACTAAAACAGCAGTAGCAGCAGAACTTAAAAGGCCCCCAGCTAATAAAACTGAGTATTAAGATGTTATAAATAAAGAATAGTTGAAGGCTAGAGCATCAGAAGACTTGCCTAAATAAAAACAGTCTTGAGGCCTCGCTTAAATGTTTCCAGGGAGGAGGCAGTTCTTGGCTCAAAGGGGAAGGAATTCCATAATACCAGTGTCATTACTGAGAAGGCCGTTTCTTGCCACCACCCCTCGCACCTCCCTGAGTGATGGCACTCGCAGAAGGGCCTTCTCTGATGACCTAATGGGATGGACCCTTATATGGAAGTAGGCGGTTTCTCAGATATCCTGGTCCCGAGCTCTATAGAACTTTAAAGGTCATAACCAGCACCTTGAATTGGGCCCGGAACCAAATGGGCAGCCAATGAAGTCACTGGAGAAGCAACCCAAAAGAGTCAAACCATCCAGCTCCAGTAACTACACGGGCCGCCGCATTCTGTACCAGTTGTAGTTTCTGAACTGTCTTCAGGGGCAGCCCCACATAGAGCTGTTGCAATAGTCTAATCTTGATGTCACCGTGGCATGGATCACCGTGGCCAGGTCTGCATGATTCAGGTATGGTCACAGCTGGACAGAATGCACAGATGCAACCTGTTCCAATCTACTATTTAATTAATCAGCTGAGGATTGTGGAATCCAACAATATTTAGAGAGCCTCCGATGTAAACCTTTGGTTTAAAGAAGTTCTGCAGCAGTGGTCATGTTGCTCTTTTTGTTAGGCTCTTAGTGTAGATCAGGGACAGGTCATCACATCATCTAAGTGTGGTTAACTACAGCCACGGAAGGATTTCTGCCTGCAATATTTTATTTAAAAGAAATATTCAGTCGTCTTTCATCTAAAACAGAGTTGAAGTTCCACGATAAGTAAAATCAAATGATAAAAACAATACAATACAGCACTGTGGTGAGATCTGAGAGACCAGAATGGGAGGCTGTGCTTCCCAAATGTGCTGAAATTAGAAGTTGCAGCCCAAGCACTTCTAGAGGACAGAGACTTGGCTAAGGCTGCTCTACTGTCTGTCCCCTTAGGCCAGTGTTGGCAAACCTATGGCACAGGTGCCAAAGGTGGCACTTGGAGCCCTTTCTGTGGGCACCTGACATTGCCCCTTCACAGCCACCTGTTTTCAGGTTAAATTGCTGTATTGGCACTTTGCGAAAAAAATGTGGGTTTTGAATAGCAGTTTGAGCACTGGGTCTCTAAAAGGTTCAACATCACTGCCTTGGTCATCTGAGAAGGCCATTCTATGAGTGCCGCTGCCCAGGGAGGTGTGACGTGTGGTGGCAAGAAATAGGCCTTCTCAGTAGTGGCACCGATATTATGGAACTCCCTCCCCTTTGAGTTAAGAACTGCCTTCTCCTTCTGAGCCCCTGGCCTTTTTACAAATTTTATAACAACTTTTTTAGTTTTATTGGCTGGTGATCTTTTAAAACGCTGCTGCTGTTTTTTTAAGTATTGTTTTTATAGTATTGTATAAGTATTTTATAGTATTGTGTAAGTATTGTATTGTATTGTGTATTATAGTATTGTTTTTATAGTATCGTATTGTATTGTTGTAAGCCACCTTGGTTTCCTTCAGGGAGAAAGGTGGCATAGAAATAAAGTTATCATCACCATCATCATCATCACACAGCAGACAAGACAACTACGCTGAATTTTGTATTACAAATCATTAGTCAAATGCTTCCCAAGCGTTTGGTGAATTATGTGAGCAGATCCCAGTAAGGTGGCTTTCTGCAGCTGACGGTGACTTTGTCAACTCCAATTTCTTCTAATTACTTGCTTAGCTCTTTAGGCACAGCACCCAGCGTGCCAATTAACACTGAGACCACCTGTACCACTTTATGCCAGAGTTGTTGTTGCTCTTAGTCTTATTAAGTTTATTTTTAAATTAGTTACTGATTTTGTTTATTTTATTTACTGATTATTTACTATTTTAGTCAGGAACAAGTGATTTTACTCGACAAAACAAGAACAGATTATGTAAAATTGCTGCTGTTGTTGTTGTTAGGGTTTTAGAGAGGAGATGGACAAAGAGCAGCACTCCAGATATTTTTGGCCTGCAGCTCCCACCACCAGGCCTTGCCATGAGCAAACAAAGGCAACCGCTGCGCTGGGGAAACCAGGCGACTCTCCGTGTGCCTCGGCCGGAGGAGCCCCTTTCGAACACATGGCGCCGAAGCCAAGTACCAGGACTTTTCCCATGTTTTGTGGAGGCACTTCATGACCCACAACATTTGCTTCCCTCTCCCCCTCCCCCCAGGAAGATTCCCGAAGCCGCCAGGGGTTGCATAGACCTCCATTCAGGGAACACGACGCCAAGGCACTCCAGTCCGGAGAAGGACGAGCCCCTTTTCCCGCCGCCTGCCTTTTTTTTTCATATTTAAGTAATTTTATTGGGTTTTTTTGGGGAAAAGAGGAGGGGAAGGAGGGGAAGGAAGGGGAAATACATTATAAAAATTCCATTGAGTATACCAAGCCTAAAATAACAATTTAACAAATTAACAAATCACCAAATAGTATCACAATACTAATAGAAAGATATTTGAAGATTAAGTTAGAGCTTAGACCAGAATTTTTTCTATTAAATATAGTAGATATTAATATCTCATATGATCAGAAATATGTACTTCATCATGTAATAGTTGCAGCAAGGATATTGTATGCGAAATTTTGGAAACAACCAGAAGTGCCAAAAACCCGCCGCCGCCGTCGCCTCCCAACCACCCAGAGCGGAGCAAGGCGCCGCCTCTTACCAACCGCCGCATTTCTCGCGACCGGAAGCGCTTACGAAGCTCCCTTCTTCTCCTCCTCTACGGCCTGCCTCCCTGGTGAGATCACAAGGGCCTCCGCCCAATAGGAGAGCAACCCTCGGCACGGGACCTCTGTTCCCATGGCCCCCTCGCTCGGACGCTCCCCCCTCCCTCCCTCCGCCTTCATTTGCATAAAGAGGCTTTCCATCCCGAGAGCCCAAAAGCCCCGCTGGAGCTCCCGCCCCGCTCGCGTCACGACAAGGAGTGACGCAACGCTTATGTGGTGCGAGCGCGAGCGCGCGTGTGTGCGGCGATAAGCGGCCGCAGCCAATAGGCAGACCAGAGGCCCCCTCCTGAGTCGTCTGTCTCGATAATTAACGTTCCCCGCCTGCCTCTCCCTTGAGAAAGGCTGCGCGGGGCGGGGCGGGGCGGGGCTACGACCCAGTCATCCAGTGAGGAGAAGACAGTGAGAGCCAAGGGGCGTGCCCCTCTGCCGGGAGAGCGCGCGGCGGCCACGCCCCCTTGCCCGTCCTCCCGAGGGCTGGGAAAGTCCTGTCAGAAGCCGCGAGGCGACGGTTGGGGTCGGACGTGTTTGAGGGGGCGAGGGCAGGAGTGGGGGGGGGGGTCGGTGCTCGGCGAGGGAGGCAAGGGCACTTCGGCATGAACGGCGTGCATGAGCCGCTCTTCGACTGTAAGGAACGCGTGCTGCTGCTGGGCCACAGCTTCGAGAGGAAGCCCCGCTGTGCCTTCCACACCGTGCGCTGTGAGTGTGTGTGTCTGTGTCTGTGTATATGGGGGGCGGGCGGGGAGGGAGGGAGGGAGGGAGGGAGGGAGGGAGGCGGATAGATAAGGGGCTGCCGGCCGGTGGATGGTGGTGGGTCGAGCCTCTTCAAGAAGCTAGTGGGTCTTGTTTTGGGAAAGGTCGACGGGGGGGGGGGG
>JAHTLZ010003547.1:1839562-1853280 GCA_023846285.1 Phrynocephalus versicolor
TTTTTTTTTTTTGCAAAGTGCCAATACAGTAATTTTAACCCGTATACAGGTGGCTGTGAAGGGGCGATGTTGGGTGCCCACAGAAAGGGCTCCAAGTGCCACCTTTGGCACCCGTGCCATAGCTTCGCCATCACTGGCTTAGTGCATCTGTTTTGACAGGCGCCCAGGTCCTTTTTCCAAGGAGAAAGGCAGAATAAAAATAATCTTAAATAAATAAATAAATAAATAAGTTTAGCTACGGAAGTTCCAGCTCAAGATTCTTGGAAAGAAGGCATGTTATGGACCTGTGTTTTTAAAAATGAGACACACCCAAAATGATATTCAGTGTAAACCATTAGGGTGGGTTGAGGCAATATGTTTTATGGTTCTCCTGAAGAGAGATACAATATTATAAGAGCAGTCAAGAAAGAGATCAGTAACCTTGTTTTTTATATCTGTACCCACAAAGTCAGTAGGGACAAATTAGCAGTGTGCTTCTATTTAAAGATAATTCCATCACAAACAACAGTTTCATTCCATTGATTTCAGTCAGCTCCATTAACGAAGCTGTAGTGTCTTTAAAAATGCAATACTTATAAAAACTACTTTTAAAAAGAAAACTTTGCCAGACCTAACTGGCAAGTGGTCAAAAGTGAAATGGGGGAAACTGAGCTATTGTTGTTTGTATAAATGATTGTTAGAAAGTAAGCAGAATCGCCAGATCTTGCTTAGCAGCTGTTCATGAAACACAGTTTTTTGTGGCATTATAATGTACCATAATAGTAGCTATATGTGGTATCAGCCTGTTTTCAAAAAGAGGAGTCTGGGAAACAGATACACTCTTCAAATTCTACATTCATAAAGAATGTAAATCAAGAACCTTCTGGAAAAATCACAGATTTTAGACTAGGCAAGATGTGTGTGCCTTTTGTGGCTTTTAGTAATTACAGTGGTACCTTGTATAAAGGAATTAATTCGTTCCAAATGAAATTATGTTAAGAAAATTTTCCTTTATACAAATTCCAATAGGAATGCATTGAAAACGGAGTGATCCCATTTTTATGTTGTACGGATTTTCCCCATAGGTGATTATGTTAAGCAAATTTCCCCTATCTCCGGAATTTTTTATGTTGTACAAATTTTGTGTTATACAAGCTGTCTGTTCTACAAGGGTCCACTGTAGTGGCATTTGCGACACGACACCATGCACATTTCTTTGCAAGCAAACCCTATGTTAGCTACTGGAGTCTCCTTCCTAGTCAGGTTATTTCAGACAACAGCCTAATGGTTTGTACAGTACTGTACTGTATTTGCTTTAGAATGGATCTGGTGGGTTGGAGCTGGAGAATAATTTCATTCCCAAGTACAGTATTTGAAAGTTGGAGCTCTGTTTATTTGAAACCTATTCAAATTCTTTGTACAGTGTTAATAATTAATGGGTTCATTTAGCAAAGTCAACTTCATACTGTCTAGTTTGAGGGAGAGAAAAAACAGCAATATTCCAACAATAAACTTTATGTAGCTAATTTTCTGGGAAAGCAAAGCAAGAGGAACTGGTACATCCACAGAAGTCCAAATACGAATGGGAGACGGAGTCTCTGGCCGTATAAAAGTAGAAAAGACCTTTATTGTCTCTCAAATCATTTTAAAAAGCTCTGGCTCAATGCGTTTCAGTGGAGGCCTTCTTTAGGAGCCGAGCAAAAGTAGAAGAGATACACGGCTTGGAATTTTAAACTTATTGCAGTACATGTACTAAGCACATTAGACATGCCAGAATATATTGTAAAATACCATAAAATCATATGCATACCAAGCTTTTTTCTTCTATGGCAGACATGTCCAAACTTTGGCCCTCCAGAGTTTTTTCTTCTATGGCAGACATGTCCAAACTTTGGCCCTCCAACTCCCACAGTCTTTTGCCATTGGAAATACAGGCTTGGAATTCTGGGAGTTGTGGCCCAAAACATCAGGAGGGCCGAAGTTTGGTCATGTCTGGAAATTGAGTCATGGCTACTGGACTTCTTTTTTGAGAGATAGAAACGTTTCGCTGCTCATCCAAACAGCTTCCTCAGTCTTCAGTTTGGTCATGCCTGTTCTATGGTCTATAACAGCTCCAGACTTTATTTAGAGTGAAGACACTGGTGAAAGGAACATTCAAAAGCAGATTGCATGTCTAATGTGCTTAGTACATGTACTGCAGTAAGTTTAAAATCTCAAACTGTGTATCTCTTTTACAGAAGGATATTTAATATGTAATTTTATAATTATTATTTTAATTTTGTTTTGTTCAGCTCCTGGAGAAGGCCCCCGCCGAAATGCGTCGAGCCAGAGGTTTTTAAAATGATTTGAGAGAGAATAAAGGTCTTTTCTACTTTTATACATACAGAGACTCCATCTCCCATTCGTATTTGGGCTAATTTTCTGGGCCCTTGGAACATTTAATAAGAGGATGTTTAAAGGGTAGACGTTTTGAAGAAGAGAGGCATCCTCGGTTAAATTCTTTTTTAGATTTTTGCCACTGTCTTACCATTGTTTGAGTTTGCTTAGTTTTACATATAGTTGTATTTTTAATTTCTTGATTCCTCATTCAGTGGAATGGGTGTGACAGCTGGAGAGTAAAGAAAGCTTGAGGTGGGTGGAAAGCAGATTTGTTTGAAATGTGGTGCTTTTCAAGGAGAGCTTTGTGCATACCTGGACTGCCAGAGAGATGAACAAGTGGGTCCTAGAGCTGATCACGCATGACCTATCTCTGGAGGCAAAAAAAAAATGTTGAAGCTGAGGTTGTCCTACTTTCAGCACATCGTGAGAAAACAAGAATTTCTGGAAAAAAAGACGATAATGCTGGGAAAGGTAGAAAGCAGCAGCAAAAGAGAAAGACATAATGTGAAATGGATTGACTTCCTAAATGGGGCTATAGGCTTGGAGATGGTTTTTTCATAGGTTTACTATAAGTGGGTGGATGTGACTTGACAGCACATAATGATGCCAATAATGTTTAGGGTGAGGTAGCAGCTCTTGCTAGATCTGCTTTCTTGGGCTAGATTGATAGTACTAGCATTTTAAAAGTTAATAGCTTGATAGTACTAAAATCTGGGCTAGATTAATAGTACAATACTAAAATTTAAAAAGTTTATATATCTGAGGTAATTTGCATTTGCAGTTAGACACTTTGCCTTTCAGTCTGAACTTTTCTTTACTAACTTCTAATTCCCTATATATGGAAAGATTACCTTATTTAAGACTACTTGGTATATTTCGATGAAATTATGCAACTCTAAGATTTGCTGTAATCTTTAATAGGTGTTGAGAAACTATGGGTAAGTCTTCTGGAAATTTTGAGCAAATTTCCAAATGAATTTGGAAGATACTAGGAAAGATACCAGCATTTCTTTCTTCTGAACAAACTGAGGTTTGATTGTTGAGACATCAATGTGTGTTATATCATTCTTTTTTCTCCCCCTAGATGACTTCAAGCCTGCCTCAATTGATACAACTTGTGAAGGTGAGCTTGAAGTTGGAAAAGGTGAACAGGTGACAATAACTTTGCCAAACATTGAGGTAAGATGGCTTTATCTCTTTGAGATGAAAGGTGGAGACACTGTTTTAAAGGGTCATTAGTTTTACATATACAGTACCAAGAATGTAGGGATGACATTGTGACTCTACTAGTATTAAATCAGAGTGCAATGTTTGACATGTTCACTGCAAATATTTGCACTCCTTAACAGGCACAGGATTCATTTTTGAGAGCTATAGCCAGCAATCTCGATTTAGGTACACATGTCTTCACTTCCCCTGTTCTTGTATACAGAGGGAGCCTAACGTGCAGCCATGATTACTGTGTAATATGTAAAATATAACTGGCTTCTATATTAGGCTTTTTAAGGATGTCAGTCTTTTTGAATGAGCACAGATCACATATTACCACAGTTAAGTTGACTAGCGTATGAGAAGCCTGGAAGCCTCTGAGTTTTCATCTGATGCTACATTTTAAGCTTTAGTAATGCAAAGAGAAAGCTAAATTATAACCTCGACCATATCATATACAAGTTTTTGTGTATTTTTACAGCAGCTAAATGTGAATCTTGGAATCCAGGGGTACATTATGGTTTCCAGAAAATGTGGGGTTTTTAACACTACCATATTTTTTGCACCATAAGACACAATCACCCTCCCCCCAACAGTAAGGAGAAATGTCTGTGCATCTTATGGAGCAAATGCACACACCCCCACACACACCGGCAGCCTCCAGAGCAGCTCCTGCTGCTCGACTCCAGCCCCTCAAGGAGGCACAGTGGGGAACTGAACCAACCTCTGGCTCCTCGGACAGATGCCTAAACCACCGAGCTAATGATTGTTTTTTGCCAAGTGATGCCAACAAGGACTTCCTTTTTTACTATTTCATAATTGGGGAAGTACTGTATGTTAATTAAGGAGCTGGGCTAAAATCCTAGGCTGCTATATAGGGCAACAATTTTGTACAATACATCAGTTTTAACCTGGGTTGAATTCAACACTTTGTCAATGACCATAAAAGAATAAAGAGGTATTGGTTTTGTCATGAGAAGTCCATCTATTTTTGTAAACTTGTATTCCTTTTATAATAAAGGAATACCGGTACGATGTCCTGGGTCTACAAAATACACAATGTTTTGATGTTTTTGAAAAAGCACCCATTATTTTTCTTCTGTTCTAAAAACAGGGTTCTACTGCACCTGTAACAGTTTTCAAGGGTTCCAAGAAGCCATACCAAAAAGAATGCATCTTGATAGTTAACCATGGTACTGGAGAATGTACACTAGAGAAGCTTAGTAGCAATATCACTGTGAAGAAAACCAGGTAGGTTGAAAATAATGTTTCCTTGGTCACCCAAAAAAGTAGACTATTTTGGTCTTAAAGAGATTTAGTTGGCACTCTTGAGAACCACCCTATACATGCTCTACCTTCTTTGATTCACTACAGTGTGAGGAAAGAGAATGCAAAAAAGCTTCCATTTAAAAATACAAGCTTAGTACAAAACTGGCTAAAATCCTGTTGCTTGGGTTAGTAAAATTTACTAGAATAGGTATATTGGATTTATGGGAATTTGGTGAGGCAGATCTGAAAGTTCCCCTGATTTAAATAGGCCTACTCTAACTGACTGCCTTTAGCGTAGTATTAGCAAATTCTTTTTAGTTGCTGAAGCATTTTAAACTCCTGTTTAGTATGAATACATGGGGAAACAATTCACATTTTAAAAGGCATGCAAAAATGTTAAAAATTTACTTCAACTAGGGAACCATGCAGGTTTTAGGTCCAAAATAAGTAGAGTTTAATCTTTGTTTTGTTAAATCTAATTGCTTCTAAGCAATTAGAACCATTCTAATAATGTTAGGTAACTCTATTGTCATATATTTTCTCTTAAAGTATTTGTAGAATGTTCCAAAAGGGCATGTACTGACTAATATTATTTATGCAATATGCTACCTTTCTCTCAGAATCAGGACCCAAGGGACAAACAAAAGAGTTTAAAACAACAGAAGATTATAATAGAATAAACACAGTACAATCAGAAGCATTAAAATAGAGTTAAACTTGATTATATCATTAAAATACTATTAAAATCAAAACACCTTAAAATAATTTGATTAAAACACTAATACTAATTTGCTACGAAACAGTGAAAACCAGCATGTTGGATAAAAACTTAAAATCTGATACCCTTAATTGCTAAGGGCCTGCTGGAATAAAGATATTTTTGCCTCCTTCCCAAAGGAAATAAGGGAGGGCGACAACTCTGGCCTCTGTCAGCAGCATTGGAGCATTTTATTAACATTTTATTTTTCTTAAAATATGTGTGTGCCAGCACGTAGACGTCCAGATGCCTTGCAAGAGTAGCACTAATCTTTCTGTCAAGTCAATTCTGACTTTTTGGGGTTGCCAGGCAGAGAATACATAGAAGTGGTTTACCAATCCGTTCTTCTGGCAGTACCCTGGAAATATGAAATTTGTCCAAGGCCACTTAAACAGGCTGTTCTCCCAGGAGGCTCAGCGGGGAATTGAACTTCCAACCTCTGGTTCCACCGGAAAATTAAACAGCTGAGCTATCCAAACATTCAGAGCACACATACAAAAAAAATTAAGATTTGCAGAGGCAAATAAACAATATAACTAAATGCACAGCACCTCTAAAATTAGACAGCAGATGTTAAACACCTGGAAACATTTTAAAAAGGTTTCATTTACTGCAAAAAACTGGGATTACACTAGATTATTTGGAGAAGAGGGTTCCACAACTAACGGAGGACAGACACTACCAGTCTAGTGGAAACGTTGCACCTTCAAAGAAAAGCCCCCAAATATGTTTCTTACTCTTGTACATTGTCATTTGTTAAAACTCATGGAAAATAAAATTTCTGCTAAATTGTTCTTCAGTATAACAGATGACATGAGAGAATTCGCATAAATGACTTTTTAAAAACTTTGTTGCAGAGGTGAAGGAAGCAGTAAGATCCAGTCTCGTCTTGAGCAGCAGCAACAGCAGATGAAAAGCATAAATAAGATTCCCAACAATATTAAATGTTCTCCAGCAAAAGAGAAAATATCACCACCTTTTCCTATGGATGATATAGAAAGGGGTAAGTTGATCTAGCAAGTTTTCAGAATCTTGAGCTTATTTGTTAATTTGAAGGTTTGAGAGGGTGTCACCACTTCTTCTGGCAGGGAGTTTCATAGACCAGTGATCCTCTGGGTGAGAAAGTACTTTGTCTTATTTGTTTGAGATCTAGCACCCAAAGGTTTCATGGATTGCCCCCTAGTTCTAGTGGTGTGCGATAGGGAAAACAGTCCACACCGTGTATGATTTTATAAACTTCAATCAGGTCACCTCTTAGGCACAATCGTTCAAGAGTGAAGAGGCCCAGCCGTTGCACCCTCAGATGGTAATGAAGGTGTTCCAGTCCCCTAATCATTCTGGTTGCCCTCCTCTGCACTTTTATTGATATTTGCACCTGATATTGATATTTAAGATGCTTACACACCAGTTCTGTGTTTGGGAGGAAGTAATCCTCTTGTTCAGCTATGAAGGTGCCAGCTGTACATGGAAGTGGAAAAGTTTGGCATAATTGAGCACTAACTAGCACAGTTCTTGATATTTGGCATTGCCAGTAGCTGGATATTCTGACCTAAAGTAGTGAAAAGTGTTACCAGTAGTTTCTCTCTTTCTCAGTGTCCCATGTTAAACTGATTATGTTTCCCCTTTGTTTCCCTATTTATCCTGAGGATCACAGCCAGTGGTAAAGAGGGAATATAGTGTGGCATGGAAGTGCCCATGGTAAGAGTGCAGGTTCATCTTGCATATTGATTTTGGGACAAGTGAAAGCTGGCTACATCTTCTACTTGTAGGCTTAACTTGTTATTTGAGGCATTAAGAGGTTGCCGCTGAAAGCTGTGGCAGACGGCAAAGAAGAATTATTATTTATTTATTTATTTGTTAAGCTTATATCCCGCCCATCTTCCCAAGAGGGAACTCTGGGCAGCTTACAATAAAAACCAAGTAAAACAAGCAGGGACAATAGAAAAGGGATAGCGGGCAGGACCCAGGCCGAGATGGCGCGGGCAAAAGAAAAAAAAACTAAGTAAAAAGGTCGCCAAACGCCTCCCTGAAAAGGTGTGTCTTCAGGGCCTTTTTGAAGGCAGGCAGGGACTCTGCTAGGCGCAGCTCACTGGGGAGATGGTTCCATAGCATGGGGCCCACCACAGAGCAGGTGCGGTCACGCGTATGCGATTTCCGCGCCTCTCTGGGTGTGGCCACCCTCAGTGAGCACGCCTGCGCCATTCTTGTGGGTCTGGTCCCAGTTGATCTCTGAGAGATATGCTCCGCCAGATACTCTGGTCCCAGGCCATGGAGGGCTTTGAAAATCAAAACCAGGACCTTGAACCTAATCCGGAGGACAACAGGTAGCCAGTGCAAGCAAGCCAGAACTGGGGTGATGTGCTCGAATCTACGAGCACCCACCACCAGCCTGGCCGCCACATTCTGCACCAGCTGTAACCTCCGGACAAGGGTCAAGGGCAACTCCACGTAGAGGGAATTGCAACAGTCGATCCTCGAGATCACTAGGGCCTGCACAACTGTCCTCATTGTCACTGCATTGTGAATTCATGGCAACAGGTGTCCTTTGCTAGGTAGGTTATACTTGTGAGGCAGAGTCCTCGAGTACATGAAATTGGGGGTAGGCATGCCTCATGCAGTTTTTTCCTTTGGAACTTATCTCTGACAAAGAAAATATTTTCATTTAGTTTTCAGGACAGCCTCTAAGGGCACATGGAACTGATGAAACCATTTCCCCCCTTTTAAGAATGGCTAGTTTGGTTGACAGCTTCTTCTGAGAGAGTCATAGAATCCTTAAGCCCCATAGTCACTGCCAACACACAGCTTGGTGTATGCAGTAGTAGATGACTGCTAGGGGAAAAGACCTGTGCATTTTTAAGAGTAGGAGGACATTGCTCACTGTACTAATAAGCTTTTCTCATTATCTCACTGAGAGGTGTTCCTTAAAACTGTTATTGGAGTTTTAAATGTTTCAAAATCGTAGGCTGCTTTGGAACCCGACATCACCCCTTCATAGCCACCTGTATACAGGTTAAATTACTGTATTGGCACTTTGCAAAAAAATTAGTGGGTTTTGAATTGCAGTTTGGGCACTCGGTCTCTAAAAGGTTCGCCATCACTGTACTGTGGGAATCATTCTCATCAGTAGTGCTGAATCTTGCTTTAAGGGTGGAGCACACCAGGAGTGTTTCTTCAGACCATTTACTGTATTTTGTTATTCTTTTTTAAGTGATTCATCAATATAGTTCATTTATTTGTATATGTAAAGGACATAAGGACTTTCTGAAGCAAATATGGAGAGTCACTGAACATTTTCTTAAGGTTGCAGCCACAAGTCTAGCTGTGGCCATCATACTTTTCAGTCTGCCTAAGCTAGGCTTCATTCAGTGGCTAATTTTTATTTTTATATTGGGGCGTGGAAACCCTCAGAACATTGCAGAATTACAGTGTTCCTAGAAGGGACAATGGAACTTTAGGGGCTACCTAAAAATATATATATTAAAATATTGTGCTAAGGTGGCAAGGTACATTTTGACCCTGTGGCCTGTGGGCCAGATGTTGCCCCATTTTGAGCTAGTTAAATGAAACTTGCCCACACTGATCCTAGAAGGGTGACTTGCTTGCTGCTGCAGCACCTTGAAAATATGTGTACCTAGGATGTGTGAAAGGTTGATTCCTAACCAATGTGAACAATAGGAGAAATCTGCTCTCACATGATTAATTAAGCCCTTGAGAGTACTAGCACCAGTTCAGAATACTAACAACAATAGCTGCTGCGTACTCAGTCACTGTATTATAACTCACTGTATTATAACTATAGTTGGTATGAAAATGTGTTCTGTCAAAAGCAATTGTGTTGGAGCTATGTAGGGAACCCTCTGGTTTTATGCCCACCCTGATCATCATTCATGGGATAGACTACCTCTGTCTTGCAAAATCTGACAATTGATTGTTTAGTGCATTATTTTATGCCTGGTGCTTGCTATGTCTTACTATCCGTTGAAGATGGTGAGTAATCTGGTACCATTCAGGGAGCACTGAATGAGGAATTTGGGGAAACATTTTGGAACCATTGAGGCTTTAAGGATGTTGATTTATTTAACCCCATGTCTTTTACACTTCTTCAAGGGGCACTCTTTTGCAACCAGTTTCAATCCTGATATAAGGAGACCAGGGTTGTAATTAGTCATTTAGGAATAGCCCCAAGGAAGAACTCTATTAGGAACAGATAGAGTGTGCTTGAGACGTTTTCAGTGCATCTGGAAGGGAATTTTCTTTCTTGGTTTTTGTATGGGTGCTTCTGGGTTTTACCTTAATTGAATCTACATCTACATCCATTCTACATCTTACTTAAGTCAAACCACTAGATCACACTGACAGATATAAAACTCTTTTTACTTACTGCTAACTCCCATATACTTTTCTCAGTTCATGTTCCTTCTGAAATTTAATGTACAGTATTGTAATTATAATCAAGCTAACAAATGTTCTCTTCAACCCAAAGCCTTTTTTTAATTTACTGAAATCTTATTTTCAGAGCTTAAAGCAGAAGCTAAAGTAATAGAGCAGATGAGTAGCTCTGATAGTTCATCGGAGTCGTCCTCATCATCCAGCAGTGAGAACAGTTCCAGTGATTCAGAAGCAGAAGAGGCAAAGATGTCCTTCCGCCTGTCCATGCCAGAACAGGCCATCCCAGACGCTGGCACTGGCTACCATAGACATCAAGAGAGCAGTGGCCACTTAATGAATACTCTGCGTAAGTATAGGGAGCAAAACATCTTGTTAGACTCAGGCTCAAAGAATCTGAAAGGAAACCGCATGCTTTCAGACTTTCCCAGTGAAACGAAAACCAGGTCTGGATGGAGAGTGTTTGGACCACTGAGGTTGGGGTTCGATGTTGAGATAAAAGTCATTTAAAGACTGATGATGCTAATTAAAAGGATATGGCATTTACAGCACAGCTGGTGTTGCCTGCTTTTGATTTGTAAACACTGTGATTAAATCAGTAATTTATTCTGGCAGGATTGAAACATCTCAAAAGGAACTGTACTCAGTGCTTAGTGCCATACAGCCTAATTTTGACTGAAATAAAATGCCTCATCTGTCAGTGGCCTATGGCCCTGCTCAGTATAGCACTTGGTCTGAACTGCCAGAGCTGTTCTATATATATAGCTGCCTCCAGCCAATAGCATGCTCTCCAGATTTTGGACTCCTGCTCCCAAATATCTGACCGTTAAGCATGCTGGCAGGAAAAGAAAAAAATGGTAGTTCAGTGTCAAGGTCCAAAACGTCTGGCCATAAGCTGGGCAAGCCTAGTATACATGGTTTGATGCTTTTACTCAACCCTTGGCAGGTCCACTGCTGTCAGGTAAGTGTGTAAGTTCTTAGACTGGACTTAGACTGAGTTGAAAGTTACACTGCAAACAAGGCCAGTTTTTCATTGCCCCAGGACTAAAGCAGCAAATTCCCATCATCCTTTCCATTTCTAAAATTGGAATTCAAGAGGGAGGCGGAAGAAAATGCCTTTACGTATTAGGAAAAGATGGTGCAAAGTGTAGGGTGGTAGAAGGTATATTGGGCAATTTTGCCATTGTTTTGTGCATAAATACGCTGAAAGCCAAAAGGTGCCTCAAGACTTTTTGTTTTGCTGCAAAAAGCTAGCACCGTTATTCTTTTGGAATATTTGCATATATTCATTCTCATGACTAGAACTAGTATTCAAGGGCCTGTGGAAAGTTATCTCTTTCTGATTCTACATTATATAGGTTAAGTCGCAACATGGGCTGATTCAGTGTTCTGATGTCCGTTCTAACATTGTTTTATGAAACTGTTTCTCAGATAGATCAGATTGTGATACAGTAGTTGGCTTCATTATAGACTTCATGGATCAATGGGGACTGAAACCTGGATGCTCAAGCCCAAACCCAGATACTAGACATGCTGCCGTACATGGTATATATAACCAAACTATCCATCAGCATCAGGGATCATAATATAAACACATAATTGTAGCATAAGTTTCTGCAGAGGTAGGCAACTTGTATCCAGATACAATATGACCCGTTTCAAAAGCTCTTTGTAAGCAAAAGTGTTCTCTAATCAGTTCAGGCCTCTGCAAGAGATAATTATTCCTATTCCAGTAGCCTCCAAAAGAAAGGTTGAGAGAGAAGTAATGGATTTGCTTACTGTTGGCCATGGCAAAGCCTCCTCTCCTCTGCAGGAGTTTTGGTTCCACCCAGTACCAGCCTGTGTTCCAAATAGAAGAAAGTTGCTTGTCCTTCCTGTGACATGGGGAGAGCAATCTCCAGAGATCCAGGAAGAGGTCACAACAAGAAGGTGGTTTTTTTTAATGCTAACTACAGCCACTCCCCAGTTTTTGCCATACACAAAAAAATTAAAACATGGAATTATGACCACTGGAGCACTTGTAACCAACCCTCCAAGATCCAGTGGTAATATGCAGATGTTCTGCCCCACCCAACCCAAAAAAACTGTGGCAAAATTGTCCCAACTCCTAAAATTATTGAGCCTCCCTCCCTTTTTTTTTAATAAGAGTGCTTAAAAGATGCATGGAGACCCTTTCACGGCCAGATGTTGACCATCCTGCTCTGTGTGGTGGAGCTCTGTTGCCGCACACTTGCTTTGCTTCCAGAGGGCACCAAGTTCATTCCCCAGTGACATCTCCAGGTAGGAAAGGCTGAAACCTCCCTATATAACCTTGGAGAGCACAATTGGACAGTACATCACAAACCCTGGATCTAGTATGGTATCACATGATGCTGGATAAAATCCTGTTAGGCAAGACTTAATGTAAGGGCAGGAGTACTTTTGCAGGCAGCCCATCAGCGGCCATGCAACATCCAGTCCACCAAAGAGGAGCGGTTTTCCCGATTACACACATGGGCTCCCTTAAGACGCTGGCCTTTGTACTTGCTATGCAAGGTGGCAATAACACTTTTCTTGCAATGTCTCTAGAAATGTTGCATTGGAAAGACTGGCAGGTGACATGTGCAGTAAACAGAGCCTCTGTCTTTTTAGTAGTAAATATTCCATTTCTTGATAGTTACAGTATATGCCCGTTTTTAACCACTTTTGTTTATATATCAGTATACCTGACGGGAAGGCCAGGTTTCTACTGCAAAGGAATCCTTTAAAATGTTTATTGAGCTACCACATGCTAGTGCCAAGGTATAAATAAAAGATAGTTAAGAGAAGAACTTTAAATAACTTCAGTCTGAACATGTCTTTAAAGTTTAGTTTGGGGTTTTTAATTGTGCCTTGCTATAAGTCCTTGTGACTTGTCTGCTGCCACAAATTACCATGTGAAGTATTTAACAGAGGAACTCATTTTGTCAACATTAATTGAAATGAGGTGTTATACAAGATCATAGCCTTTTTAATGCCGAGATGAGTATATGTGCTATGTTGTAGCTTGCAAATGTTTTTTACATTTAACATAATATATAGGAGAAAAATAAGGAAGAGGGGGAGAGGGCATGCCCATTTAAAATAGTAGTTTAAAACAGTTATGCATGGGCATGAATGAAACTTACAGTGATTTAGAAAAGACAGTATCAGAAATAACTGACCATAGTGCAGATCTTAAGGCTGCTTTCACATGACCCCTAAAATCCGCTGCAAAATGCTCGCAGATGCGAAGCATAACATTGTTTTCCCACCAGCAGCGGACTTTTTTTAAAAAAGTACGACCACGACCACTTAAGCGCGCCCCAGCACATTTTACAAGTACCTGGTCTCAAGGAGGTAAAATCCTTGTTGCTGTTCCTTGTTGCTGTTTTAAAGCATTGCATGCCTGGCCCTCCTCCACTTTTTGTTTGTTTTTGTTGGGTCCCCCCCCCCCGCTTTAACAGACATGAATCCTACGGCAGGCGGAGGTGAGCCTGCATTTTTCTTCTCCCTCCCCTCACTGCAGACCGAAGCAATAGAATCAGAGTGAGGGAGGTTGGGAACACAGGAACGAGGACAAAAACCACATTGGGGGGATCTGCCAGCGGATTTTAGGGGTCATGTGAAAGCAGCCTAAGTTCATAATGAGGAGTTGCTTACATTATGTAAAAGCATCTGCAAAATACAAACTCTTATTTATTTATTTATTTATTTATTTATTTATTTATTTATTTATTTA
>JAHTLZ010003547.1:1865780-1902763 GCA_023846285.1 Phrynocephalus versicolor
ATGTTTAAAATGACTTTAAGCAATGGAGCCAAGTGCTTGGCTCCATTGCTTAAAGTCATTTTAAACATCGTATGCCGCTTCTCCTGACCCCCCTGGGGTGCAGGGTAGCGGCGCACGAGTCGTCAATGGAGGTAAGCTGATTGACACTGGAGTGGCGGAGAAAAACCTTTTGTTTTCCCACCCAGGCGCCAATCAGCTGGAGCCCGGGCTTTTAAAACCTTCCCCTCTTCCCTCTTCCCTCAAGCCCTTTTGGGGTACCACTGTACTGCGATCCTGTGGTATAGCAGGACTGCAGTATATGAACTGCGAAATGGCAGGGGACCACCATATATAATTTCCAGTGGATACTTGCACATTTCTGAGAGGAGGCTAGACATGAAATTGTCTAGTCACAGCGTCACATGCGGCAGAGTGGTGGTGTCTGTCAGTAGTGGCTTCTCAGGGATTTGCTAATGGCTGAACTATGTATATGACATTGGATGATAGGCCAGTATTTGATTGATCTGTCCATCATTATTAATAAAAGATTAATGCTCTGTAAACCCCACAGAATCTATTACATTGTTATAAGCAGCCTCATCTTCAATTTGATTCCTTTATTTTTACAAACCTGCTCACTGTGTCTTTCTTGGGAGATATACATATTCATGTAAGTGTAGCATCTAAGGGCATTTGGAATTTCTGTAGCATGCTGTGCACCAGCATCCTTGGTATGTTTCAAATGCTTTCAAAGGCACCTTCCGGGTTGTTTACAGAGTCTCCTTCATATGCTTTATCTTCCAGTAAATTGCATCTTTGCATAATGTGCAGAGTAGACTGGAGTAGGTGAACATCTCAGGTCATGGCTTTCATGCCTGGTACCAGATCAAAGCCAATGAATCATGGAGAAATATGCTTCTGTTATTGATTTGCTTTCCAGTTTGAATAATATTTCCATGGTGAGAGGCTATTCTATTGTTAAGGAACAGTCAGGATTGTATATTTCACTCTGGAACCATAGCCTAGAGAAGGCACCTGTTAAGTCCCGGGCTTCCAGATTAGGCACCACTCTAAGCATTTAACTACTGAGCAGTTGGCTGAGAATTTATTTCAGTTTGTCAAGAATCATGAGCAAATGCTGGGTCAGAAATCAAACATCAGGCAGCCTGTTGGGGCTGTGCCATGCAGATAGAATTTTTTTTAAAAAGGTATGGTCCTCACTCCTTTGTTTTGGGGCGTCTGCTCATCGGTATCAAGGTAACGTTTCTATTGTTGAGGCATTGCATTTTCCCTTTACCCTGCCCACCCCCCTGGTGTGAGTAGAAATGCTGTGTTGTTGCACCCCTTAGCAAAACACTCTCTGCTTACGTTCCAGTTCAAGGTGTGGATATCTGTGTTTTTTTATTACAGTCCCCAGGAAAAATTGTGCCTGACGAAGTGGATTTTGATCCAGAAAAGGCCAAATTAAAATAAACCAATCACTCTTTAGAGTGCCACAATAGTTTATGCTTTTTCTCCTCCCACCCCAACAATCACTATTGGAACTGAAGTGACAAGAGGTCAAAGCTGATTATAAGATGGAGGACTCGCAATAGTTGTATTCAGAGTGATGAAGCTGTTTGGATGAGCAGTGAAATGTTTCTCCCTATCAAGAAAAAGTAATCCAGTAGTCATGACTCAACTTCCAGATAAACTTACCTGGTTGACTGAGAATCTTCACAGACATATTGGAAGTAGAGCTCTCAGAAAACCCCGGCTCCTGAAAACATGCCTCAGTGGCCATGTTGACTGGAATCTTCCAGCCCTTATAATACCAGAAAAGTAACGGCCTCTGGTTAGGATTGACAAAGAAATTAGATGGACCCCTGAACATTACGTTTTACAGCCAAACACTTTGTCATTTGGCACGTCTGCTTCCAAGTACCTTCTGCTCCAACTGCATAGGGGTTGCGGGGTGGGGTGGGGAGCTTTGTGAATATCTGGGCTGTCCAATCCAATTAGCTTTCATTTCTGTCAGCCCCGTTAGAGAAACTCTTAGAGGCTTGGCTCATGTAACACAGCCACCATCCATTTGGAAAGATGCTCCTGTCATAGGTGCCAGCCTTACTTATAAAAACCCTGGGACTGCTTAGTGACAGCAACTTTTGTTCCAAAATTCCATTTATCATTTTCTAATAAATGGCTGCATTTTTCAGCCAAAGGATAGACGACTTGCCTCCCTCCAGATTTAGAGATCAGAACGTTTCTGTCTCTCTGTCTGCTGACTTTGATGACATCTGCTGATGTGCCCCTTCTTTAGGAGAAGAAGTGCGGTGGTCCCAATTACCACTCTCTGCCAATCTCATAAGCAGACAAAGTTATCAGTTTTAGACACAGTTCAGAAAGAGGTATTGCCTTTTATTCCTGGGACCTGCGTCTCTTCCGCCATAAATTAGACTGCCAATTGAGATCTCCTTCTGAGTCCTTTCTTTGCCTAATGGATGACTATAGGGCAGTGTTGGCAAATCTATGGCATGGGTGCCAAAGATGGTACGCGGAGCCCTTTCTGAGGGCACGAGATACCGCCCTCTCACAACCATGTCACTTCCCCCTCTGCTTGGAGCATGCCACTGTGCTCCGTGCAGACAGCCGGGCAAAGGGGAGGAAGTGGTTTGTGTGCTCCTTCATAGCCCCAGTTTACTCTCCAGCCACACCGCTTTTGGGATTCCCATAACAGTGTGGCTGGAGAGTAAACTGGGGCTACAAATGAGCCCACAAGCCACTGCCACTCCCCTCTGGCTTTCCTAACAGTGGCCGTTACTTCACGAGCTGCTCGCTTCGCGGCAAGCCGTCATTTCTGTGCGAACCGATCGCTTCATTCCGCACGCTCCTCCTTTTTGGCTGCGACGTCACCCCGACCACGCCCCCTTTACTGTGATCCAACCGGGGTGAGTGATTCCCCTGCCATGGGCCGGGAATCTTTTCGCTTCGCATCTCGCTTCGCTCCCAACGTCACGTGTGGTCTCGGTTTTTGGCTTTTATTTCAAGTTTTTTAAAAAAATATTCAAACAGGGATATCGATGCATCGCTATATTGTTTCATCGCTTTGCGCTGTTACTTCCTCGCTCGAGTAGCGGCGGCGGTGGCGGCGGCGGCGGCGGGAGCAGGAGGAGCCGCTGCCGCCTCGCCCGGCCAGAGCAGGGCACCCGGGGCAGGCAGCGTGCAAGCGGCGGAGGGCGGGCGGCTGTGCCATGCGGGGCTCCCCCCGAGTAGCGGCGGCGGCGGCGGCGGGGGGCTGCCAATGATGCCAGGAAACAAAACACAGGATCCTACAGTAACCACGCTCTGTCGTGAATGACAGCCAAGCATTGATGCATCAATACGCCGAGTAAATTTTTTAAAAAAAATAAAAGGAGAGTGGAACCGGACGTTGCAAATCAGCTTTCTAATGCGAAGGGAGCACGTGAGGTAGTAATCGATTCGGTCCCAAAAATGCCCCGCGTGAGTACAGAGAAACGGGGGTGGGAGCGAAGGGAGACCACGTGACCACCACGTGACCGCCTCCGAATTCAAATCGAAGGCAAGGTCAATTCGAAGCGAGGCACCTCGTGAAGTAATGGCCAGTGTAGCAACCCATCTACCTCTCTGCCCAGGGTAGAGAGGTAGATGGAGTGCTACTCTTTGGGAAAGCGAGGATCGAAGAACAGGTTTTTGAATTTTCCGCAGCCACAGCAAGGGTGCTGTGGCCGCGGGAAATTAAAAAGCCTGCTCTTTGATCCTCATTTTCTCAAAGGGTAGCACTTCTGTTCTTTGATCCTCACTTTCCCGAACGGTGGCACCCAAAACATTTGTAACCCGGGGCACCACTGTGTGTGTTGTGTCATTACAGTCGTGACTGACTCTCCATGACCCCATGTCCATGGAGTTTTCTTGGCAGGAATACTGGAGTGGTTTGCAAGTTCCTACTCCAGGCGCCTACAGCACCTGATATTCCCCGGTGGTCTCCCGTCCAAGTACTAACCAGGCCCAACCCTGATTAGGTTCTGAAATCAGGTGAGGTTGGATGTGCTTAGGGCATCTAGTATTCAGGGTAAATTGATGTATTGGCATTTTGTGAAAAATAAGTGGGTTTTGAATCACAGTTTGGGCACTCAGTCTCTAAAAGTTTCGGCATCACTGGTATAGGGCATGGTGTCTCTTCACCTAAAGCACCTTTTTCGCTCTAGATATTTTGGACCACAACTCCTGGAATTCTGAGCCTAGACTGCCAATGACAAAGGACTGTGGGAGCTGTGGTCCAAAACATCTGAAGTACCAAAGGTTCACCACCACTGACTCAAACATGTATATTCTCTCGATATATGTTACATATATTCTGTTCCCTCTGAACCTGGTATCTTTCTCTTGTCATTCAGAGGCCTGGCAAAATCTAGCCTAGTTTTGGGGGATCAACAACCCCTCCAGAGAACCCATGGACCTCCATATCTTATTAGACTCCAATTCCCATCAGCACCTCCAATTATCTTAACCAATTGTGGGTGGTGTTGTCATTCATTGACATCTGGATGGTCACAAGTTCCCCATCCCTGGTCTAAAATTCTTATAGGTCTTCTGTCTGAATGTTCATATATTCATCCTTTGGGTTATGTTATGTAAATTGTTGCCATAACTTCACTTGATGCTTAAATGATCTGGGGCACAAGGGGCCTGGTACAAATTTGGTAGACATGTGCATTCATACATTGAGAGAGTGATCACCTCTAAGGCCCACTTATCTCAGAGGTTTGGATTGTTGTGAAGATAAAACAGAGTGGGAGAGAACCAGGTTGAGCTCATTGGAGGAAATATGGGAAATACATGTGGAAACAAATAGACAAACAATTAAATTACATTTAAATGCAAATATACAACCTCTACAATTAATTTTAATGACATAAACCTAGTTGCTAGTCCCTGGGGAGACCAGCAAGAGTTGACTGAAAATTTAGTGGCTGCAATCCAGCTCCCATTCATCTACGTGCAGAAGTGGTGCACACTTGCTATAAGCAATAGCCAAATTAGATACATTCTATTCACAACTACACAACAATCCCTACACAATTTCATTTTCTGTGCAAAGCAGCAGTGGCTTCTTATATGAGAAAACTACTAATAAGCACATGACAAGCATGTCTTTGAACGGCTAATTCAAACTAGGCAATATAGTTAGGATGTTAGATAAGGAACTTCCTTAAGAGGACAAGGTTTTTCCTCAAACATGGAACAGTGAGGGGATTGTGTGTTTGGAGGAAACATCACAATAGCACAGTGGTTCCCAACCTTGGGTTCCCAGATGGTCTTGGGGTACCGGCCAGGATTTCTGGGAGATAGATTGAGGAATCTGTTGGTGTACTACTCACCCTGCTGCATTACAACAGCTTCCCTGCCTGAGCTGAGAGAGGTGGCCTCGGACCTGGTGTTGAGGACCGCCAAACTGATGGTGCCGGAGGACCACAACATCCATGCTGAGGCTGCCTTGACTGGGGTGGCTCAGGACTTCATGGCCGCCATGACAACCATGGGTCTATCTCAACATGTCATCGGCCCGATGCATGAGAAAGGCCATACTCTGGACCTGGTCTTCTCAATGGGACCGAAGGATGGTGGCTTGGATGTGGAGGGTTTGGCTTTGACCCCATTGTCATGATCAGACCACTTCCTGGTCAAATTTAGGCTATTAGCTTCTTCGATCCTCTGCAAGGGTGGGGGATCCATTAAGATGAGCTGCCCTCAGAGACTAATGGATCCAGATGGTTTCCTGAAAACTCTGGGGGATTATCTGTCTGATATGGTCAGAGTTCCTGTCGAACCTCAGGTCATCCTATGGAATACGGAGATGACCTGGGCAGTTGACATGATCACACCTAATGCCCTCTCCCTATATGCAGAGCCCGGACAGCTCCTTGGTATACATCTGAGCTGTGGGCGATGAAGCAAGACAGGAGATGGCTGGAGTGCAGGTGGAGAAAATATCACTGTGAGTCTGATCAAACACAGCTTAGAGCCCATTATCGGCCCTATTTCGTGGCGATATGGTTGGCGAAAAGGCAATATTTCACCAATCGTATTGCTTCCTCAGAGTGGCACCCAGAGGAGCTGTTTCAGGTGGCTGGGGATCTTCTTCACTCGGGAGATAGAGTGGAGGTCCTGGACCACTCGTTGGCTCACTGTGACGAGTTTGCTGCCTACTTTGAGGGGAAAGTTGCTCAGATTTGCAGTGAATTGGACTCCACTATTGGTGCAGAATCAAGGGATGTGTCCAGTGCACCATGCTTAGGTCCAGTATTATTGGATGAGTTTCAATTATTGAGATCTGAGGATGTGGACAGGGTGCTGGGATCTCTCTGTTCTACCACCACACTGCTTGACCATTGCCCTTCTTGGCTAATTGAAAGATCTGCTTGGGGGTGGGGGGTTCACACTTGGGTCCAGGAAACTGTGAATGCCTCTTTAAGAGAGGGAGTGGTCCCTGCCACCTTGATAGAGGCGGTAATTAGACCACTCCTTAAAAAACCTAATCTGGACCCAGGGCTGGTGGTTAATTATTGACCAGTAGCGAACCTCACTTATTTGGGTAAGGTGTTGGAGCGGGTGGTGGCCAGACAGTTCCAGGCGCTGCTGGATGAAATTGATTTTTTGGATCCATTTCAATCAGGTTTCAGGCCAGGCTTTGGTACAGAGACTGCCTTGATCGACCTGTATGATGACCTTTGCCAGGAGAGAGACAGGGGGAGTGCGACCCTGTTAATGCTCCTGGACCTCTCAGCGGCTTTCAACACCATTGATCATGGTGTCCTTCCGGATAGGCTGGCCAGGATGGGAGTTGGAGGCACTGCTTTGTGGTGGTTCCACTCCTTCCTGGCTGAGTGTGTCCAGAAGGTGATGCTGAGGGACAGTTGCTCTGCCCCATGGCGTGTACAACATGGGGTTCTGCAGGGCTCAATATTGTCCCCCATCCTGTTTAACATCTACATGGAACCGCTGGGAGAGGCCATCAGGAGGTTTGGGCTGAGGAGTCATCAATATGCAGAAAACACTCAGCTCTACCTCTCGTTTTCCCAGGTAAGGCTGTTTCTGTGTTGAACTCGTGTCTGGGCCAGATAATGGACTGGATGAGGGTTAATAAATTGAAACTCAATCCAGACAAGATGGAAGTGCTTAGTGGGTGTTCCGCCAGACAGGCTAGAGCACCATCTCCCTGTTTGGGATGGGGTTGCACTCCCCCTAAGGGACAGGGTCCATAACTTGGGGGTGCTGCTTGTCACCAGTCTAACTCTTTAAGCCCAGGTGGACTCAGTGGCCAGGGGTGCCTTCCTTCAGTTGCGGAAATTATAACAGCTAAGCCCCTACTTGGACGAGTGGAGCCTAACAACAGTTAAACATGCACTGGTATCATCCCATATTGATTACTGCAATGTGCTTTATGTGGGGCAGCCTTTGAAGATGGTCCAGCGACTGCAACTGTTTCAGAATCTCGTGGTGCGGCTGGTGAGTGGTGGGGCTGCCAGGGACCATATCATGCCAATTCCGTATAACCTTCATTGGTTACCAGTTGCTGCTGAACCCAATTCAAAGTGCTTGTTTTGACATTTAAAGCCCTAAACAGCATAGGACCTAGATACCTGAATGAACACCTCCTTCCATATGAACCTATCCGGCAATGAAGATCTAGCCAGGCAGGCTGCCCTCCTGAAAGAGCCATCCCTCAAGGAGGTGAAAGGGATGGCTTGTAGGTACAGGGCCTTTCGGCAGCTGCCCCCAGGCTACGGAACACCCTTCCAAGTGAGATCCACCTGGCACCAACACTGATGACACTTTGGTGCCAGGTAAAAACCTTCCTGTTTCAGAAGTGTTTAAACTTACATAACATAGATTGTGGGTCCTGATGGCAATTTTAGTGTTTTGTATTTAAATGTTTTTTTTATTGTTTTTAATTGTTCATTGACATTTTAATGTTTTAATTGCTTTAACTGTTCATTTTAATTGTAAGCCACCCAGAGACCTTTGGGTAGTGAGCAGAATATAAGTTGTGTAAATAAATAAATAAATAAATAAATAAATAAATAAATAAATAAATAAATAAAATCTCCAAGAGACCATGGCTGCTTCCTAGGGGATTCTGGAACCAGAGTCCAAAAAAGGAATTCTAATTCTTATGTAGCCTTTGAAACATCACCTTTCTAAGGAGGCACCAGTTATTCATTTAGCTCAGGAATGGGCATTTTATGGTTTCTACAGTATTGCCTCATTTTGCTAGACTACAATTTCCATAGTGCCCCATTACTGGTTGTGCTGCATAGGGTTGGTGAAACATATACAGTAACTTGAAACACATGAGGAATGTCAGGGGTTGCCTATCTCTGATCTAGCTCTTCTAAATTTGTATTGGTTCCCCACCACCACCACACATAACTAGATACAGAGTTTAAAATACTTAATTTGTTGATATTCAGCAGAGACAAATGAATTGCTGTCTTAATTTATGAAGAACATTTGTTTTCAACAAGGGACATGATGTATTTCCAGTTCAGGAAATCTAACATCTTCATGCAAATTGCACTTATGATGATAATGAGGAAAATCAATCTTAAAATGTATACACACACATAATTTACCAAGTTTAGATATAAAGAATGGATGCAAATAAACAGATTTTAAAGCAGATTACATACACAAATCAAACACATTTGATTCATTAGAACAGGTTATGATTCTGACATAATCATGTTAATAATGTCAGCTATAAAATACACCAAGATTCTTCTTTGAATCTAGTTTTGATTATTACTGGAAAACTAAAGAGAATATAGAACCACCTGAGGTTGTATTCTGTAGGGAATTAGATGATCTAACAGAAGTGTTCACCTGCTAGCAGAAGGGGCTGTACCATTGGACAGACTGAGGCAACCACCATAAGCAGCTACTTTTGTACATCATGAAAGGGTAGTCAATTGTGAAAGGGTAGCCAATATAGCACTCATTTATTATTGCTATATGTTTATTGTAAGAAGGGGAATGCATTTATGATATTTTGTGCCTCCAATGCCCCCAAAACTCCATTCTTCTGCTCTTCCACCTCTGGTGACAAAAATACCCTGGGTTAGTTGTGCTGCTTCTGCACTGTGGAAGTTTCTACTATGGCAGGTTGAAAGCAACCAGAAGTGGTGTTCTACTGGTAGTTAGCATAGGCACCTGAAACAAAGTAGTCTGGGATGAGCCCTCAAGCTTTGGATTCTTTGGGTCTACAACTGCTCCACTCCCTCAAAAGGGGTTCACTCTAGGCCCCACAGCTATATATCAGAGCAACCCACCCCTCAGAGCTGCAACAGCTGTTGTTTTCTCCCCTTACTTCTTTCAAAGAGGATGAGGGTGAGTGGGTAGGGAAGAAAATTGAGACACCCAGAAAAATGTGATGAAGCACCCAGAAAAATTAGAGCCAGAGAAGATGATTCCTTTGGACTTCAGCTCCCAGAAGTTGTAGTTACCATGGCCAATAGATCAAAACAAGTCACTTTCCCGGGATCTGAAGCTGCCTGCTGGAGCAACTCAACAGAATTGCAGGTGTGGTGGTGGAGCTGTCATCATGTCTCCTCCACTTCCCCTACTGAGGGTCACTCTGCAAAAAAGTAATATAAGGGAAGGCAGAGGACAAAATGTAAGTGTGGGCAGAAGGGGGGCACCTAATGTTTTGAAAGACCCTTTTAAAAATGGACCAAATGTTGTGATTCTTCTTCAAATTAGTCTGTAATTTTTCCTTTGCGACCTTATCTGTGTTTCAGTGTTACAGATAACACTATGGATGGTTGGATAAAGATGTGGTAAGATTTCCAGGCAAGCGGTTGTCTGTATTCTTCTGTCGTCTCGTACAGCAAACCAAACCAAGAATCTTGTGACACCTTAAACACCATGGCATAAGTTTTTGTAGATGACAGCCCATTTTCTTCATTCTGTGAAAGCCTAAACCAAATGACTATGCTCCAACTTCAGGGAGCCACAAGACTCTTTCTTGGGTTTGCAGCAATGTGGTAAAACATATTCCCTTGATAGGGAGTAAGCCTAGCCTCTCTCTGGTTGGCATGCACATTGCTTTCTTTATGGTGCAAGAATTGAAAATTCAGAAGCTTTCTCTTCCATGTTTTACTAGCTACATCTTGTTGCATCAAACTAATGAAACATGATTGTTCTTAACAACAATCCATCTGAAGCAACAAACCGGCTTAAAACTGTGGTTTATGGAGCAGACCTCACAAACAATTCATAATTAACAGTGGAAAGTTCAAATGTACTGAGAATTCTAGTCAGCTAGAACCAGAAGAGTGTATGTGTGTGTATACACATGCGCACATACTTAAAGCCATAATACCTCTTATAACCAGACCAGGTTAGAAGACATGAGAACTGTGATACGTATAACAGAGCAAATGCATATATCAGTGGTGGCCAAACTTCGGCCCTCCAGATGTTTTGGACCACAACTCCCAGAATTCCAAGCCTGTATTGCCAGTGACAAAGGACTGTGGGAGTTGTGGTCCAAAACATCTGGAGGGCTGAAGTTTGGCCACCACTGGCATATATCAAAGGATATCAAAGAAGGAAGAGGAGGAGAAGGAGGAGGAGGAGGAAGAAGAAAAAATACATAGGTTATGTCTGTGGACTAGTAGTATACATAAATTTGAATTTTCTTGTTCATGGTAAACCACACTGTGATCACGGTGTCTGAATGCAACCTCTTACGTTGCCTGTATCTTCATCTGTAGAGTACAAAGTACTGTACCTTGGTTTGATTATGAAATCCAGGTGTAAATTATCTTCAGTGAGAGCTGGTGCTAAATAACAGGCTGTATTACTAATTAGTGTAAATGTCACAGCAAGAGCACACTGACATTGTTACGATTAATAGCCCAGCACATTACTATTTAAAACACCTTTCAAAGTTAATGGAATTGTATTAATTGTGCTGCTAAAAGGACTGAGGGTTGAGAAGTCCATCATTCCTGAGCTTTCAGGAGCAGCACCTCTTGTCATTATGCTGGAACTGAATGCCATGCAAGTTCTTTATGCTTTAAAGATTTTCTCCTGTACAACCATTTTTCAAACTAATATGGCACCTGTACTCCGGTCCTTAGTGGAAAGGGAGAGAATCCAGTTGGATTCTTATAGCAGCTCAGTGATGTGGCAAAGGAAGATCAAGTATCAGCATCCTCCCCAAAGCATTTGGTCCTTCTACTCAACCCCAAAGCCCGTTCAACATTTAAGTGTCCTTCACACAGACTTTAAAACCAGGTTTGAGGATATTTTGACTATGGAAATACCACAGTGGATTATCAATCCGTGTGGTGACATTGAAGAATCGGATGTCACATCGCAAGAAGAACTTATTGGCATAAGCACTAACAAAGAACTTAAGGTACCGTTCAGAATGGGGTATCAGCAGTTCTGGCTTCAGAAAGATTATCTGTTGCTTCTCCTGCATTATGGACAATTGCAAGAAAGTTTTTGATAGCTTTTCCATTTTCATACCTTGTGGAAAGGGGGTTTAGCATAGTTGCCAATCTTCTTACAAAAAAAGAAAGAAAGAAAGAAAGAAAGAAAGAAAGAAAGAAATTGATGGCAAATCAGTGAATGTGGAGATTTAAGATTATACCTCACTAATTTGAAGCCGCATGTTGAACAATGGCTATCAGAGCATCAGGCTCATCTCTTCCATTAACAGTATTATTTGTGCATTAATTTTATATAAGAATTTTACTAGGTTCTTATTTGTTTAATTCCATATCCAAATATTTACTTGCATTTTGTGTCTTTTCAATAATGGTATGAATAAAAATTGTACATGTTTTTCTTTTTTTACAATTGTCCATGCTACAAAAGCCCCTGTCAAAGTGAGTAGTACTGTGTCAGATGTCAAAAACACGTCTGAAGTTAATATAGTTAGGAAAATTCAACATTAGGCAGGCAGGGGGGTCTACAGAAAACAAAAAAAAATTGGCAAGTGGTCTACGGGTTGAAAAAGTTTGGGAACCTCTGGCCTAGTCTGTTTCTCCCCCCTCCCCTGGCTGCTTTTGTCATTATATTCAGCACAAATGTTCTCAGAGAATTCTATTTGTTTTGTAAACACAGTGTATAGCGAGCAGCAGCCATATTATTTGTGCTAAAGTTAGCTGCTTCAGTTTATATATGATAGTTCTCAAGTTTTCTTCCAAATACTATAGGGCAGTGTTGGCGAACCTATGGCACAGGTGCCAGAGGTGGCACTCAGAGCACTTTCTTTGGGCACCCAACATCACCTCTTCACAGCCATCTGTATTCAGGTTAAATTGCTGTACTGGCACGTTGAGAAAAATTAGTGGGTTTTGAATTGCATTTTGGGCACTCGGGCTGTAAAAGGTTCACCATCACTGCTATAGGGTAACATATAGGGAGCTACAACTTTTTTTCCATGCACGATTATCTTCTGAGGTTGGTTAGACTAACAACCAATTAGACAGCAAACTTTTTATGAACATATTTTTGCAGATGTGCTTCCTCAAGTGTTCAATGACCTCTTGTCATTGTATGTTAGATGTACCTTGCATTTAGCATGCTCTGTTTCTGATTGGTCTCTTGAAGATAAGCATGGGCCTAATTTATAAGTTTGATTGATGATCCAAGTGCCTTGAAGGAAATCCAGAAGTAAGGAGAACAACTGGTTGATTTCAGGATATGTAGTTTGACTCAAGATGAGCTGGCTTGAGGGATCTGAACTGAAACTTTCAGTTTCAGTCTAATATTTCATCTTTTGCATTATGTTCTGATACATAAGTTTATTTAGCTATATATTGTAGATTGTAGAATGTATTACTTATTGTATTGTCTTTGTTTAAATCTTTGTAAACCACCCAGAGTGACCTTAGGTCAGATGGTGCAGTATATTAAATAAATAAATAAATAAATAAATAAATAAATAAATAAATAAATAAATAAATAAACAAATGTACAGTATCTAGTTTGTTGGAAGTTTGAGCTTTTTCTTCTTCTCTATCCTTTGCTGTATTGGTTTGTGGCACAAATGTTTTAGGTTTGCCAATGGCCACAATAATCTCTGGCTTTGCTAAAATAAATAAATCCTCATGGTGCCTGAACCAAGTCAATGAGTCTGCCCTCCCTTCTCATAAGCTGTTCAAGTACCAACTTGCCAAGCCTGTAAAGCTTCTTTTAGCCATTTAATACTCTTAGCTATCAAAGATGTTGTATAAACACAATTGTTTATTAGAGTGGCCTGAGATTTGATTTTTGTTAATGCAGAGATTTGGCGCCTGTGTGACAAATTCATGTGCAGCCAGAAGCAGTACAAGGTCAACTTCTGCTGTGACCCAACCTGTGCTTTTAAAAAGGAATACTGTATGTTGGTTTGAATCTGCCACATCAGAACCTCACAGTGTAGACTCAGTAACAATAAAGGCTGCACTTCTGTGAAGCTCTGCCATTCACGGTGGTTAATTTCCAATATAAATAAACCTAGATTCAAGTCTGTGGCTGATACCAATTTACCTCTTTCTCTCTCATCAGCCCCAACTTGCCACTGCTCAGTCTCAAAACCTATATTGAATGGCTTAGCAATCATCTACAGTACACCTAATGCCCATTAAAGAACAGAGAGGTTAAAAGAATAAAACACATGGGCAAGTGAATTCTGGGCTGTTAACCAACAAGAGACTTTTGGAACCTTTAAAATATAGCAAAGAAATTGGGGGCCATTCCAAGTACTCTGTCTCATGCCATGCCTTGGTAAACAGAGGCTGAAAGCAAGCCCATATGTTCTGAACGGATACAAATGCTTGTGCTGACTCTGAGGATCCAGGTAGATGTTATAGAAAATGGCTATTTTCTGCAGTTAACACTTTCTCCACCCAGTGATGGGTTTTCTTTACAGATTTCTAAGGTTGTACTTAAGATTCCAGATACCAATCAGAAAGCAAGGAATAGCAAAATACAAGCTACACATGTGCGGGTAAACATATATTATGGCAATCTGACATGTTTCACCATTGTATTATGTCCCAGATGTTTATTTCATTGTTGGAAGCCACCCAGAAAGTGGCAAGGCTAATGAATGGAGCACTATGGAAATACAGTGAAGGAACAAACCAACCAACCAATGAATTAATGAATTTGTGGGAGCACAACTTTATTTGCCTATTTAGACTTGGACATGATTCCTGCAGGAGAGGGGGCTTTGGGCAAACATCTTCACTCTCACCCTTCAATGCTTTTTCAGAAGTGTTTGGACCTCTTGTCAGAAAGGTTTGTTACTAATCCAAGAGAGAAGAGCAGTTTTCCTTACTGGTGGATGCTCTATGTGCACAAGAGTATTATGGGTTGACTGTCATCACTACCCGTCTAGCTGATACATCCCCACACATCTAGCTGCTTGGGAAATTTCTCAGCCCTTTGGCCAAGGTGTCCTTTCTTCAGCCCAGCTGTGGGGCATCAGTAGAAAGAACAGTTCACAAAAGACTATTCAAAAACAAAAAAGGTCCACCAGGTTCCCGGGATAGGGACAATTTAGTGAGAAATTCTTCCTTACAACTCTAAACTTGCATCTCAAAAGATCCGATCAAGTTGAAATCAGAACTCTTCTGAGAAAGAACTATAAAACATAGGACTGATACGTACAAAGCTGTGCTACAGACTAGTGCTGAATGTACCAGACATTCTAGGGGGACAGCAGATATACATGAGGACGTCAGTGTAAATCAGAGAGCTGAATGATATGTGATAGATAATCCGTCATTGGAAAATTGAATTCCTAATGTGCTGAAATAACGTCATTGTTACTGCACCACCTGTAGTTTTCAGATAAGCTTGCTTTGTTTGTCATTGGTGTTCAGGAGATAAACATAGGCTTTGTTTTCTTACACACAGGAGTCTGCTTAAGGCACATTTCAGGAACTTCAGTATGATCTCGGCTCTGATGAGAGGTTATCGGAGGGTGCAGCTACAGCAGCAGCAGGAAGTGGGTTGGTGTGGGCTGCTTTGGAACGGCCAGACTTGATCAGAGTGAGCTAATCTACCCTGACAGTTCAAATAGAAATCACTCCTGAAAATAATGTGAAGTGGCTTAATAAGCAAGCCATTTCAGGATACTGGAAAATATATGTTCCTATGCTTGGCAGAGGGACGGAGAGAGGTTTTTTTAAATTACCGTATATATAGACTATCACCGTTGTACTGCAGAAGTTATTTTAATTTTTTTCTTTGCCTTCTCTTAAAGAACTGGTCAAGAAACTGCTTGCAATCAAAGCTACCACCATTAATTTGACTGTAGGCGGTTTCTTGAATGTCCCTTTAAGAGGAGGCAGAAGAAAGATGTTTATGTTTTAAAATAACTGATGCAGCTCATCAATGGTAGCCCATTATGTGGTAAAAATAACCCCACCCCACCCCACATTTTGTCTGCCCCTCTGCCAAGAAGCAGAGGAAGTGATTAACTTGCCAAAAACCTGAAATGGCTCGCTTACAAAGTCACTTCATGATATTGACAAACTCAGATGGCCAAGGCGTTCCAGCAATCACATGTGCTGGAACTGATCCAAACTGGTGCAAGCCTACCTTCACTTTAAAAAGCAGGAGCTCCTAATGGCACTCAGAAGGGTATGAAGAGGGCCATGCTGGAGTGGGGGCAGGCTGGTCTGCTCCTGCAAAAATGTCATTTGATGCACCAGTCTTTATAGATGGACCAGCCTGTTCCTGTAATGGAGTGAACATATAACCAGTCTCCTATTGTCTAGTCTCAGCCTGAATGTGGTTGTTTCTCTCCACTGCGTTAATTTCCACAGAACATATACAGTAGGATTGAAGTATCCCTGCGGGTGGGGGATCAGATCCGATCCTGGGGATG
This sequence comes from Phrynocephalus versicolor, assembly GCA_023846285.1. Taxonomy (NCBI): domain Eukaryota; kingdom Metazoa; phylum Chordata; class Lepidosauria; order Squamata; family Agamidae; genus Phrynocephalus; species Phrynocephalus versicolor. The sequence continues at coordinate 1,881,658 of JAHTLZ010003547.1, forward strand.
CTGAAAAATGCAGAAGTAGTGAAGACTATAAGAACATAAGAAGAGCCATGCTGGATCAGGCCAAAGGCCCATCTAGTCCAGCTTCCTGTATCTCACAGTGGCCCCACTAGATGTGTCTGAGAGTGCATGAGACTAGATATCTGTCTCCTGATACCACTCCCCTGCACCTGGCCCTTGAAGTTCCCAGGTTTTAAACCTGGAGATTACACATCTCTCTCATGGTTTGTAACCTGTGGTGGACTTTTCCTCCAGGAATCTGTCCAATCCCCTTTTGAAGGCATCTAGGCCAGATGCCATCACCACATCCTGTGGCAGGGAGTTCCACAGACTAACAACATGCTGGGTGAAAAAATATATTCTTTTGTCTGTTCTCACTCTCCCAGCCCTCAATTTGAGTGTATGTCCCCTAGTTCTGGTATTTTGTAAGAGGAAGAAGAGTGTCCCTCTATCCACTTTACTCATGCCCTGCATTATTTTGTACATCTCAATCATGTCCCCCCTCAGGTGCCCTTGAGTGGCCAGATATGGTAACTATACCCTGAAAATCCATATAAATGTATATTTCTGTTTCATTTTTGATTTAGTATTTTCAGGCAGTAGATAAGCAAATCAATAGAAAATGATCCCATAAACAGGGGGAAATCTGTCAAGTGTTTTGCAATTTCTTCTGCCAGCGGAAACAAATCCTTTTTGAACAATTACATAGACAGAAGCAGAATCAAAGTCGGAGTGTACTTAAAACAAAACAGCTATATTACATATATACACAGATAAGTTACATGGAGACGAATCAACAGCATAACAGCATTTCATCATACATAGCATACATAATTACACATGGCATAGAGAAACAAAGAATGTTGGGTGCCTTACTCACAAAGGCCCATTGAACACTGATTAACAGAGCACTTATATATATTTGTGTGTCCAATCAGGTAATACATTGCATCATGGCTATTGCAGCACCTTGCATCATCCAAACCCATTTATGCCCATTCTTTTCACCTGCAGTCTAATAGAAAAGAGAGAGAGACTATTTATTTATACACCTGTCTAATACATAGTTTCACTAACTAATATTTGCCAGAATCTGCAGTGCATTTGAAATCTTTTGACCTGCTGGTCCTTGCTCCTTAACTCTTAGGAGCTATACGCTGGGGGAACAGCTGCAATATTACACAAAATAAAAATAAGAGGAATATCTTTCTGCAGACCTTCTCATGTGGTCCAGTATGATATGACTCCCTGATAAATGTCACCCTGCATGAAAAATTGGTGTAGCCTAAATGGTACCTAACATTTTCGAAGTTATCTCAGTAAATATCCTAAATGCTTCTCTACACAGGCTTTCAAAGAAGGGTAGGGAAAAATGCAGCATAAGAGGTACACTTAGAAAAATTAGAGAAGAAAGTCTTCTATACAATTGCTGTTTGTCTTTGGCTGGATTCCCCCCCCTCCCCCAGCAGCTGCAGTGTGTAAAGCAGTGGTTCTCAACCTGTGGGTCCCCATTTGTTCCTGGACTGCAACTCCCAGAAATCCCTTCCAGCACAGCGAGTGGTGGAGGCTTCTGGGAGTTGCAGTGCAGGAACAACTGGGGATCCACAGATTGAGAACCACTGGTCTAAAGGAATACCACAGACTTCCCCTTTTCCCTGCCTAGACCATGGCTCCTTACAACCCTAACATCGTTAGCACATTGTTTAGATGAGATGTGTAGGAAACATACCCGAGGAGGACTCAACCTGGGAATGTGGAGAAATTTCCTGACGGTGAGTGCCATTAAGCAGTGAAACAGCCTGCATTCCAAAGTTAGGGGTGCCTCATCAGTGGAGCTTTTCAAGAAAAGATTGGGCAGCCATCTGTCCAGGATGGTATGAGGTCTCCTGCCTTGGGTAGGGGGTTGGACTGGAAGACCTTCAAGGTCCCTTCCAACCCTACGATGAATCTGTGATTCTACCTCTGAAAAACATACTGACAAACGTCCTGGACTCATTTGTATTTTTGGGTCGCCACCGCATTCCTGAAGAAGGCTTATGCCATTTACCAGTAGGTCAACAGTCAGCAGGATGGGGGTGTTTGGGGTGGGTGGATGGTATAGTTTACATCTCAACAGCAGTACTGTACTTCCTGGGTCTGGGAATGACAAATGCCAGCATTTGTTTAAAAGCAACGGCAGATTCTATTGCCTTCCCCTTTCCCTCTTTCTTCTCATCCTAAATAGCACCAATTTTCCTTCCTTCTGTCTCCTAACCAGCTTTTTCTCTTTCTCTCCTTCCATTACTGTCTTTTCATCAAATTCTGCTGCTGCTTCCCTTTTCTTTAAGTGCTATAGTTTTAAATTTTATTTTGTCTTATTGAAAATCTTTTTTTGCCAAGTGCTGGATTCCTGGGGGTTGGATGGTGGGGAGAGAGAAAACCTCTTAAGATGAGATGCTCAATACCTCTTTCTGCCTTTGTAATGATCTTTCTAATTCACTTTTCCCTGTTTTTATGGGGTGTAAAGTTTATCTCTAGAACGTTTTATATGTTTAAAGGCAATTCCTTTTTATTGCTCATATTCCTCCTTGCTTTCTTGGTTTCACCATGTCGGCTTAGAAGGCTCTGGAATCCCAGGTCAGTGAATTTCAACTAATGGAAGACTGTGCTCCAGGGCACAGACACAACGGATGAGTAAGTGATCCTTCAGAGACGTTCACCAGGGGATCCAACTTTCCAGAGCTCTGGGCCTGTTTGTGCCTAACTCTCAATCTTGCATAGATTGAGATAAATGGCCATGTCTGCCCACTCATAGGCCCCATCATGTTAACCGTATGATGTATGCTACAACATATGGTCGAGAGAAAGTTTCCCTCCTTTCTTATAATACCAGAATAAGGGTCATCCATCGACAGGGAATCATGGGAGGCCCAGGGTAAAGGAAAGGAAAGGCTTCTTCAAACAGGGGATGGTTTAAATTCACACTGGTCTACAGCCAAAACGCTTCTGAAATAAATTACAATGGGACTGAATGCAGCAAAGCGTGCCAACTTAAACAGCTTAAAGAATTAGCCAAATCCACAAGAGGGCAGGACTCTCAAGGGCTCCTGGTTCTGATGGCTATATATTCCTTTCAGAGAGGATAGCCGTGTTAGTCTTTTCAAGAATTTCAGGCAATAATCAAAGAAAAACAAAACAAAACAAAAGACACAAACATGTGGCACCTTAAAGACTAACTTTCAAATTTTAGTGTAAGGTTTCGTGGACACGTCCACTTCTTCAGACATATAGCAGCAGAATGAGGTGTGAAATATGATATGAGATAGGATATACATTTCATAACAGATATGCATTGGGATATAAATTTCATAACAGATATTCATTGGCTGTAGTATACAGAGTTGAGGAGGGGGGCAGACAGTCTGCCTTGCAACACTTTTCTGAGGAATACTAGTATTCATACAGAGGTGTTCTCACGTCTAGCCTGCAGGTCTCCCTGTGTATCACAGTAGGAAAAGAATGCCGGACTAGTCTGATCTTTGATCTGACCCAGCATTGTTCTCTTTTATGTTCTTAACCCCTTTAAACAACATTAGGGAATATTCGTAGTGCTGCTCATTATCTATAAAGCCCTATATATCTTGAGTCCAGGCTGTTTGAAGGACTGTATCTCCCCGTATGAGCTTTCTTGGCAAGGGGACCATTACAGGTGCAGATGGGGACACAGGAGAGAGCTTTCTCTGTAGCAGCTCCCATGTCGTGGACTACTACACTCTCTCAAGAGATCGGGCTGGCTCCCTCCCTTTTCTCCTCCTGCCGACAGCTAAAGACCCATCTCTTTTGGCAGGTTCAGTGAATTAAGTGATTGAATTCCCGAATGCTTTCTTTGAGTCAAAACAGTGTTTAGTGTTTATTTGCTTTCAACTGTTCAGTTGCATTTTACTAAGCATACAGTTGAACTGTTTTTAATCTCCAACTTATTATCTTTTGAACTCTATTCCTTTTAATATTTTGAGCCACCTGGAGTCTCCTTATCAAGAGAAAGGCAGTGTAATCATTATCATAATATGCAAAATAGCCTGCTTCCTGCATTTAGCTTGGCACTTTTTGGTGAAAAGGAAGATTTATAACCAATAAATCAGTAACTCAGGTTACTGAAATCTGAGTCCTCCTACCTGGGAAGGATTGGTCAAAAGGGCTGTGATTGTCTTGGGCTGTTTTCCCTGTGTTTGGGTTGTGTTAATACAGTATGTTGCAATAAAAAGAATCTTGCAACCCCTCCAAGTATTTAGCATAAAACTTTGTGGACTTTGGAGTACACCTTTTGTATCTGAAAAAGTGGGTCAGTGTCTACAAGACATCATGCCAAATAGAACAGCCTGCTGTTCTCCAAATGCTTTGGATTACAATAACATTGGTCATGCTGGCGAAAGCTGATGGGAACTATAGTTAAAAACATTTTTGGTAAGTCACCAGTCTGGGGAAAGATGCTATACACTGATAGCTCCGTTCTTAGGTTTCACGTAGGAGTCTTTCCCGATCCCTACCTGGACATCGATATGTGTAGAATATGGGTTCTTTAGGTTACAGTGTCTTTTCCCCCTTTGGATAGTTACAGGCCTGGGAAACAGGTGGAGCCATCATTTTGTCCAAGAGGCAGAGTTTTAGTAGCAGCAAAGTAATCTATCTAGTCATCACTACTCTCAGCGCAGTCAGCTAGCTCCTTGCCATGCTACTCAATGCAATTAAATTCAGCACTAGCTGAGGGGCATTCTCCACATAACCGGATCATTTAACAGCCTGAAAGAAGAAAACCCAGTGTTCCTCCCTTGCTCCTGTTCACACAAAAGTAAAAGCAAACTCAGATCAGGATGTTTGAACTGTAACCCAATTTCATTTCACGCCGCTTCATTAGCTCTGGTGATAAAACGCTACAAGCCAGTCAGATTAAATTTCCTCTGAAGACTACGGAAGGGCTTGATGGCAAAGAAGGGTAGCCAACAGATCTGAAAAACTTGGAAATGACCCTCACTTCCTCTGTGAACAGCACACAAAGAGGTGTCCTTAACCCAGCACCTTAATAGTGCTGAAAAGCTACAGTTAGCCTTTAAAGGTTTGTTTCAACTGGCCTTGGAAGATTCTTTGTACTTTGTTGTCCTTGAAATCCAGAGCAACCTAACAAAGCAACCCCACTAGGGGGAACAGGGAGATTTTAAAATCTCCTTATCTGAAGTCACCTTATCTGGAGTCCTGCTGGGCTTCTATCAGCAGGATAGCAGGGAGGGAGGAGCAGCATTTGTCCTTTACTTTCCTGCTCCAATTTTTTGTCTTTCCAAAAATCCAAACCACAAACCATTCCTGTTGGAATCTGCTATGGGTCCAAGGCCTTCTTCTCCAAATCCAAAGCTTCCTTTCCCTGTGGCATGTTTCATTCCATGTTTCCATCTGCTGAACCAGAGCTTTTTGGTGACAGACCCAAGTGCTGTAGAACTTCCTCCAGGGTTTGTGAGGGGACATTTGAAGTTGATTCTCCAATGCCAACAGACTCTTTTGGAGAAGGAGAGTAACACTGCTTCATATCTCTGTACTGCCCAGGAAGCCTAGAATTATAGTCCATTGTTATCTTGATGTCTGGTCACCTGAGGTAAAAAAGGGAAGCTCCCTGCTCTCTGACTGGCATTTTCCATTTATTAACAACAGAAATGGGGGACACATTGTTTAATTAAGACATTATGTTATGTGTTACCATAACTCTCTCTGCCCACATTTGAATACCTAGATCAGTAGTTCACACACCCTTGTGTTTCCATATGTTCTTGATCTAAAATGCCCAGAAGCCTTCACCATTAGCTGTGCTGGCCAGGATTTCTGGAAATTGTAATCTAACCTGTAGACCCAAGGTTAGAGACCATTGGCTTAGATGATATCCCACACTCCTTAGGTTAATGAGAGGGAAATGAACATTGATGTATGTTGGGAAACTGTATAGTTGTGTGGAAGTAAGGTAAAGTATATTGTTCATACTGCTAGTAAGAAATAGAAACAATCAGGACCGAATGCAGGTGTTTTCTGGGTGGCTAAAGTGGTAATAGAATTATGCCAGTCCTGTATAAATATGTCTACCTCAGAATGTGTAATCTTATAACTGGAAGAGAAGAAAAAGAAGAGTTCTATTAACATTTATATTTCTGAAAATACATCAAAATTATCTGTGGAATATAGTTAAGAAAAATTGAAGTTCTGCCTGGAAAATTAAAGAACATTGATTTAGGTATAAACTTTACCACATAGTTTTGATAATGGCCATCTCTGAAAGAACTCTGGCCCCCTCAACCCTTCATCCAAAAAGTGTAAGGTTAATTTTGCCTTGAGTGGAGATTTTATTCTACTATTTATGTGGTGGTGGCAGAGAGTTTTGCAAATGCCCTTGACAGCTAGCGAGACAAACAAATGGGTCCTAGATAAAATAAATCCTGAAGCTTCTCTGGAGGCAAAAATATTTATACTAAGATTGGCCTACTTTGGATGTATCTACAAGATTTTATAGAAAAGACAGTAATGCTGAGAAATGATGAAGGTTGTAGGAAAAGAGGAAGGCCAAATATGAGGTGGATTGACTCACTAATGAAAGCCATAGGCTTGCATTTGCAATAGCTGAGTAAGACAGTGGACAACATTTTAAATAAAGTCCCCAAATCCCACTTGTTCCCATTGATGGTCTTCATTCCATGTACTGTACAGAAAGGTCAACGTTTTGGGGCTCCGAAAACAGTTGGCTGCAAAGTTGGCAGCTTGGCAGTTCAAATCCCGGGTGCCACGCAGCGGAGCGAGCTCCCGCTGATAACTCCAGCTCCTGCCAACCTAGCAGTTTGAAAGCATGTAAATGCAAGTAGATAAATAGGTACCACCATAAAAAGCGGGAAGGTTAAAACAGTGTTTCCTTGCAGCTATGCCGGCCATGTGGCTATGGACTTGCACAACACTGGCTCTTCAGCTTGAATACAGAGATGAGCACTGCCCCTAGAGTCTAGCACACATGTGCAGGGGGAACCTTTACCCTTTTTTGTTTTGTTTTTAAATGCCAATGTTTTTACACCAAAAAGGTTTTAGAATTTTTAATATATAAATATTTTGGATTTTTAAAAAGGGGGAGAAAATTTAGGGAAGTAGATTGAAATGTCTGTATAAAATTTTGTTTCCAAATATAAAAAAGAACCTGGGACAAAAACAGCTGGTGAAAGGGAAATTGTGTAATATGCAGCAGTAAATTGCCAGTAATCCATAAATCCCTGCTTTTGTCTCTTGTTGTGAACTGTCCAGAGTTCCTTTGGAAAGTTGGGAGGTCTGTGAATAAATAAATAAATAAATAAATAAATAAATAAATAAATAAATAAATATTTCATCCAGTCAGGTGACTTGGCATGCAACCAGAAATCCAAATGGTAACTCATTAATTACTGGCAATTTCCCCAGTAATTCTGCTGGCAGAACTCTAAGCCTTTGTTGTAAAACTTGAGCATTAATTTACTTCCCTGATGAATTTTATGTAAAACGAATTGAACCGTAGAACGAATTAAATTTGTCTTAAAACGAATTGACCCATAGAATGAATTAAATTTGTATTAACAGTCCATAACCTGTGCCACTGTCTGTATATCTTGTTTTTGCAAATAGATAATAGAGCTTCTTCATCCTCTGCTTCCAGTTATATAATCTGTGATTTGGTATTGAATCCCACATGTTCAGTCACTTCTAGCATATATTGGTAATAAACAGATTATCAGCCCCACTAAATCCTAAATTACTCTTCTTCATTTCTAACTCTTAGACTAAATCCTCAGGGAATATTTGGTCCTGATATACTGACTCCTTTTACATTCAGATGGCCTTTAGGGATATGGACAATTTCTTCTTAGACTTTTGCCTAAAATGGTTTAATTTCTTCTTCATAATTTGTAGCTTAAGCATGGGCTAGATTGATAGGGTTCCCCCCAGCTTTTGTTTCATTACCCCTCTCTATTAGAGTTACCCCATGTCCCCTGAGCTCATTGTTTCTAGTAATTATCTGGCTGTAATGGCCATTTCCAGTTCACCTTAGTTTATTCACATCAGGTATTGCAATGTTCATGTGTACTACAGTATTTCTATACTAGAGACTATACTGTTTTGTTCCATTTCTGGAACTGAGCTTCCCTTGCCACATATGTCCCCACATATGAAAGCTATTTAATGTAGGTCAGAAGCTGAAAATGCTTTTTATGTAAACTTAACTGCAGAATCAGGAGCTGATCTGACACTATCCTAAGCTTCAGAACTCTTCCAGGCTGACAATCCAGAATCACATTCAAGGTGATGGTTCTGTGATGGGGGTTCCTGCATGGCAAGTGGTTGGACTGGATGGCCCTTGAGGTCTCTTCCAACTCTATGATTCTATTCTATGATTCTTCTAACACAGGGGTGCCCAAACTTTTTGTAAGGAGGGCCAGATTTGGTGGCTGAGAATGTGCCAGGGGCCGGTTGCTCCCTGACCCTGCCACCCCACTGCAAGCCCCACCCACTGACCCCTTGAAACCCCACCCGCAGGAAGGAAGGCGGGAACCAACAGAGGGAGGGAGTAAGGTGGAAACCAAGAGAGGAAGGAAGGAAAGTGGGGAACAAGGAAGGGAGGGAGATGGGCACCAAGGGAGGGAGGGAGGAACGAAGAAAAGTGGGGACCAAGGGAGGGAGGAAAGAAGGAAGATGGGGACCAAAGGAAGCACAGGGAGCCGAGGCCACAGGTCGCCCCTTGGAAGAGGCGATCTGTGTAACCTTGCATGCCCCCAAGCTCCCCAGCGGTGGCGACGGCTCACCCACCAGCCCACCCCAAAGTTCCTTGGCGGTGGCAGAGGCCCTCTGGCCTGCCCACCCCCACACATTCTCCTGCGGTGCCGGTGGCAGCACACCGCCCATCCACCCAGCCGCCCAAGCCTCCCAGTGGTGCCGGTGTTTCCGAGTTTCACAAGGTTCCCAGCGGTGCCGGTGGCGGCGGCCTGCCTGTGCGTCAACCTTCACAAGGTTCCTGGTGTTGCCGGTGGTAGCGGCCCACCCATGCGCCACCCCGCATGCGCTCCCAGCCTTACATGGTTGCTGCTGGTGCCGGTGGCAGCAGCCTGCTCAATGGCTGGCCGGCTGGCCTGCCTAGCCCCACAAGCTTCCTGGCGGTGTCAGTGTTGGCAGAAGATTTGTTTAAAAAAACATGGGGCGAAGGAGGGGGAGGAAGAGGCGGGCCAGCCAGCCATGGGTCACTCAGAATGGCCCAATGGGCCGGATTTGGCCCCCGGGCCGGACTTTGGGCAGGCCTGTTCTAACGTATAAAACCCTCCACGGATTAGGACCTGAATATATGATGGAGCACCTGTATCTTAAATTAATGAATGCCCATCCAACTAGATCTTCTTTAGCATTGGCACTTAGGATGGTCACCCCTAGGGAAGCCTGAAAAACTGTTATGAGAAACCGGGCTTTCTTAGGCTGCTATCTCACCTGGGGAAGATCCTGGTCTTCTGAATATCTGACTTTTCCTCTTCATCCTGTCACGTGACTGAAGATGTGGGATAGCAGTTCCCAAGTACAAAGTTTTTTTAAGTGCAGTTCAGCCCCATGGCCAGCAGGTGGCACTAGGATTTAAAAAAAGGACCAGCTGGCTGGCGGTACAGCTTGGGGAAGTTAAAAAAAAACTGCCCTATCCAGCTTCCTGGTGCTTGGAGGGTGGGGGGAAATTTAAAAAAACACACACACAAAACAGCGCCGATCGGCCCCAGGAACAAGCCGGTCGTGCTATGAGGAAAAGAAAAGAAAAGAAAACCGGATCATCTACGCGGTCCCACAACGTCTGCCTCTTTAAAAGGTGGATTTTTTAAGCAAGGCAAAAAATTCCCTACTTCTCCAGTAAGTCTTGGAAACCTCGCTTAAGGAGGTTTTCCTTCTTTTTTTTCCCAAAAAGCCCGGTGGCTGTGGGGACGGCATATTTGGACATGGTTTATCTACAAATGTAATCTGCATTTAAAGGGATGTGGGATAGGGGCCTTAGTAGCTGACCCTGCTCTTTGAAACAAATTGCCAGTTGACATCCATTTGGCTCTATCTGTAGCAATGTTTATTTTATTTATTTATTTGAATATTTTTACCCAGCCTTTCTACTTGGAAAAGAACCCAAGGTGGCTTATAATAATGAGGGACAATATACAGTCCAAAATATTTAAGGCATATTCAAGTTAAGAACAGGGAGTTTGAAGAGGCATCTTAGAACAGTGATGGCGGACCTTTTAGAGACTGAGTGCCCAAACAGAGATTCAAAACCCACTAATTTTTCACAAAGTGCCAATACAGCCATTTAACCTGAAAACAGGTGTCTGTGAAGGGCTGATGCCAGGTGCCCACAGAAAGGGCTCACCTGTGCCATAGGTTCGCCAACACTATCTTAGACCATTAAAAGGTAACATTAGAGTTACAAAGAGCATGCAAGAAGAACAGAAAAATCCATTATGAGGGGTGAAAAGCAACATGGAAAACACTAATGTTCTTATGAAATCAGCCAATGCAATCATGTATGGTAATCCATATAAAGTCGCATAGTAGGTAGTCCCTCATTCAGGGAAAACTTGCCTGAAAAGGAAGGTCTTTGCCTGCTTCCGGAAAGACAGCAGAGATGGGGCAGTCCTGGCCTCCAGCGGGAGGGAGTTCCAAAGTCTGGGAGCAGCAACAGAGAAGGCCCTTCCATATGTTCTTCTGAGACTCACCTGTGAAGGTGGCAGGATAGAGAGAAAGGCATCTCCTGATGATCTTAATTCCTGAGCCAGTTCATACCGGCCATTTTGTGCTTTGTAGGTTAAGGTCAGCACCTCGAATTGTGCCAGATAGCTGATTGGCCATGGATATCTGCCAGGTGGTTGTCTAATTTTCTCTTGAACGCCACCAAGCATTGGAAAGCTCATCACCTCACAAAGTTATTGTTTCCATTGCCATACTGCGCTCATAGTTAGGAGATTTTCCCCTTATATTCAATGAAAATCTGGTTCCCTGTAACTTGAGCCCATTGTTGCATGTTCTGCATTCTGGGTTGATTGAGAACAGATCCTGCTCCTCCTCTGGAGAACACTCTTTCAAGCATTTGAAAGGTACTGACATATTTGTTTGTTTGTTTATTCATTATTCATTTATTTCACTCTCTTTTCCTGTTCTACAACTGCCAGAATTAAAACAAAAAAGCAAATTAAACAACAACAAAACAAAACAACAACAACAAACACCAGAAAAAACCTAAACTACAAGTTCTTTTTATTAATATTACCACTCGCAACATTTTATGTTGGATCACAATTTTTATCTTCTTCTTTTCAATTCTTATTAGCTTATTTTATTTGTTTTTGATTTTTAAGGTGCAGTTTTAGTTGTTTTCAGTTGTAATATTTTTACCTCTTATTATATCTTTGTATCTGTGTTTTGGGACAGTTTGTTTTATGTTGTAAACTGCCCAGAGTGGCTTTCTGCCAGATGGGCATATTCCAAAAAGTCTTTGAAAACCTGGTTCTACCGTGAGGCTTTTGGCAGTGCTGCATGACAGGTTGCTTGCTGCCTACCTGACTCCCTATTATAATTTGCTTGTTCTATATGTTTATCATGTTTACTTAATATATGTAAAATGTTGTTTTAATGTTGTTATTTTAACTTTCCTTGTACACCACCTGGAGTTGTTCTTTGAATTAATCTTGGCGGTATATAAATCCAAAAATAAAATAAAATACAATAAAATCCTTTACAGCCCCCTACATTCTGCAGTGTAACGCACGCGCACGCAGACAAGAACGGCTCTTTTTGGCACAGGTTGTGGGGAATGCTTATGCATATGCAGCAATTCACTTTGCATACTCTGTTTTTACAAGCTCACTATCTTAAGACGATGGTCATTATCTCTTTTCTGCTTCTCTCATAGCGGGTTCTACTGCCCACCTTGAATCTCCTCATAACTAATCTCTGTATGCCAAGCAAGGGTCTGGAAAGAGTAAGGCTCCTGACACTGAAGCTTTGGAAATAAATGCATATGGCTGAAAACTAGATAGGCCACATCCTCTGTAAAGATATAACACTATTAAAGTTCCTAGCACCAAGCACTAGAGCTGAAGCAGGAAAGTAGCATTAATAAATAATAACTTATAAATGCTGCAGTATAATGTTCTCTCTCTTTAATAAGGTACTCCATTGATCTACAGGGGCAAATAATATACTTTTCTGATTGTTTAATTAATATTCAGCTTTCACTTGGCTTCCAGTTTATGAGGTAATTTAAAACTTCTATGGGCTCTGGTAATGTTGCTTGAACAGAACCAGTTCAGAGTTATAACTATTTTACATATCAAATGGGAACATGTTGCTCTTTCAGCAGCCCTGTCTCCTTGGCTTGCCTCCTCCCAGTGTTTCAATGAACTTTGTCAGTTTGTGTGCAAACGCAGATACTGGCTTCCAGATCCAAAAGGGTCTCTCACTTTGTTTAATTGGATGTTAATTAACACATGCCTAATGGGGCTTATATATTTGCGCAAACTGACGAAGACAAAGGGCCTTTTCACACGACCCCTAAGATCCGCTGGCCACTTAAATTCGGACCAGAGATCTTGGGGGTTCATTGCTCTTCCTGCGTCCCCACCCCTCCGCACTTCCTTGCTCCTGTCTGCGTGAAGGGAGGGATTAAAAAGGGGACAAAAGAATGCAGGCTCACCTCCCTCTGCCGGTCCAAGCCTCTCCGAGCCCCGTCGTCGTCCTGATTCCTTCTCTTAAAGGGGCGGGAGGCAAACAAACAAACAAACAGAAGCGAGGAGAGCCCAGCACTCTAGGTTACATCTGGATCTGGGATTTTTCACCCTCCGAGAGCAGGTACCTGAAAAGTGTGCTGGGACGCGCTTAGGTGGGCGTGGTCGTACTTAATTTTCTGTAAACTCCGGAGCTGGTGGGAAACAATTTTAAGCTCTGGAGCTGGGAGCCATTTGCGGTGGAGTTTAGGGGTCGTGTACAAATAGAAAATAGAACCAAGAAAGAGGGAGGGGAAGAAGGTATTTTCTCAGAGTCAGGTATATACAGTAGATCTTGGTTTGTACTGCTGTTTGTGCAATTCAGTGCTAACCAAACTGTGTTGTCCACATGTGTTTCTATTTATAATGAACCTTCCTGGCCCTTTAAAACTTGTCCCAGTCTTTTCTGATATGCATCTAGACTAGAAGCTTCTGTTTTTTTGTGAGTTTTTGGGAGTGATTCAGTGCACTCATAATTATCCTGTTGTGTGTCCCATGAGGTTGATTACTTCACATCCATAGAACCATAGAGTTGGAAAGGGCCTATAAGGCAGGAATCCAAATTAAAGGGTATCTGACAGATGGTTGTCCAATTTTATCTTAAATGTCTCCAGCATTGGAGCGCTCACCACCTCCTGAAGTAGCTGGTTCCATTGCCTTACTGCTTTAACAGTTAAGAAGTTTTTCCTGCTGATATTCAGCCTGAATCAGGATTCCCTTCACTTAAGCCCATTATTATGTGTCCTGAATTCTGGAATGACTGGGTATAGATCCTTCCCCTCCTCTGTATGAGTGTCTTTCAGTTCTTTGAACAGTGTTACCAATGGAGCTGTGGGTGTCATTATCAGAGGTGACAACCCTGTGAAACAATAGTTGGAATTAAAAGGAAGGATGGAGATAGCCCCTTACCTATGTTTATCTCTTTTAAAACATTACCCTAACTGACACAGCCCACCCTTGATCTGAAGAGCCAACCTCTCTCACATCTGGTTAGCCTAGTAGGGATGTGAAAGTATGGTGGGGAAAGACCGTTCTGTCTGTTTCTAGTTGTCAGGGACCTCCCTATTCCCCTCCTTGAAGATCTTCAATTCTCTCAACAAAACCATTTAAATGTTGAGAGATACTGAGGGAATGGAGGTGTGTGTGTGTGTGTGTGTGTGTGTGTGTTTCAGTAAATACTTGTGATTGTTATCATTCTTCTAAACATGTTAGCTCTTTATTGTGTTGTTTCACCAGTTTGAGGGGGGAAACTGATTATTGGTCCAGGAGGACATCAATTAACAGAAGCCTCAACAAAAACAGCAGCAGTAGCCCTTTAAAAAAATATACAATTGAATCTGACTTCACAGAATGTTTCTTTAAATGGGGGGGGGGGGAATCTAAAACCTTAAAATCTAAATTTCCTTCATGATCAACAGTCAAGTAATAAACTTTGTATTTAATACAAAATGTCCTCTGGGTGGCAGCAGCTGTATTGTTAATACTAAGGTCTCGAAAAAAAGACAAAGCATGAATGAGGTCTTTGTCTATTTTCTGCTTGAAATCCAGGGGCATGTGTTCTTGCTCTAAGAGAATGCCTAGTAGTGTAGTATCAGGGTCATCATTTCAAATTTCAGACCGGAGGCTGAAGAGATAATATCATAAGGGATTTACTGTGTGTGTGTGTGTGTGTGTGTGTGTGTGTGAGAGAGAGAGAGAGAGAGAGAGAGAGAGAGAGTATTGGATATGCTTAATGCCTACAATATAGCAGTAGCTGTGAAATCATCATGACACCTATATCCCCTCTAAATGTATTTTTGCAATTCAGGCAGCTACTCCAAGTATTGGGAAAGGGAAAGATACACAGCTAGATCTAGAGGTGGAGGTTGGGACTGGAGGTGGAAAACAGCTGACATTTCTTTGTTGTTGTTTTTAAAAATGCCCTTTGAACCAATTGGAAAGATGAACTATGCCTGTACCTCTTTCAGGGCAGGTTGGACCATGTTATGGCAATGAGCCTTGTGAAGTGCCACACTTTATTCTCCTTGCTAGTGGAACACCATGGACCTCACAAAGAGCACTTTTCATTTATCTTCATGCTAAAATATCCAAGCATGTTTAAATTTCCTCTTCAACACCACTGTGTTTCTTCTGAGGGAGAAATTGTTGTACTGTAAATGGCAGAACTGAAATTATAAAAATACCACAGTTATGTTGTGATTTTAATCCAACATGCATTAACTAACCTTTAGAGCAGAATAGTGTGATTTTGTTTTATCAGCAGTTTGCTCTTTTGTCACTTCAGTTAGTACTTAAATTCTGTAGGACCCTCATAGTGCAAGCCTCCATATTAGACAGAGTGGATCTCATATCTTTAGAATTTGTTTTATCCTATTTGTATCTGGGATGTCAGGGGTTTGCTCATGGTATCCTTCCGATCAGTCTTGTAAGATAAATAGGTCTGGAAGAGAGTGGCTTGCTTAATGAACTTGATGGCTGAGTAAGGATTTGAACTTGAGACTCCCTGAGCCGAAAGCTAACATTTTGCACCTCTCCTAACGCTTGTGCTATAAAAGCAGTGGCAGTGTTTCAGTGAAAAGCTTCGTGCTTTGTAACCATCCTTGATTCTTCTCACATATCCCCCAAATCTCCTCAGAAGGAGGGAAAGTTACAAACTGCTGTTTATCATATTGACTGCATATTCATTTCTTAAAAGCCATTAGGAGTTTAATCACAGTTTCTATGGATTCCTGCTCAAAATCTGTAATTAAAATCAGCACAGCGTCCTTATACTCTATACTTAAATTTTCTACAGCCCTGTTGGAATATCGTTAATATTCTCAGAACCTTGTATTATACTTGGTCAGGATCTCCCAGAGCTGCACTCCCATGCTGTTCTCCGGCATGGTTGTAAAAGACTTTTTTTTAAAAAAGTGGTTATAAAGAACCAGGTTGGAGGTTAACCCCCTTGATGTAATCAAAGTTGTTCATTTAATGAATAGAGATGTTTCTTTTCATCATTATTACAGCACAGAGAGGGAAGAAATCTCTCTTGCTCTCTCCCCCGTTCTGTGGAAAATGAGTCTGGCTTCCCTCCCAATAAAGCCAGTTTAAATCTGTAGTTAATTGAAAGCTTATCTTCTCTCTGAAAATGGGAATGATGTTCCTATAAAATATGCAGTGTAATAACTTAATAGCTCTGCTGGAAGTGACTCATACATGTGCGGGTAGAGAAAGAAGGTTAAGATGCATGGCAGCTTGATTTCCAGCTAGGTCGGAAGTACCCCAGGAATGAGAGAGAGAGAGAGAGAGAGAGAGAGAGAGAGAGAGAATACAGTTATCCTGTGTTATGTTTGCCAGTACGCATGAGAAGACTGTCAGAATGGATCCAGTCCCCAGGACCCATTTCTTAGCTGTTCCCCTATCAACAGACCAATGAGACACAAGGCCATGGTTCTTTGCTTGGCAACTGAAGAAGGCTGGGTATAAACTCTGCATGTTGCAACAGTGGCTTAAATGTTTTTGTGAGCAGCATCTGTTACTGATGAAACCGCATGTATTCTTTCCCTCAGATTAAAAGAAAAAACGTACCGGCATTCCAAACAACTTTGAAAATGATACCATTTCTACACAGTGACCCGTATAGCAACTGCATTGGGACCAGTCCTTCCATTTGGAAGATTGAGGTACCTTCCTCAGGAGGCAGATCCTGTGGGCACAGAGTGGACAGAACTGTGTGTTTCTGGCCTGTGTTTTATTAAATGGCTCCCTTCAGATACATTTAGATAATTCTGCTCCGTTGTTCATATTGAATTACGACATTACATTGTCTTTTATCTCAGGAAGCAAAATGATATCGTATTGTGTTTTCTATTGGCATTTTTTTCTTGATGGTCATGAATGTTATTGGAAGTTGCTACACCCTAATTTCTTACATTATAAGACATTAAGGCATAACCTATGTTTTAACTGGAAGAACTTTCACAGAAGCAGCTTTTTAAAAGGACAGGTAAACACCAAGCCTCCTTCAAAGGAAGGAAAGGAAAGAGCAGATGATCAAGGTGCTACAAGGCATGTGAGATCTCTTGTGTTGTTCCCTCCCCAAAAACTGGACATAGGATTGATATTGCTTTCTTGTGGCAATGCAAGATAAACTGTAAACTTTGCCAATTAGCCTTTTTTTAGCATTGATATTTTGGAGACTCTGAGGAGAGACATATAGAACACTTATGCACATTAATGTAAAATTTGGTTGGCTTCAGAGAAATATAGTACCAGATTTCGACAAGCCTATGTCTACCTGGAGTGAACAACTGAAATACAGTAGGTTCCCTAGCATATTCTTGTGCTATTTGATCTGTTGACTTCTTGGCCCTAACAGTAGACTGATATTCTCTAACCTCAGTTCTCTTCCACCTCACTCTTCTCTCCACTATGTTTTGTCTTAGTTATGCAGTTGACATGCTGTTGTCCATGGGCTCCATCCCTCCCAATCCATCGGACGTATCATTTCCTTAATAAGTATGGTATCTTGAATTCAGTCTCCTTGAGAAATACATTGACCTAGTCCCAACCAGAATAGACCTACTGAAGCAACTGCTAAATGCTAAGGTAATTCTTCTGTACATTGTGTATGATTTTTCTCTTCACTTAACGTAGTCTTTAACATGGCTTCTAGGCATGCAGTTTCCAGACAAAGTCCAACAAGTGGAACAAACCAGCTGAATTTCCCCTGAAAAGTGGTGCATCCCCCTTGAGGGCTGCCATCTGTTTGTACTATAGTTGTCCCCTACTATATTGTGGTTCATATACTGCGGTCCCGGTATGTTGTGGGACTGCAGTATATGAAGGCAAGGTCTCCTGGGGTAAGCTGCATGGGACTGTTTGGGGTCTCATTCACTTGCCCCAGGAATGGTGATGCCCCGATGGACCTCCTGTTGGAGGACTGGAAGTGGCTACAGAAAAACTGGAAGTGACTTCCAGTTCACTGGAAAGCAAAGTGTTCTGCTTATATACTGCCTCATAGTGCTTCAAGCACTCTCTGGGTGGTTTACAATTTAATTATGCAGGCTACACATTCTGGAAACCACTTCTGGTCCCTCTGACAGGCCTGGGAAGCCCATTGGAGGTCTGAATGGGGCAGCGCCACTATGGGGTAAGTGCAGGAGGCCCCAAACAGGTCCCCCAGTCCCAACCCAATCCAGCATCCTCATAACATGGATTTCCCTTTATTGTGGGTCAGGTCGGGTCCCTAACCCCCATGATAAATGGGGGTTACTGTATCTTTAACCTCATTTGTGTGCATTCTGAAACATCAAGCCAGGAATGACTTATAAAAACCCTTTTAGGGCAATCATGATAAGTAAGATATTTAAGGAGTGGTTTTATAAGTTCCATTGCCCAGTGAGTTTCCATGGCCAAGTGGGGAGCCAAACCCTGTTCTCCAGAGTCATCATCTGTCACTATATTCACTAGTGACTACACCATACCAGGAATCCTCCTAATATCATTTAGACAGGTCAACATTCTGAAAAAGAAGAACTCCACGGTTGTGAACCGCCCAGCATATGAAGGGTACACCTAGTCAGCAAAACGACCCACTCGTGGCTATCACACTCATCATCTTCATCCTTGTTTTTTCTAATGAACAGTCCTCTCCTCACTGCTATACCAGCTTTTAACTTAGGCTATATAGAAAAGAGATAGGATAACTGGGCTCCAATTTCCATCAAGCCTTCTCACCAGAGGGAATGATAAAGGCTAGTGGTCACTTAAGCACACACAAAAAATCTCAATGGTTAAATGTCCTCCATTTCTTATCTAGAAGACAATCTAATTAATGCATTCCTTTGAGAATGTTTACATTTGACACAGGAATTCAGGGGCTTGCTACTGCAGCCATCTTAATAGCTAGCACACATAAACCAGAGATGGATAATGTTCAGGTAGCGAGGCTGAAGACTGGAGGTGTTAGGAAAAATATGAAGTAAATATTGGTCATCAAAGGCCCCTAATGTACAGCTAACTTGAGTTGTGTTCACACAGTATATAAAATATGAATCAGGAATCACCTTGTACTAAACTTTTGAGCTCATTCTTCCCCTAACTTCATAACAAATATGATAGAGATATTGCTGTTAAATTAAATTCCCATTCAGTATTCTAACTCATTTTCCATTCATTGCTTAATGTAAGAGGAAACAGCTTTGTATATTTTTAAAGCACCACATGCCTATTCATTAAAATGGATATGCTTTTAAAGACACACATAGAATCTAGAAGTCTCCTTTGGGGATGGGCTAGACAAGTGTGCTTTCCCAGAATTCACCATAGCTGGGACAAAGTGTAATTGTGGGGAATGGCTTATTTGGGAATGCTAATAAAAGTTCTAAGAAAACTTTAATAAAAGTGAGAATAGAGGCACAAGTAGCACCTTGGAGAGCTCCAAGGTGTAGAGTGACTACTAGATCCTCACACATAAGCCAGATTCCTGTATTGATCTTCAGCAGAAACCTGGGATTCATTCTTAGTGTGGAGTGGAAGTTGATAGGCTGCATGGGAATCTAGGGGGAGCTCCATCCATACCAGAACCACCATTCCCTGAGTGTTGTTTCCAGTGGCATGGTGAGGGAGATGTAGCCCACCTGCCATTCCTGGGATAGTGTCCTTGGAGGCAAATGGCATATACAACATGAGTAGAGGACTTTTTGTTATGGTTGCATGTCACCAATCCAGTTCTAATGTATGTAATCTTATAAATGTGTGAACCCCCCCACACCCCCAGAAAGTCCTATTGCCAACCGTCCTGTTTAGTTCTTATAATCTCAAGGCTGGGGTTTCCTTTCTTGAATGAATCCATCTCCTTTCTGGTCTTCCTCCTCTTCTGTTGCTTTCCATTTCCCCCAGTATTATTAACTTTTCCAAATAGTCTTGTTTTCTTGTGGTGTGTCCAGTGCCCAAAGACCTCAAAACTTAGCAATTTCTGCTTCTAAGGAGCGTTCATTTTATCCCTCCATATATTTTGGACTTCATCTTCCGGAAGCCCTAGCCAGGATGACTAAAGGTAGAGGATAGTGGATGCTGTCTTCAAACCATCTAGAGGTCCAAAATTTCCTCAGCTCTGCAGTTCATGATCCAAATCAGATTCATGTGGTGACTGGATGAGAGAAAAAGCTGCCTTGTTCTTCCAGCATTATGGGGAAGATGGAGGCATTTGGGATGAACAGTGGGGGCTATTTCTTTCCTAATCTTCCTTATTCTCACCATTTATTACCTCAACCCTTGAGCACACAAGTCTGAAGCATGGCACAACAACAGTGAGGTCAAGGATACTCAATCAATGTAGCTGATCAGTGACCTCTTGGTAGTGGGACAGCTAAAAAAAATTGTATATAAATATAATAAATAATGAGTTTTTGCTTGGATCCCCCCAACTTTTATTAAAGTCAGACTATGATGTAAAAGATCATATATCTACACAGATTCTATAATTATGGTGTTACTGTGCAGAATCTTTGCCTCTACATGTGCTTTTGCAGCACAGAAGCTGCACTGAGGCTAATTTTTTCTGAGACAGACTCATTTCCACCATGGAGAAGATTAGAATGATAGAGAGTTAATGCCTCACAGGGAACAGGTAATTTCAAACCAGGACCACATATTTTCCTTCTCTCTTCCTATCTTTTTTTGTTTTATGTTCCTCCATTTGGCAAGCTAATTCAGCCCCTCCTCAGAATTTATTTTCTGATTTCTGTGGGCTGTTACCTTTTCCTTATCTAATAATCTCTCCAATAAGCTCTATAGCTGTGTTTATCTGTTTCTATCTCACCATTATAAATCAGATACTCTTGCCTCGGGTAATTTTTATATCCTTTCAATGTACTTTGCTCAATTTGTCTTACCTTCTCCAGGCTTTGATTGTGGTGCTGTATCTCTTAAATGGCAAATCCTCCTGGGAAGCACCAAGTATTTTCTCTACTATTGTGTGACCGGAGGTGATCCCACAGGCAGAACAGGCATGAGAGTGAAGCAGATCAGGTAGGGATGGGAATAAATCTTCCCATTGTTAAGATTTTGCTTCTTCCAGCCCAGTGAGACAGCTCCTTGGGGGTTCTGCAGAATCTGAAAGAACTTGGACTTCTTTTTGAGAGATAGAAACGTTTCGCTGTTCATCCAGACAGCTTCATCGGTCCGATGAAGCTGTTTGGATGAACAGCGAACCGTTTCTATCTCTCAAAAAGAAGTCCAGTTGTCATGACTCAACTCCCAGATAAACGCACCTGGATGACTGAGCACCTTCACAGACTGAAAGAACTTACATCCACAAA
>JAHTLZ010003547.1:1902773-1930905 GCA_023846285.1 Phrynocephalus versicolor
ACCGCCCATCTAGCCCTAAGGTTACTCTGGGCGGTTTACAACATAGAATAGCCATATAACAAAGTAACACATTTTGTCACATTCTGCTTAATGGATGCTCTGCTGCCTGGCTTTCCAGTCCCGTGCCCTTTATGGAACGTCTAGCCCTGCCCCAAAACAGCTCTGTGAAGCAATCTACCAAGGATGCAGCTTACAGCTCTCTGAGCCATGGCCCAGCAATTCTTTGAGGAAAGAGCTGAGGGAAGAACCTCAATTCCACTGCATGTGTGTGACATCATGGCCCTTGTTCTTCACGTGGAACTCGGATTCCACCAGAGAAGGTTCTGTTCTGAGGACTGTTAGAGAACAAGAAAGCCTGCTGCCTCTGACTTAGGTTTCCTCTTCTCTCACTCAGACTGGCCAGCCGATCTTTTCTAAACCTTGTCTTGTTTTGTTGAAAGAGATTTATGCCTCCATTTCTCTGCGGAACCCTTTGGCTTAATCATTACTCAAAGGCGATAAAGGTAACGCCCATGGTTGTACTATGTATAACTGTACCAAGGTAATAACATGCATTACCTATTTAATAGCAGTCATCGGAAGAAGAAAGTGTAAAAGCCATTCTTATGAAGATAAGACACGTCTTCTTTTAAATAGTAAATCTGGTACAATTGAGCTAGTTAATGTTATGGGGCATGATTGTCTTTATTTCTGCAATCAGTGTTTTATTCACAGTTTTACAATACATGTAAATTTTTATCACTCGTTAGGCAAGCAGAAGAATAAACTGAACTTCAAAAGAATCACACAAGAATTGGGTGCAGTGATGTAACAGAGTATTAACGGCTCCAAGGACCCCCCCCCCAAAAGTAAGTGTTGTATAAAATATGAAAAGTTCAGAGGGTTGAGAAAGAAAGAAAGAAAGAAAGAAAGAAAGAAAGAGAAAGAAAGAAAGAAAGAAAGAAAGAAAGAAAGAAAGAAAGAGGAACATCCTCTGCCGTGCCAACAGAATGGCTGTGCTTCCTATAGCAACAATGAAGGGTTATGATTAAAGCTTTGTAACTGAAAGGTAAATCACTATTTGCGGGGTCTCCTTTCTATTTGGTAGAGAAAGTTGGGGAGAGAATTGAAGGCCCACTTTGGATATCCACAGGCCTTAAGTGCTGTAGGCCTGCACTTAAGGCCTGTGGATACCAAAACACAAAAGGAGCAATATAGTACAGTAGGGCCCTCATATCCACTGATTCATTATCCACTGATTCACTTATCCACGGCTGGCAAAGAAAAAAATTAATTGAACAATTCAGCCGCTGCAAAGCAAGCTACTGTCACAAACAGCAGCTGTAAAGCAAGGTACTGTCATAAAGCTGGAGCTATAAAGGAACAAAGTATAACACAACATTTTGGGGGGGTGGGGTGTGTGTTCCCTCTTATCCACGGGAAGGTCTGGAACCAATCCCCAGTGGATACTGGGGTCCTACTGTATATGTTATCCAATGCAGTGAGGATTGTGCAGACCCCTATATTGGAGAAACTAAACAGCCATTAAACAGAAGGATGGCCCAACATTGGAGGGGAACAGCTCAGGACCAGAATCAGCAGTGCACCTCCACTTGAAGGACAAAGGGCACTCATTCAAAGATGAGGATGTACACATATTAGACAGAGAAGATAGGTGGTTTGAGAGAGGGGTCAGTGAAGCCATTCATGTGAGCACTGAGAACCCCTCTTTCAACAGAGGTGGGGGCCTCAGGCACAGTCTATCTGTCACTTATCAGGCTGTGATTTCAACAATACCTAGACAAATCAAAAATACTTCATGCCTTCACCACTAAGGCCATAGCTAACAACCCATGCTTTATGGCTTTCAGCACTTTAGGCCATTGTTCACCTTAAGGCTATTGAGACTAATGTTTACCTAACAAGCCTATTCAGGCAATTGGGTGACAAGAGCTCAAAGTGAGCTATAAAATGGAGGAGTCGCAACTAGCTTTTTTCAGACTGATGAAGCTGTTTGGATGAGCAGTGAAATCTTTCAGTCTCTCAAGAGAAAGAAGTCCAGCTGCCATGACTCAGCTTCCAGAAAAAGGCATTGAATGTGGGAATAAATCCAAGGTCACTTATTTGAGAGCTAGTCCCATGGAATTAAACCAGTGGGATCTCATTTTGAATAAAGGATAGGATCTGGTTGGGGATGTGTTAATTATAACAAATTAAGGCTTGAACTATCCCGCTTTGCATGTAATGAGTCTATCTCATATATTAGTTTCACCTTTAAAGTCGCATTACTGAAATAAATGAACTTTTGCATGATGTTCTAATTTTTTGAGTTTCACCTGTATCTTTTTGTAAAACAACCATAGGTGATCTGTGATCCAAAGACGGATGGTACCTCATACCCTATAATATATTATTGTAAAATCTTGGGGTGAGGCATACTCCTCCAACTTCAGACCATAAGAAGCATCTGATAAATAAACAACGTTCATTACCTGCAAGAAGTCAGTTCCTTTTTGCTAGGGATCTGAGGAAACAACAGGGGTACATCTGCAGAGTGAGACTCTTCTCTGCAACCCCTTATTTCAGACCTCACAGAGTTGTTTCTCTGGAGTAAGTATATTTCCAGTTCACAATGATTCCAGCACAGAATGACTATAACTAAAGATCAGCTGGGTTGATTCATGGCATATACCAGTACAAACTGTCTCTCTCCAGTTTTGTGGAGTGAGGGTTGTATTGTATATGCTCCAGAACTGAATCAGAATTTTAAAGGAATTGGCCAAAATGCTGATTCTCATTTGAAGATAGGGTTCAGCACCAAGTTACTGTAGAGTTCAGACCAAAACCTGAAGTGGATTCAAGGCACCTGCAAAACTAAAAAGGACCAGTCTCCACTGCCATATGTGTTCCAATCTCTGTTGTCTCTTTCCGGAAAGAGGCAAAGACCTTTCTCCTCAGGCAAGCCATTTTAAAAAGAATAGTCTCCAATGAAGAGAGTGAGAAGATGGAAGGGGTGTGGTTACCCTGCTGCTTTTCCTCACAGGTTCAGCCTAACCTGAACCCCAGAATAGGCTATATTTTCTTCCTTTTCTTACACACACAGAGAGATTTGACACTGACTGGAAAAAACATCTCTGCTTGGAAGGATTCCATGTTGATGCAAATGGAGGTTTTGAGTGAGCTCTCTTCCTGAAGTGATTGGCTCATTTGTCTTTCAGGCTGCAGGTGCCATTTACTCACTTCCAGAGGCTCTGAGCTGTCGATACACTCCTGAGCCAAGGAACAATGTGGTTGAAAGGGTCATCAGAGTCTTCTCTGCATAATTTGGAGCCGTTTCCACCTGTCTTTGGGAAGAGGCCAAACATGTCATGCTTGCTTGGTCCTCAGGGGGGAAAATGTCTTCTTAGTTCTCTTAATTTGTTAATGACTTCAGATGCAATTAAACATTATGCCATTGCCCATGGCAACCCATTGACTGTCTTCAGACCTAATGCTAAACCACAGTTAACACTATGGGAATCAATGTCAGCTTTGTTGCCTCAGGTTTATGTACTCTTCCCCTCTTCTTGGGCAAACATGAACAATATATATGCTAGAATACAATTTTTTCATCCCTAATATTTGTATTATTGTTCATCACTATGCCCAAACCACAGAACTATAGTTTTTAATTGATCTGTCCAAATAAGTCAAGATTGGAAATCACAGTTTGAAGTTGGCATATCCTGATAAATGATATGTCAAACTAACTACAGTTTGTCCCAGTTTGGATATAATAAGCCACATTTAATTCAAATATAGGAAGCAAATGCTTCCTGTTGTCATGGTGTGGCTGTTCAAAGAAGGGGATTTGGAGGGGCAGTTTTTCTATAAGGAAAGGCAGAGCTTTCCACTGGTGATCCATGGTCCAAGAAGGGGAATAATGATCCCCTATTTCAGGATAAGGTCCCCCACTTCCACCCCCAATTATACCACAGGCCATCTTTGGTGCTGCTAATTCAGGATCAAATGCTAGACTGAATGAAGAATGGTGATTTATTCTGGTGATTCAGACTTAATATGGATACTATAGTATAGATACTATACTATGAAGTTACAAAGTTCCTGTGGATCCATACTATAGAATCATGGGTTTTGTAGTGGTGGAAGGTGTTTAGAGTTCTCTGTTGTAATTCATAGGAGTGCCCTCCAGCTGTCTGTTCAGAGATGCCTGCTTACCTACCTAAACTACTTAAGGCAGGAGTCTATAGGATGGAACCATGGCATCTGTGGTGTCCTCAAAGTACTGTCACTTTAATGTAGATACTTTTTTAAAAAATTGTGGTCATAATCGAGAAAGTGAAACTCGCAGAAGTTGCTGCACCTGCCAAAACTGATGAGGCTGCACATCTCAAGGTTGCTCTTGCCCTAGATAGTTCATGCTGAATCCAAAGGTCATAGACAATCCCATTCTGGTGCAAGTGTGCATTTCCTGGAAGGTTATAAGCAAGTGACAATAATGCATTGCCACATATTTCTAACCCCCCATGATTAAATTCAGTTAGTCCCAACTAGAGTAGATCCATTGAATGAAATGGATTTGTGTAAGTGTAGGCTAATGTCTCATTAATTCAGTGGGTCTACCATGGTTGAAGCTACCAACTGGGTCTAATCCATAGTGTTGCCCAAGTGTTGCTTCTGTATTTTTAATTTCTTTAGAAAGTCCACTGTTTTTTTTTTAAAGGATGGAAGAGGGACCCCACAGTAAATATATGTTTTTACAAGATATTCCATCTTTTCAAAGGCATATGTTGTGATGTAGCAGCGTGGGGTGGGGCAGGTGAACCTACAACAGCTCATCCAACATCGACTGTAATTATGAGCCTCATTTTATAATCACAATTAATTCATTTGTTACATGTCTCTTTTAATTATTACTACAACGTTTCTCTGGATGCACATTTTTGAAATACATTAATAATGAATACTGGCGAAAAAAGAATGTTGTGGTGTTATTGCATTAGCTGGCTCTGGTCCTTCCTTGGTGGCCGTTCCCAGAGTGTTAAGCTGTGCGAAGAGTCGTTGGCTCCTTGGACGCTCCCCTATGGGGTGCCCCAGTGGTTGGTAATCTTCCCCATGCTGTTTAACATCTATATAAGGCCACTGGCTGAGGTCATTAGGGGATTTAGAGTTTGCTGCCATCGGTATGCTTTCTCTACTTTACCACCTTTGCAGTTGAGCCTGTACAGACCCTCAACTCCTGCCTGGATGCGGTCATGGAAAGGACCAGGATTAATAGGCTCAGACTCAACCCAGAGAAGACCGAGGTTCTGTTCTTTGAGGCGTCCTCTGCTGAGTACAGTCGCCCTCTCCCCAGTCTGGAGGGTATCACCCTTCAACTGGCGGATAGAGTAAGGAATCTGGGAATGGTCTTGGATCCAGCCTTTTTGTTGGAGGCCCAGGTGATGGCCGTCTCCATCTTCGATAGATCGCCCAGATCCGCCTGTACCCGGATGAGGCCTTTTTGAGAACAATTGTGCAGGCGCTTGTGATCTCGAGGATAGATTATTGCAACACTATGGGGGGTTGCCCTTGACCCTTATTCAGAGACTATAGCAGGTACAAAATGCAGCGGCCCGACTGATGGTTGGTGTGGGCAGATATGACCACATCACCCCATTTGTGGCCCGTTTGCATTGGTTACCTGTTGCATCCCGAATAAGGTTCAAGGTACTGGGTTTGACTTACAAAACACTCCACGGCTCGGGACCTGAGTACCTAACAGAGTGGATCTTCCAGAGGTGAACTGCATCCAAAAGTTTTTGAAATCCTACATGTTCCTCACTGGTAAGGTAGATCACTGGGCTGAGATTGTTAGGCTATCATTATTTTCATGACTGCAGCCTCCTCCTCCTCCTCCTCCTCCTCCTCCTCCTTATTTTACATATACTCTATGTTGCTTCTCCATATATGTGTTGGGAAAGTGCTCAAAATATAAAATGATCTGAAATAAACACAAGAATTCTTTTCAGTATTAGAACAGTACTAAGAAACCCACAGTACCAATATTGATTATAAAAATGAGCAAAGTTCAGTTACTTATAATTTAGCAGAATGGGTGTTACATCTTTCTTTTCCCTTCTTTCTCTTTTACGGCTTTAAATTTTCATTTTCATTTTTCAGTGTTTTTATTCGTTGGTGTTTCAATTATATCCATACTATTTTATTGTGAACCACCTTGGGTCCTCTTCTGTGGAGTGAGATGGGATATAAAGTTACTTATCTGTGACACGTACATACCTATGGTATTTTTTAACTAAAATACAGTACTAAAAGCAGGGGAAAACAAAGATGGGGAGGTATGGTTGCTATGGCAAAGTTCGCCTGGTTTCTGTACCTTTTTCAGTTGGGACCCATCCCAAGCCTCTGCAGTTTGCATAGGCAGTTAACTAGGGTTCTGTATCCTGTACTTGTTTGTTTGTTTATTTATTTATTTATTTATTTATTTATTTATTTATTTATTTATTTATTTATTTATTGATTGATTTATTGATTTATTGAATTTGTTTTAGAGTATTTTTATATCACCTTTCTCCTTGGAAAAGGACCCAAGGTGCCTTACAGTACTGAGGGATAATACACAGTCCAGTACAATTAAGATATGTTCGGGTATTTGAGAACAAGGAATTGAGGGACATCTTACAGCAGCAGTGTCCACACTTTGGCCCTCCAGATGTTTTGGACCAACGATCCCATAGTCCTTTGACATTGGCAATCTAGGCTTGGAATTCTGGGACTTGTGTTCCAAAACATCTGGAGGGCCGAAGTTTGGACACCCCTGTCTTACAGCATTAATAAACAACATTATATTAAAGCTACAAGAAAATGTGTGGCAGTTAAAAGGAGAGTAACATTCCATGTAAAAGTTATGAGTGATGGAAACTAACCAGATATTGTACCAGTGCAAGACGTCAGTACTGTTTTTTTGTGCTGACATCACATATTACCGACAAAACTAGACTGGCTTATTCTGCATTTGTGGTTGGTCATTGATACCTAATTGGGACTTCATTTGCAAATCTGAAAGTACTGTAAAAGATTTGGGCAGCTGGAGGGAAAACATCCTAAAAACAGGAAATATGCATTTCCATCAATGCATGACTTGACCATGAGAAGGAAGACTCGGGTTGCTGCAGATTGTGTTGTCAGCTCCTGAATGGAGTGGCAAATCTTCTGTTCATTTACCAATTCTGTTTCTGGTTATCTAAAAGCAATTTAAAGTTTTGTTCACTCCTTTTTTTATTTTCAGAGAAACAAATCGTCCTTACAGCTCATTGCCTCTCTTCCTCACCTTCTCTGCTGACCTTGGCCCTGGATGGATGGACATCATGGTGGATTACTACAAAATCTTGGATGTTCCACAAAGTGCTTCCATGAATGATATTAAAAAAGCGTAAGATTAAACCTTCAGATTCTCTGCGTTTCCCCACCCAGTTCCAGCCACCTGATCCCTACCAATTTTTGTCTCTGTTGAGATTCACCAGCTGAATATGATATAATGCAAGTGGGTTCTTCTGAATAACTTTGCATTCCTTCAGGCTGTTCCTTCTGGACTGCAGCAGCGAAGGGGTGGGGTGGGGAATGTTGCCACAGTAGGATTCCTTCATTAATAACACAAGGACCCATACGGTTCTCTTTCTTTTTAATTTTTTTTTTAAAATAGCTTATAGGGGAATGTTAAAGATGCCTCACCTGTGCACAACAGTTCTGATATGGTCTGAAAGAGCATATGCTGACCTGAGGCTGCAGGAAAGAGTGGCCTTGAATGGCACAGAATGCATTTCATGTTCTCTTTAAAGTAGCCTCAGTGCTGGAACAGTCGGCTACTGCCCCATTGTTGTTGAAGATGTATAGCGGCCATGTTGAAAATGGGCAACAGCTGAAATAATGGTATTTGAGATGGTCACTTGGTTCTAGTAAGCATGTGTGGCTGGTTGGCTGCTAAGGTTTCTTGCATCTTGTGGAACTATATATAGGTACAGGAGTAAAGTGCTCAAATGGCACCCAGATAAAAATCCAGAAAACAGGAAGGAAGCAGAACAGAAGTTCAAGGAGATTGTGGAAGCCTACAAAGTCCTTTCAGACAGTAAGGAAACAATTTTCTCTTTAGTGTCCCTTTCTCTTTCTGTCTACAGGAGGACATTCCATAGGATCTCACTCATTGGCCAGAATCCTGGCGTACATGCAGTGGCATACATTGCAATAACAACTTATTCCTACTTAGTGGATTGTCACTTATAATCCCTCCACATGTGCTAATTCACACAATTGGTAAACCATGTGAAATATAAGTGGTGACCTCTTAAACTCTTATGTCATTGCACTTAACACTCTCAGACAAATGGGATTCGGGTCATTTATTTTTGATCAATTACACTACTTTCCAAACCATCATTAATTGGGATTACACCTTGTAAACTGCTGCAGTCTCAGTTTCTATGCTCTGCAATTTAAAATGGCCACAGTGCACTGGCCTTGGCACTTGATGCTACCCTGTTTTTTTGATTGTAAATTGTAACCTCTGTTACTCATGATGACCAGTGGCCATGTTGACTAGAAGTGAGGCTGTTGTAGTCATTAGCAGCCAAAGGGAGGATGCTGGAGGCCTTGATACAGGGCCATACAGAAAAAGACTAGTTTGTGCCAGATGCACTTCAGCTACCTTTCTCTTCATGAAATCAGCACAGTACAATGGTTACTTTTGGCCAATCTTTTCAATGCGTTACTAGGTCGCCCATTTTCCTCTTTGTTATTTTCTCTTCAAGACAGAAGAGCCTAAACAGCTCCCCAAAACACTGACGTACAGTCGGATTAATTCATTCTTCTGAATTATCTTCAGGGGAGCAAGGAAAGTCAACCCTTTTCTATACCGATAGATAGCCGTGACATTTGTGACTGGAACTAAAATTCACCAGAAACACTGAGCTGCTGTAACTCTGTATTTCTACACTCCCTGCCTACCTGTACGTAGCAGAATAATATAATAATGCTTTGCATTTCCATGGTGCAAAAACAAGGTCTGCACAACTCTCGCACATTTCCCATATCTTATTTCTCAAAGCTGCATTGTAGTATATGTCACATCCCTGTGTTATAGCTATGGAGTGGGTTGGATCTTTTGAACTACAGGCGTGTGTTTGGTGGTGGAGGAAGGAAAGAGTTCTGCTTACATACCACCCCATACCACTTCAAGTAGTCTCTGGATGGTTTACAGTTTTTAATTACAGCAATGCAGGCTACACATTGCCTCCGCAGCAGCAAGCTGGGTACTCATTTTACCGACCTTGGGAGGATGGAACGTTGAGTGAACCATGAGCCTGCTACCTAGGATTGAACCCAGGTCATGAGCACAGTTTTACCTGCAGTACAGGCATTTAACCACTGCACCACAGGGCTCTAAATATTCTTCGGAAGCTAAAATTCCAAAGAATAGTATTTTTTTCTAAGGGTTAGCCATTGAACTTATGGCTGTAATGTGATTTGGACCAGGGACTTCCAGGTCAATAGATCTGATTTATGGTGGTTATTAGAACAGTTGCAATAAAAATAGAAGATCTCAAAATTTCAGGTAGAGATAAGGAAGCTGCTCTACTTCCCCATTGGCTTTGGCTTCTCTTCCAGAAACTACACGTGACCATTATGATGGAAGCAACAAGGACATTTTCAAAGGGACAAGTGAGTGCTTCAGAGGAGTGAGGAGGGCAGTGCCTCAACCTCTCAGCTAAGTCAAGTGATTGCACTAAATTCTTTTGTGGGTTGGCTGACAATGAATCCATAATGTGATCTTCTGCTTGTATCGCAAGAGCCAGAGGATGGGCTAGTTAATGAGCATGTATTCCTAGTAACCTGTTGCCTTCCCACTCTAAACTGGCATAACAACTCAGTGCTTACAGATAAATGTTTATATTGGGTGAACTAATACAATTGTTTAAGCTAAAAAAATATCTTCCACTATGGCTGTTACTATTGTTCAGTGGCGTAACGTGGGGAGTGCCAGAGGGGCAGTCTGCATCAGGTGCAATTTTTTTAGGAGGTGCAATCCACTCTCCCTCCAATCTCCCACCCCCCCTGGGCATCAACAGGTGCCTCCTGGGGTGCCCTGCCTGCCTGCTTCCTCCCTCTCTTTCCTTGCTGGCTCAGTCATGGCTAAGGAGCCCATCTCCAAGGGGCACCATCTGGGAGAGCCAGCAGAGTTGACAGAAGCCCAGGACCAATGGCCTGCCCAGAGCACTGCCTGCCCCATGACCAAGTCAGGGTAGTTGTTGGTGCCATCCAGCACACCTGCTGGGCCTGGAAGTGGCTGACTGGTGGGTGAGGCAGGGATGGGTCCTGGGAAGGGAACTGGGGGCAGGCTGTGGTGGGAGGAGGGCCTGGTTCAACTTGTGCAGGGGCTCAGCCCCCAGACCTCTTTCAAGACCATTTGCACTGCTCTCCCTCAAGCTGGCCATGATCCCTGTGTTGGGATAGCATCTCCCTGACCCAGCAATCGGGCCAGCTCACCTGTCCCTTTCCCAGGGTGCTGCGTTGGCAAAGTGGTGAAGCCCCGCCCATTTTTATATGCTGGGACAAGAATTTGCTGCTGCTCTGTGCTTCCCCCCCACCCTTTGTGCCATTCTTTACCCATCCACCCACCCACCACTGGAGCCTCTGGCACAGGGGATGGTCAGTCAGAGGCTGGTTGTTGCAGGCAGAATGACCTGTTGGCACCCCAGGGGCAACATGCTGGTGGGAAGCCCGACCCCTCCATGGCATGGGCTCTGACCACTTGCTCAGAGTGTACATCCTTATGTGCAAATGCATCCCCCACCTGGCCCACCCTTGAGTTAGGGGTCACAAAATATGCCTTGTCCCAGGTGTGGGCAACCCACTCTGTGCTACTAATATTGTTTACTTTAAGCTGCTTTGCTATTTACCTGTATCACAGATGGGAAAACTTTTTTTAAGACTACAATTCCCAGAATTTCTTAGACAGTGACAATGTGGTGACTGCTGTGTTCTGGAAGTCGAAGCTCAAACAATAATCTTTTCCTCTCTGTGATTCTGGTAGACAGGAAAGTAGTTTAAACAATTAATAGTGATAGCTAAGGCAGATGGTTGTTTTTAAAAACATGGTTCTTAAAAGGTAAACTGCATCAGAGTTAATAGCAGAGTCAGGTGTTCACACAGTCAGAAAGGCTGCTTTCTCCTCCCTGCTTCATAAATACCATCTTTGAGGGAAAGGCTGGAAGCATGAAAATAGAAATAATTGATCCTTCTGCCATTGCCCACTCACCAGCCTGCTCAGTAGAGATCTCCATTCCATAACGGCCACACACATCTTTGAATGAGAAGATCACTAGGTTTGGTGATGTTGTCATTGCTGGCTTTTAAAACAATCATTTCATTAACATTGTGCTCTCAGCACACACACACACGTCATAATTCACTGCCTTTACCTCTCTATAGAGCGATCTGAAGCTGAGAAACATCTGTCAGTGTTTGATCAAGACGGCATCAAAATATTCTTCACAGGCAAGCGTTCCTCTTCAGGTAATCTTAATCATATCTGGAACTCTGCTGTAAGTGCTACTGGTGACCACCAGATCTGATGTCTTGACATAAACGGAGATCTTAACAGTCGATAACTGTTTTTACCTGTTTGTGAAATTAACATTTTGGGAGCAAGACAATATTTATGCTTTGTTTCATTTTTTTGTTTTACATACCCAGGTTTGAAAGATTTGAGAGGATGTCCTATAGCAGGCTTTTAATAACTACGACTGAGTACCTGGATGCTGAAGTTTTTTTTCTTTCCTAAGTTTGCTTTTAAAATTTTAAATGTTCTGAATCACTTAATGGTTTGTTAGTTACTCTTGAACTTGAATTGCCCCAAACCTGGGTTATGATTTTTTTTCCTAAGGAAAACTGTGGGTTACAATTTTTGGGGGGAAGACTTCCATTCCCAGGGTGCATTGTGCCCCATTTGGATGCGGGTTATGAAAATTTCCGGTTTACAAAGTGTCCTGGGGAACGAATTAATTTCATAACCCGGGGTACCACTGTACTGTCTATTCTGTAAAATGTGTTTATTTTGGTGGAGCTTTGAAAATGATTTTTCATATGTATTGATGCTTGCTTTTGGAATAGTTTAATTCCCTGTTGCTTTGCCTCTTAGCTTTTTTTGGAGTATCGTATGGGTGTGATCCTATTTTAGTAATAGGGTGAAGTTTTAAAAAGGATTTTAAAGGGATGTTTTCTACTTCTGGAGAGCAAGAAAGCAAAAGAGAAAGAACATAGAACAGGATTTCCTTTTTGCATAAAATAAAAGGACCACCAACACAAACACCACCAACGACAGGATCTCCTTCTCCCCCCTCCACACACAAAAACCAAACTCAAAATGAAACAAATATGAAATATTCACCATGTACATCCTTAGCAGAGGGCTTTTATTTATTTATTTATTTATTTATTTATTTATTTATTTATTTATTTCTATACCATCTGTCTTCCAGGGGAACTCCAGTTTCCATCAATACACAGGAAAAATACAATTATACAAAAATACCAGCAAAGCAATAATCACAAAATAATAAAACAAAACAAAACTAACTAACCAACAAAACAAACAAACACAACTAATATATGACTGATGAAGCTGTTTGGATGAGCAGCGAAACATTTCTATCTCTCATAAAGAAGTCCAGTAGCCATGACTCAACTTCCAGATAAACTCACCTGGATGACTGAGAATCTTCACAGACATTTAACTAATATAAAAGCTCTGTCAAGACAATCTCACAACAATTGCTAAATAACATGTGTGTTTGGATTTAGGTGAGTGAATTTAATATTTTTAAAATATATTTTGTGCACAAAAGATGTACAGTACACCAACAGCTTCACATAGACCCCATACGTCCTGGAGAAGGGAGGGTGTTGGTTTTAAAGTCGCCTTAGGGCGTTTATACACGACCCCTAAGCTCTGCTGCAAATGGCTCCCAGCTCCGGAGCTTTAAAATGTTTCCCCACCAGCTCCGGAGCTAACAGAAAATTAAATGCGACCCCGTCCACCTAAGCGCAACCCAGCGCACCTTTCAAGTACCTGCTCTGGGAAAGTGAAAAATTTTGATGCGGAGAGTGCCGGGCTCTCCTCGCTTCTTTTTGTTGTTGTTTTTTGCCTCCCGCCCCTTTAAGAGGAACCAGGAAGTAACGGGGTCGGAGCAACTTCCACCGGCACTCCGGAGGTAAGAGTGCATTCTTTTCTCCCTTTTTTTCTCCCTCCCCTCACGCAGACAGAACAAGGAAGTGCGGAGGGGGTGGGAACGCAGGGAGAGCGACAAACCCTCAAGATGTCTGGTCCGAATTTAAGGGACCAGCGGATCTTAGGGGTCATGTAAAAAGGCCCTTACACGCACCGAATCATACTTTCTCATCTCTCTTTGTCCTTCACCCTGAGCTTAGCAACTTCCTGAGACTTCAGGTGAGAGCAGGCAATCCTAGCTGTAACCTGCAACTTGTATTGCTGGCTGTAGCAGCCAAAAACAGGAGTTTGGCGTGCACGAACGTGGGATGGGGAGACTATAGCATATGGCCTGTCATCACCTCATCAACGAGGTCTGTATTTCCTTATTTCCTTGTTCCAGATTTTTCAGTATCCTTCTTCAGTGCTCCTAAAAGATTCCACCACTTTTCTATTATGAGTGCCTTCATCAATGGTAAAAAAATCACAACCAAACGGTAAGGGGCAAAGGTCATTCTCTGTCTGTGGACCCTTCCCTTAAGGCAGCTATGAGGAAATTTTATCCACACAGATGTTTCAGTTGCAGAAGGGGTAGCCATATTTGTCTGTACAAACATTGTAAGTGAGAACAATATAAAAAGCAAATGCAAAAGAAAAGAAAAAGAAAAAGAAAAAAAGACAGAAATGTACTGGCACCTTAAGGACTAACTTGTATATGTTTTTAATGCAAGCATTTGTGGACAAGACCACTTCATCAGATGCAAGAGAATGACATATAACATGGCATAGATCATACAGATGTTTTAGACTCCCATTTCTGTATACCCTGATCATTGGCTACGCTGCCAGGGATGTCTAGGTGATGGAGTGCAATATATATTGACAACTCAGAGTTTTGTACTTGTTCCAAAAGCTGCAAATCTCTTGCTGTCAAATTGCTTATGAAATAAGGGAACCTCCCCATCTAGCATGCCCTGCAAACATGAAATTCTAATAAAAATATTTCTTTCTAGTAGGAGTCAAGCACAAAAAATCTCATAACACAAAGACGTTTGTGTTATGACATTTTTTCTTTTTAATTGTGCAGCAAATAAGAGGATTTGTACATATCTGACCTTGCTTTTGTCACAGGCTGATGCACTCATTATGGATCTAATGTTGGTATATTATCTGCTACCAGTATATTCTTAAAAAGTTATAAAAGAGAGTGCCAGCCTATGACTGAGGATTAAAAAATTGGGTCGCCAATATTAGAACATATTTACAATCATTGCAGCCATTGTAAAATGTGCATGTGTGAATCCAACACAGATTTAATTTATGGATGGTTGGGGTAAACTTTTTTCCAAGAATTAATGTTTGATGTCCACAGTCCAAATGCTGTGAGATGTTTTAGGCCTCAGTGGTTCTTACCATTGTCCTCTGGGCTGTGTGACAGGATCCAGCAACAGGTCAGTGACCACGAGACACTCATAGGTGACAGTAAATGTCCATGAGGTTGTCCTACATGCTTTCCACTCATTTCCCACAAAGAAAAGGCACTTTACTTTCTTAGGGACACGCCACTCATCCCTGGTTGTGTGCTACATCATCAGTCAGGTACAGAAAAGGGCACTTGTTCATGCAGGACATTAGACAGCAGTCTGTAAATGGCACTTGTTAATAGAGGAGAGTATTAGGGCAAGTGGAACTGAGAAGAGAGATAAATGAAAACTGGTACAGATTAATTAAGGACCAGAGAGCCGAGCATGTAAGTACCTAAGGTGCATTTCTATATAGATGTACCTTGTCAGTTCCCAAAGGGGAATGAGGAAGCTCTCCCTCTGATAGAAATTATGAAATAGAAGGAGCAAATTGTATATGATCCTGTCAGTGTGAGGGGATAAAGTACATTTTGAGACTGTACCTCCTAGAATACCCCACCACTGTGGTCAGTTTTAATATAGCCAGGAAGTTTTTAAGGAAGACGCTTTTTATAGTTGTGAGCTATATCTTTGCTTTTGAAACTCAAATGGGAACTTTTTGAGGCAACCTCATACAAGCTGCTTGCCACCATTGGTCAATACTAGAGTTTAAGGCCAAAGACTACTTATACAGTTTGGAGTTGATTCCCCCCCTCAGTGTTGTGGTCATTGGGCCAAATCTATTTCAGATTTAACCAATGCTCAGGCATCCTTTCTTCATGAAGGACCTTGGAATGGTCCTGAGAGCTCCAGCTCAGATAACGGTGGGAAAGCCTTCCAGCTCTCTTATTCTCAGGTTGAAGGAGGTTAGCTGCATGAGCTTCCCTCAGTGTAATGAGACCGAGTTCCTGCAGATAACTAAATGCACTGCCTAACCATAAACATGCATAACACTTATAGCTGGCCAAGACATTTTGACAAGGCAGAGAATTCCACCAGCATATCTTCCTGGGACTAAATGCCACACTTAAAATAAATTAGAATAACTAATTCTTTGCTCTTCTTTTATGACATTTTCTCCCTTCAGACATCTTGAGAATGAAAGCAAATATTTGGAAGTCGAAGAGGACGGGAAGACGGTATCTATCCATGTTAATGGTAATTTGGAAAGGGTTGGACTATGCCTCATGACCAGTGTTGAAGGTCACCTTCAGTGTGCATCTCATCTCAGAGGGGTCTGGTGTTCAGAAAGCATCTGTGACCCTTGCTGGAAACAGAGAGACCTGGAAAATTCAGTTTTTGTACTATTTCAGAACAAGACTGTTCAGCCCTTGCACAGTTCATCACGCAAGAACAATGAGGAGAGCTGTTTATCTTTTTCTCAAGTACAGTGGTACCTTGACTTGTGAAATTAATCCATTCTGAATACATTTTTGGAAGTTGAAAATTTTGTAAGTTAAAACACGGTTTCCCATAGGAATGCATTGAAAATCAATTAATCTGTCTGGGAGGTTGGGAATGGATAAATTAGTTTTCAATGCATTCCCCAGCAAACCAGGGCAAAAGCTTCCCCCTTTGCTTGGTTGTGGAGAAACCCTGCAATCAACTGGCAGTGGAAGGCTGCTTTGACACCCAGCTGATTTTGGCAGCTGTCAAAATCACCTGGCTGTTGGGCTGGGAGGAGCAGCCTTTGGTTGATTATGGGGCTTTCTCCCTAACACAGCAAAGAGGAGAAGCTTTCCCCCTCCTTTGTTAGGTTGGGGCAGGCTTGTGTGCATGTGTGTTTGGGTTACCCCACCTTCTGTTGTGATGGGTGCACAAAAGGGGAAAGGCAGCCGCTGCTTTTCCCCTTTTGTGTGCACGCCACAACAGAAGATGGGGTAATCTAAAGAACCTTCTGCTGTGGCAGCCCCCCCCCCCACATTCCTCCTCCTCCCTCCTCCTCCTCCTGACTCTGCAATGTGTGTATGGGGGGGGCTGCCCACCACACTGCTGTGGCAGGTGCAAAAAGGGGAAAGGCAGTGGGGTTTTCGTGCCCACTGCAAGCCCCACTGCCTTTCCCCTTTCATGCACCAGCCACACCACACAGCCCGATCTCTAAAGAATAAAAAAACAGCTGAGAGGCACGGGGTGAGGCAGAACCAAGCAAGCAGTGCTATGTGAATTTTCCCACTGCTTGCTCTGTTTTGCCTTGCCGCTGTGCCTCTCAGCTTTTTTTTTCTTGACAGGTCCCACTGAGAAGAGTGGGGGGCCGCCCTCACTCCCCACAGATGCACTGTCAAACAGAGCTTTTCAATATGAAGCGCTGCTCCATGCATGCTGTGTCCAGCATTTCCAGAACCGGGGCATCAGTTTCCAATTTGAAAGGACACTATTGGAAACCATTGCCCTGGTTCCGGAAACACTATGCACAGTATGCATGGGGCGGACCTTTGTACTGAAAGTGTACTGGAAATGGATTTCCTTTCATAACTCAAGTCTTTTTGGAACTCCATTTCCAATTATTTCCTTTGTAAGTCATATTTTTTGTAAGTCGGGTCGTTTGTAAGTCAAGGTACCACTGTATAAGCAGGTCAACTCAGCAAGCAATTAAATAAGCATAATATATTCCAAATACATGCATATCTTATCCCTTTGGTCTAAATAGGAGTTGTGTGGCATGTTTCCAACAACAAGCATGGACACTATAAGTTAGGTGTTTAACATAGTTTGTCTCTCATTCACAGACAAAGAAATTGTTGACAATATATTCTTAAATAGAAAAGCTATATGAGACATCCTTTGCCTTTTTTATTCTTTCCCCCCAAACAATAACAATAGAACAACAAATCGTAAATGCACTACAAATCAACTTAAAAATAAATGAAACAATTTTCAACTCTGTGCAACCCCCCACTAACAGGACTAGTCAATATTTGTATTTTAAGTTAGATTTCGTATAGCCCCTTTCTCCCAAAAATATATTGATTGTCC
This sequence comes from Phrynocephalus versicolor, assembly GCA_023846285.1. Classification (NCBI taxonomy): domain Eukaryota; kingdom Metazoa; phylum Chordata; class Lepidosauria; order Squamata; family Agamidae; genus Phrynocephalus; species Phrynocephalus versicolor. The sequence goes on from JAHTLZ010003547.1 coordinate 1,920,390, forward strand.
TCTGGGTATATACCCTTTGTGTTTCTGAAGCACATACTGTATACCAAAAATAAATTCCATACACACCCTTAAAATCATTACATTTCAATATTCCTTTTTGAACCTTAGTTTCACAAGTTACTTTATCATTGATGGCCATATTCCACATTTCTTTATACCACTCTTCCATATTAAATTGAATATTATTTTTCCAGTTCTTTGCAAAGTATCGACCTTTCAACAGTGCCCATAATAGTAGTGATTAATTCCTTTGCCTCTGTCTTTAATTGACTATTATTAATCATATTCAAAAAAGCAGTCACCGGAGACATTTGCACTTTAATGCCTGCTGTTTTTACAGTCTCCTTACGTATCATTGACCATCCCTTCTTTCTTATTTCACAAGTCCACCACCTATGTAAGTAAGTACCATTTTCTTTTCATGTCCTGAAAATGTGCAACAAGAGCTCAACTTAATGTTGACTGAAAATTGAATGGAATTAGGACTGCTTTTACCAAGTAATGGACAATGCCTGCTCAGCATGAGCAGTGAATAGAGAATTATTGCTATGATCCCGTTGCTGGAAAAGTTCTCCAAGTTGATTGAGATACCCTGATTCTTTTAGGCATACCTGTTTATGACAGAGAAAGTAATGGAGCAGCAGGAAGTGAATGGGACTACAGGCTGGAGAGGGGGCACTGTTATCCAAATAAATGGCATTTTTGGACATGTGAAAGACGTCGGTGGGCAGACGAATGGCGGCAGTGGGCAAACAAGTGGCGAGACTGGGCAGAAGAGTGTCGTGACTGGGCTGAAGGAAGGCACCCCCAAGAAGACAAGTTTTTTTCTGCCAGGCAGGGCAAGGCAGATGCATCCAAGGCTAGTGAGGAACATCACAAGTCAGACAAAACTTGTCCCAAGTCAGGAGGAAAGTTTCCTGGGTTTTCTGTGCCAGGAGAAGGGAAGTGTGATCTTAAGGAAGGCCATTCTAGGGCAAGCAAGGGGCAATCTCAGCATGAAGACGAATTTTCCAAAACAGATAAAGGATATTTTGTGTTTGCCAAGCCAGGTGAGAAGAACAGTGGGACAGATGAAGGGCATCTCAAGAAAAACAAGAAAGTACACAAAATGGAAGAGGGACATCCCTTGCCGGATAAGAGGAACCATGGATTTGTCAGGTTGGGTGAAGGGAATAATGATCAAGGTGAAGGACATACCAAGACCAAAAAGGGGCAACCTAAGTCAGAGGAGGGCCAGGCCAGGCTAGATGGATTACAAAAGCCAGAGCAGGGGTCTTATGATCAGAAAAAAACAGATCCCAGGTGTAAAGCATTTCCTACAAAACTCAAGGTTCTTTCTGAGCACAGCTCTCCAGCTGGAAACAGGGAGCCTCATGTGGAGAAACAAGATCAACAGTCTCATGAAACCAGCACATGTTGTACAGCAAAAAATGGGAAAGCCCTTGAAAAGAACGAGCCGAGGGACGAGAAACAGGGAGAGAAAGGTGAGAAAGGTGGGGCTCCTTTAGAGTCTGAACCAGAGAAAGGGATGGAATTGGGCAGTACAAGGGAAAAGTCTTCAGCAGATGCTGTGCTTGATCCTGAAGCACCCTTGATTTCTTGCAGCCCCAAAGGCAGGAAAGAGAGCCAGATTCGGACAAGAAAGCTCTGCTCCAAAAGGAGCAAGTCTCAGTCTGGCCAAAACCGTTCCAACAGCAGCAGAAGCAAATCCAGGGGAAGGAAAGGGAGGCTGCTTGATGAGCACAGTAGAGGAGGGCCAAAAGTTAATGATTCGGCAGATAGCAACAAAGGGGTTATTCCCGATGGGAAGACGACCCCTGCAGACCTCAAAGTTGCTCTGCAAAAGAGGGAAAAGGGAACTTTTCTCCCCTTCCAAGATGATGACAGTCCTCTCCAGGCAAAAAAGAGGCTGCTTAAGAGAAGGGCACACCGCATCCTGTGTGATACCCAGGGTGAGAAACATCCCTCCGTCTCTGGAAACAACCAACCCCTGAGCATGAACGGTCAGCGGCAAAGGAGACTAATAAAACCGCCCCAGCCGAGTGCACATCTTCCAAGAATTCAAGGCCAGAAACTTCAAACAAATCAACTCTCAAATGTTACTCGTTGATGTGGGTCCTACAAGGAAGGGAGTTGCCACACAAACTGGCCGAGCATCTTGTGGATCGGTTGCACTCGCTCGGATTTCTGCTTTCACACCCTGAGGTGAAGAAGAAACTCATATTTTCTTGATTCTGATCGAAACGCGAGCTCCAAGAGGCCATGGTCAGTGGGGGAGTTATTTTCTCAATAAAAACAGTCATGTAACATTTTATCATTTCCTCCAATATATATTTATTATTAGATGACAAACAGGAGAGATGTAAAGGTAGCATCTGGCATCTAATTAGCTCTACATTTCCAAATTAATCTGCCTCTGCCAGTGAAATTCCATAACCAGGATACATTTTGGCGTGACATTTATCTTCACTGTTTAGCTTTATGATGTGTTCCAATTACAAAATCAATAGTTATAGATTTGGAGATAGCAAGATAGTGCCAAGTCTTTACTTTGCAGCTTGGAATCTAACATTGTCTGTACTTTTAAAAGCATGGCATAAAATAAACAATAAGGCACTCTAGTAGCGCATCAGGTATGGCCACTCTTTGGTGACTAGTTTGTAGCCTCACTGCTTTTTGATGTTATATTAGCTGTGCTCCCATTCCATGCTAAGACATAATTTATATTAACCATAGATTGTTAATTTAGCCATGAATTGTCCCACAGATGCCAGGAGGAACCACAGTGTTTCTAAGCTGTATTTTTCCTGCAGCTTTTTTCCTCTTCTATTTTAGTTGGGCAGCTGGGCAAATGATTTGCTGCAGTCCCAAAGAGATGGCTCCAGTAACAATAAGCCATGCTTTAAACCAGTGTATGTTTTCTTATTTCCATTGGAGGCTCACTAAAAAAAAACCACGACTCGCTTGTCCTGGTAGGCACAACAAAAACAAACAACAGCTTGACTTATCAATATGTATGAACCTGGACCATAAATTGTAAAATCCCTCTGTGCTGAGAGTCTCTCAAAAGAGACAATCACCCTAGTCAGAGAGATAGCCTAAACTATGCCTGCCCTACAAATATAATTAACTGTGGGCTCATTGAATCATTCATCTTCATTTTACTGCTCTAAATCCTTCAATTTTATTTTGGAGGCATAATGGGAAGTATGAAAAACCCTGTGTACTGCGGCAGCCATAAGGCTGAGCGTGTTTTTCTTTATAACTGAGGAACATATTGGCTCAAATCCTCTTGCCTAGTCATACTTGAATAATGGAAATGGTGTACCCTTTGGAGGCAGGTTGTCTCCAGATATCACTGTAGACATTATCTGTTCTCATTCTGAGTAGGATAATTCCATATGCAACTGAGATTGTCTCCCGTGATTTCTGAACTTGGGCAAATTAGTTTCCAAACTTTACGCCGTTTGAACAGCTGTGCATAAGGAATTTTACCATCAAACTCTGAAATTATGTGTTGCCAGCAATAGTGAGCCATAGTCCTTGTTTTAGTGAGGTTCAGTCTCATTGGAAATGCAGCCATGGCTGCCAGTGTAAAGATGGCTAATTTCTTTATCCTAGAAGGATACCTTACTGGAGTCTATAGGCCCAAAGGAGCCTGAGCAATACAGCCTTACTCCATTGCAGACAATCAGGCTATATAGTCAGCAGTAAAGGATTCCACATCATGGAATTCTTGTTTGAGGGTTGGCAACATGGCCGAGGCATTGCATAGAAAACCTAGATATATATAGAATTCAAATATGGCATATCTGTTTTTGTCACATTTTTAAAAGCCAATTTATTGAGAACAGTTTTTTCAAACCACACTTTCATTAAAACTAAATCTAGCTTACAAAAGCCCTGGCAAAAATGCCTTGGTAAATTGCATTTAGCCCTTTTGGCTGCCACATTCAACCCTTATGCAAAGTAAAAATAAAAATTTAAAAAACTAGCATTAAAACAAACACATTGCTGCTATGTTTTAGGTTTAGCCACTGTGTTTTAGGTTTAACTGATGTTATTCAAACAACTAAGATTAAACATGTGGTTGCTATTTTTTAAAAGAAAATCAATTATATACTTTAATTCTGGTATTCCTCATTTATGACGGAGTTCTGTTCCTATGAGTAGGTCATTAAGTGAATTGGTTGATAAGTGGTTGTCTAGTGGTGTATTGAAGCTTTTGCCCTTGCAGGCAGACCAGAGTGGGGAGGCTCTCTGGGAGGCCACAGGAGAAGTGGAACAAAAAGGAGGGAAAATACAGATGGAAGTGGTCAATGCTCTGCCTTTCCTGGGTCATTCTGCTCCCCGTCAAAGCACTGTGGTGCTCACAGCAACACTTGTCCTTTGAAAGTAGCAGAGGAGAAAGGTGTGTGTGTGGGGTCTGTAGCCCTACTTCCTCCATGTGTAACTGCTGACAAGGTAGGTGCAGGCAAGCAGAAGCAGGCTGGCCCAGGCTCTGTCGGCTGGAACAGCAAGTTCTTCCTGAGGCAGCAGTAAGATGGTGGCAGCAGCTTTGGATGCTGATGTTAATTGATAGCCTGAACAGTCAATAAATAGGTGGGTTGTTAAGTGAGGAGTGGCTGTACACAAATCCTCACTCTGCACCTTTTTCATGTACTTGCAGTGATTTGTCTTTGCTGATGTGTTCCCTCTCACTTCCCCCAATGGGAAAACAAATAGTAAAACAAAAAGAGACAAAAAGAAACACAAATGTCAACATTATCAAAACTAAAGCCTACAAAAGTGTAGTCTTTCTTGCAGTGTGGTATGTCTCAAACCTTTATGTAAAATTATATTTTAAATTTGTCCATCATGCTATTACATTAAAATACACATAGTGAGAAAGCAAGAGGGCCTGTGAGAGTATTCCTTCTCTTTCTTTGTCATAGATTGTAGTTAGAAACAGTACTGTCTGGGGTGTCTCCCTTTTTTTTTTTTGTTACTTCTGTTTACTTTCTCCCTCTATCCAATTTTCTGCTCTGTTTGACAGAAACATCCAACGGAATGAGCTGAACCATCTTCTGGGTTCACTTTTGACTTTACCTTTGCAGCGAGAGAACTGCCTGCGTTCTGAGTGACAGATGATTTGCACAAATACATTACTGAGGAAGATGCTGTGCAAACCTTCCTGTGACCTCAGAGACTACCTGTGTGGCAAACTGATATTTAAAAATAGAAGAAATTGTTATTTCTAGTCATGGTTCCAGTGTCCCAAACTTGCAGACATTCTCTTCAGAATGCTCTAGTTCTGAATTCGGACTTCATCACACTTAGAACCATCAGTTGAAATTTGTGGAAGGAAGGTTAGAAGCAATTAGATCACATATTCTAAGCCAAAGCAGTCTTCAGACCACTACGATGAGGTCCAAATTGGCCAGATTCGGTTCTGTTGGAATTTGTGTGTAGTGTTCATAGACTTACACTTTCGTTTTAAAAGCCAAGAAATTCCCCCAACCCTCCCCGGGTCCAGTGGGATATTGTGCTTCTGTATCCGTGATTCAAAACCCCCAGGAAATGGCCTGTTTCTGCTGAACAATGTCACGCCTGTGTTGCCTCAGGAAAAAAAGGATGTTAAACTATGCATAGCAAAGGGCATCCTGGATGTTGACAACATCAATGGCACCAGTCAAGATGGTCGACAGGATAGCTTCTTCTGCTCGCTACCATTCACACTTGATTAAAAACAGCCCTGACAATTGCTTTGTGTTTGGGTGAGAAGTGATTAATGGATGAAAAAAGTAATCAGTTTGTGGGATTTTCCCGTGTGTGGTATTATTTTGTGAACTGTAGTCGACACAAAAGAGTTTGAACTTTGGGTAAGGATTTTATCATGCCGTTATCACCCTGCCTCCTTTAGTAATTTTATGGGGCCACTGGCTGCAATATCCTCCCTCCCTTGTTTGTTCCCTATTTCGTTTATCTGCGTTCTTACTATGGGAGGTATATAGAGAAAGAAAAATGGAATACTGCCAGTATGAAAAGGTTGCAATCTGGGAACGCTCTCTGAGACAGATATGAGCACAGATCTGAGAGGTTTTCGCTGGAATTAGCTAAAAACTCGAGTTTGTCATCCAAGCTGGCAGGTGGTGGTCCCGGGCAGTTATGAAATAAACACTTAAACCCACAAGCATTAGAGGTAGAACCAGCCACAGCTTGATAGGTAACAAATGTCACCAGTACTGATGCTGATCAGCAGACCTGTCTCCCCACTGATGTTATGACAAAGGTAACCAGAGGGTAAATGATAAGAGTGTCTGCCACTAGTGTGCCCCCTTCCATTATCCTTAGAGCACGGAGTTCTGCATTCTCCACAGCTGAGTACATGTCTCACCACACCACCCCCTTAAAAGGAATCTGCTAAGAAGAGACAAGCACCCAACAGACATTAATGGTGGCCCCAGAGATTATTTGGATTTGAATTATCCAATCTGCACCACCCACAGGAGAAGATGCCACCCCCTGACTCATCTGGTTGGCTGGGGCTGCTGCCTTGGGATCCACTGCCTTGCTGTGCTGCCAAACAGGAAGGAGACAGCCGACAGACTCCAAAAGGCTAACCAATATAACACCCTTGCTCCCACCTGGATGACAAATAAAGCTCCCTTTTGGGTGGGTGGGGGCTGTCTGTTATTTTGCAGGAACAAAGTGATGCAGGTTTTATACTTGTTTTGATCGCTTCAGGAATCTGCACTGTTTGGAAATATGTTGTCCTTTTATATAGGAGGTGGGTGGGACACGGACCACAAACGTAACCACAAATATCCTTTGGGTGCTCTCTTGCTCTCATTGCAAGGGAAGACTTTGTAAAGGAGGTATTTTGGTCTGTGAAAATTCTCAGTCATTCAGGCGAGGTTATCCAGAATGTGAGACATGGCAACAGGACTTCTCTTTGTATTAGGTTGAAACGTTTTGCTACTTATCCATGCTGCCCTTGCATCTATCCCCATAAAAATCAGGACCACTTCACATATCCACCAGAGAGGCCACTGCTAATGACCCATTCTTAATGGGTGTTGGGAGGCACTGTAGAGGTGTGACTTTCACACACACACACACCCATTGTCATCTAATAGAGCCTATTCATACCAGGGTGAAGTGAAAGCAAGGTGAAGGATAAATGGGAGGTCTCCTACCACCCTACCTCAGGCTAAAGAAGCTACTTGGATATGTAGCAAAATGTTTCACCCAAACAAGAATAGAAGCCCAGTTGCCATGGCTCAATTTCCAGGTACTTTGGTAATTAATCACTTCTCAGGGTAGGAGGTGTTACACCTTTTATAATGCTACAGATCCAAACTTTACCTCTTGCTAATACCAGCATCCCCAGGATAAATATATTGCCCAAAAACATCTACAGGGAAAAGAATTTTGGTGACAGTTTCTGACACATATTTGCGTTTAGCAAACATGAATGTGATTATTCCAGGGTTACTTCTCATGTGTCTTATTACATTACATTTGACAAGGCTCAGATACTTGAAATGTTGGTTCCAATTTTCCAGTGATCAGATAACATGGCAACAACGTGTGCTGTGATTTACTTTCAGGTGGTTCACAAGCATCCTTAATGGCTTATTTATCATTTCTAAAGTGATTAAGATGCCACTCTCCCACAGTTCTTATTAGAAAACTCACATGACCTTGCTGGCTTAATAACTGATCCATTGACCATGAAATTCTTAAATGAACAAAATTCAGCTTCCAGGTGAAGGTGCCAGCGTCTAATTAGAATGCGGTTTACGACTTCATTTGTAAGCTTGAGCACCTGCAAAATCACCTACGATGGATTGGAAAGGGGTGATTGTTGAGCACTTGTTGCATAATATGAAGCAGATGTCTTTACTCAAGAAGTGTTTATGTTGTGGAAAAAAATACAGCACCAAACCCACAATATTGTATCACAGATTCCCCTGCCCAAGGTAGTAGCACATTTTTTATGACAGCTTGTTCACTTGTAAATGCAAAGAAGGTGTTGGCGTACCCACTGACTATTGCAACATTAGTGGCAAATTGTTGAACTTGGCCCCTACTTCCTCCAGACAGTGCAGGCACCCTCTGCTGACCAGGGGCAGGGGGCAATTGGCCCGCTCCCTGAACTGCGGCAGCCTACATCCCTCACTCCTGGTACCCCACAAGGTCTTCTCCTCCCCAGGACTTGCAGGTGCCTGCCTGTTGCCTGGATACTATTGAAATTGATCCCAGTGCGTGAAAAAATGCCTACGAGTTGTGACAAATAAACAACAGGTCTGTGGTTGGCCTATCGGGGCCTGCCTCCATATCAGGGATGCTGCTGCCTCTCCCATCCTTCTTTGCATTGGTAATGCGGCAGCCACCATTTCCAGCTGGCCGCTGTGGCCCCATTTGCAGCAACTGTGCCTGCATGAAAGTGGGACCCTGGTAAGTCAGGGCCATGGCTTTTTGTGAATTAGGTGTTTGCCTAGATGTGAGTAGGGCTTAGAAGGGAGGAGGACCCATCAGTATTCCCTGTAGATCTTTTAATAAGCCTTGTGGCACAGTGGCTAAACAGCTGTACTGCAACTAAAACTGTGCTCATGACCTGGAGTTCAGTCTCAGGTAGGTATCTCAGCCTTCTGTCCTTCCAAGGTTGGTAAAATGAGTACCCAGCTTCCTGTTAGCCATGTCCCTCTGTCATCACTTGCTCATATAAGCCTGCGGGGAAAAGTTGCTTCTACATATGGGAGGTTGCTTCTGCCCATGGCAGTGAACCAAAACCAGGGTTCCAAGTTGTGTGGCAAACCTCCATGCCTATACGAAGCCCTTTGCCTCTGTCTTATCTTCATAAGACCGAAGCAGGATGGAGGCACCTGGGTTAGCCCACTGCCCTCTTGGCATATTTATCTGGCCAAAGACAAAATGCCTGAACAAAGTTCCAGTTCGTTTGTCACTAGTTTCCAACTGTGAATAACCGAGATGTTCTTGGACTTTCAGATCCCCATAAGCCTTCATCAGTAGCCGTGCTGGCCAGGGCTTCTGGGAGTTGCAGTCCAAGAACACCTGGGTTACCCAAGGCTGGGGACCACTAGTCAAGGCACTGCTCATCATAGGCTTCTTCCATGTAGACATTTCACATCCATGTGTGGATGTCCAGAGGTGGGGCTAGCCCCGCACCCCTTTCCCTGGCATTCCTATGATGCCCCCTTTGTGCAATAAATGCAATAAAAGGTCTTATATGTTTTTCCTTTTTCATCTTGAGTTGTCCTTTACAAAAACATTTTCCAAATCACTGTGTCACTGCCTAGCTTCCCTCACTGCTACTGTTACTTGAAAATATCCAAGAAACTCACCCTGCCATTCTTTTGACACCATTAAATTTTACTATGTATAGTAAATACATTTTAATGAGGACATTGTGGGTGAGAACATAAACCCCAAGGTTCTGCCCACTCTGTGCAGATGGCATTTTGCCCAATAACTAACTCTCTCTCTCTCTCTCTCTCTCTCTCTCTCTCTCTCTCGTATATTTTGGATGATAATTCTCTTCACTAACTTCCCATGGCTAGTGCTTTCTTATTTCACGGGTGATTCTATTTTACTGACCAAGGAAGTAATTCTTATAGGTGTGATGTGAGAAGAGACAGAGAAATGAGCATATACGGTGTTGCATAACAAAGCTGAACATTACACCAACTATAATTTGTATGTTCAAAGACTGCCTCTTATGAAGTAATTGTAGCCTGTCAGCTGTTTTTTTTTTCACTTGCAAAAGCTGCTTCAGAAGATACTACCTGAGAGTTTGGAAGAGGCAGAGAAATAAGCGTTTGATCCTTTCCTAGCCTGCTGGTTCCCTGCTATAAATTTCTGATTCTCCTGCCCAGGGAGAGGGGACGGCTATGATGGTAAACAGCAGTAGTTTCCAAAGCACAAAACAGATCTTCACTGGAAAATGTCTTAGAACAACAATCCATTGCATACTTGCAAAATGCCTCGTTCTTGGCAATTTTCAGAGTCTCAACATGCTGAGATTCCCCTCTAAAGATTCCCCCCCCCGCTGCATCATTGAGATCTCCCAGCTTCTTATAAAGTCAAATTCCAGTCTCACTTATCCTGCCTTCCTCCCCACCCCACCCTTGTTACCGTAGAAAGGTGCATGGTTCTGCAGTGAAACCTGCACAGGAAGTATAAAATGAAGGAAGATTAAAATGAATGAATGAATGAATGTGCCATTCTGTGCAGGAATTTTAACGATCCTATGAGTGGATAGCTTAGTGTGTTAGGTAACTGGCTGCAGAGTGAGAGGTTCAGAGTTCAATTCCCTGTGATGCATACCAGAAGAGCCAGCCTGTGTGACCTTGGGCAATCTGCACAGTTCCTGGATGCCCCCAGGAGAAAGGAATGCTAAACCAGTTATGAGTATTATCTACCTAGAAACCCCTGGAGAAGATTGATGATGATGATGATGATGATGATGATGATGATGATGATGATGATGATGATGATGATGATGATGATG
>JAHTLZ010003547.1:1930915-1973424 GCA_023846285.1 Phrynocephalus versicolor
TGATGATGATGATGATGATGATGATGATGATGATGATGATGATGATGCACCTTGACGTTTCATCTGCCCCATTCCAGGCAAGCCCTGCACAGGAAAGCTGCCATTCTCTGCAGGAGTTGTAATAATCCTGTGTAGTTTGACATTTCTTCCAGGAAAAAAATGATTTCAAGATTTTATGTGAGATTTCTCAAGAAAAAGGAAAGAAGACCCTGTGTAGAGGAATCATGGCAATATGAGCTTGTAAGGTCACCAATTAGAATTATTGGCCCAAATCCTCTTAGTTGTGCGGGCATAACACAAACTGTGTTTGTGGAAGCAAATTGCCATAAACTGGGACATTTCCATAGACGACATCTGTTGCATTCTGAGGTGCGCAACAGGCGTCTACAGAGGTTTCTTGAGGCAATTTTCCACCAAAGCAGAAGCCTTATGTGTAGTTATACAAGATGATTTTGGTCATTATGTCCTGCCTTTCCTCCAATTAGTTCAAGGCAAAGGCAGTAAACATGGCTGTTCTCCCCCCCCCCCACTGTTTCTTCATAATGACATTGTACAGTAGACCAATCTAAGACAGAAAGTGGCAGATTCATCTTCATCCAGTGATTTGCAGAGTTTAGTTGGGAATAGAATCTAGAGAGCCCAAGTTCCAGACCAGCATTCCAACCACTATACAACACTAGCAAATGGTTTCTGGTTTTCGCTCACATAAGGAACAGATGTGCAATACTAAACTCAATTGAATGTGAACCAGAAGAACTTCGCATTGAAACCAGGGATATTAGGGAAGAGGGCAGAAAGACAACTGCTGTAGTAAAAAGAAAACAAAAACTTAAATGCATGACAGAGGAAACGCTTAAAATTGCAAAGGACAGATGAGAAACAATGGTAAGAAGTGACAGAAGTAGAGTCACATCCCTGAACACAGTTTTTCAGTGACTGTCACATAGAGACAAAGAGAACTACAACCATAACCACTGAAAAGAAAGAAAGAAGTGCAACAAAAGGGGGAAAACAAGAGTTCTGTTCCAGTAGATCCAAAAAATCAAAGGGAAATTGAAGGTTGGATTAAGAATGCTGCATGACCAACAGGGAAGTATCCTAAAAAGAATATGTGAACAAAATGATAGCTCCGGGACTGGAAATGCTCAATATATACTCCAGCCCCCCAAGAAAAGATACATGAAAGATTGCAGTAAATATAGGACTATTGCTTTAATTTCTCAAACAAGCAAAGTGATGCTCAAGGTTTGGAACAAAGGTTTGTACTTTATATGGAGCAAGACATGCTCGATGTTTAAGTTGGATTCTGAAAAGGCACTTGAGATCCAATTGCAAATATCCTCTGGCTGTTGGACACAGCAAAGGTTATCAGAAGAAGATCAGTTTATGATTTATAGACTACAGCAAAGTAATTTACTTTGAAATTGAGATAGTTAATGGTTTTGTATACCTTGGCTCAATCATCAATCCAAATGGAGAATGCTGCCAAGAAAGCAGAAGACTGTGACTCAGAAGAGCAGCAATGACGGAATTAGAAAATATAATCAAGTGTAAAGATGAATCCATGGAGACCAATGTTCTCTCAAATTCTCCAAAGCACTGTTCAGCAGCTCCACCCTCTTAACACAGGATTCCAGACACAATTGGAAGTCATTTGGTCAAAACACAGGGTCAGCTGCACACACCAGATGAAGTTTACAAGAAACTTTGCTGGAGATTAAGATCATCCACACTTTTGTATTTCCAGTCACCATGCTTGGGTGTGAAGGCTGGACAGTTAAAAACCCAAGAAGAAGAGAAAACGATTAGTTTCAAATATGGTGCTGAAGGAGATATTTGTGGATACCCTGAACTGTCAGAAAGATGAACAAGTGAATCCCAGATCAAATGAAGCTTATCTCTGGCAGCAAAAAAAAAAAAAAGTGTAAACTAAGGCTGTTCTGCTTTGGGTACCTCGTGAGAAGACAGGATTCTCTGGAATAGACAATAATATTGGGAAAGGTGGAAGGTAGCAGGAAAAGAGGAAGACCAAATATAAGATGGATTGACTTCTTACATAGGCTTGAGTTTGCAAGACCTGAGAAGAGTTGTCAAGGATAGGATATTCTGGAGATTGCTTATTGATGGGGTTGTCATTGTTTGGGGGAAACTTGATGGCATATGACAACAATGAAGAGAAACAAAATGATAATGTTTGAAAGTTCAAAAGGTTGAACATTTTATTTTCACTTAGAACACATGGCAGCCATCTATCTCATGCCATTCCTAAGATTGCCCTAATAAACTTGTTAGGTTTACACTACTAGTTAAACATGGATAGCAGTAAATTGCATACTATACTGTAAGCCTGTTTGCCTATTGGAGAAATTTTAAGCAGTAAAATGAAGCAACCTTAATTTTAAATAAGTGCTTGATGAAGTGGAGCAATACACGAAATTGATAGTTCTGTGGCATTAATGGTTTCCAGGAAGGATGTGAAAGAATATAAAGTTTGACCCAAATAGTACCACGTGTAAATTGGTTCCCTAAGTAAGGGGGAAATTACAAGGAGATGAACAAGAATGAAAATGAAATGCAAATACTATGAGGAAGGAGAGTTAGGATGCAGACAAGATCCAGAGGCGACGATGCACACAAGGGCTGCAACTGGAGAAGGTGGGGGAGTGTGGCATGTTTCCCGGGCATCCCCCCATGCTCTGTGTGTGTGTGTGTGTGTGTGTGTGTGTGTGTGTGTGTGTGTGTGTGTGTGAGAGAGAGAGAGAGAGAGAGAGAGAGAGAGAGAGAGAGAGAGAGAGAATGTATGCAGAACCCACGTGTATCCAAAGTGACATAGAGCCTAGTTGTGAGTCTGGATGCACAGCTTGAATCAGCAGGCAAGATGGCAAACATTGGTAGCTGAAGGAAATACCAGGAACTGGTGTAGATTGTAGAACCAAAGGATTAGGAACTGAGACGAGACAAGAAGTTTCCCTTTTTTGAACTATCACCAGGCTTCCCATCAGTACCCAATTCTCCTTCTTGGGACCACATGAAGCAGGTGCCTCTGCCTTTCGGAAGACCAGCAACCCTTAGCGCAGCCTAGGCAAGCACCGTAATTCCCTGAGATGTCAGCTGACATCAGGAGACTTGCAATCTTACATTAGCCACAGCAGTCCTGTTGAATGCCTGACTGTCATGCAAGCATGAAAAGGCCATTTCTTTCAGAAAAATGAAGCTGGGGAAAACTGCTTTCAAACTCCTTGCTTCGAAATTGTGACAGAACAACTAAACGTTCACCTTAATTCAAACACAAATGGGAGCTCTGAGTGTGTGCTGTGATAGCTTTTATCTTGAACACGGCATAGATTGAGCTGATCTTAGATCATTTCTAGTAACATTCTCCACCTAGAAATCTTACTGTGTTAGTGGTTTCAGATAAGTATGGATGTGTAAATTTGTAGCTACGCAACACAATTTTGCCTCTGGATTTCAGGGCCATCTGGCACTGGTAATAGCCTCATTTGGGTACCAAGCGAACATTTAACTCTTTCCTGAATCTTCTGGAAGCTAGCACTCCTGACTTGACTGGATGTGGGAGGTTCAGGTTTTTGTGAATACTGAGGACTCTGCTTACCTCACTGAACTGTTTCTAACTACAGTATTTTTAAGTTCTTTTCAACTTAAAAACAGTTAGAAACTGTTCTTTTTAGTGCTGTTCTGTTTTGTTCTGTTTTTGTTTTTTGTTGTTGTCTCCATCCAGTCCAGAAACCATTGGGTGTAATAGGTCAGGATATAAATATTTTAGTAAATAGATACATTGTGTTTGACAGGGTTTATTCTCTTGGACACGGAATGGAAAGATATAGTCAAATGCCAGCTGATCACTCCCATCAGTCCTAGTCAGCATGGCCAATGGGATAGAATGCTGGGACGTGTAGTCCAACAACATTTGGAAAGCTACTCTCAGCCCACCACTACCTTAAGAAGACGGTCTTGCACTCTAGCATCAGTTCTTGTCTTTTCTTTAGTGCACAGTGCTCGTTCTTTTCTTTTTCCTGACAAGGTTCGCGAATGATGGTGTTGTTGCTGACCTTCATAGTACATTTTCATTGTGCAATCATTTATTGATTGTGCCCTGTTACGGTTTTATTTAGAAATGTTTTGTACTCAAAACATGTTTACAATGGGTTCCATGCTACAAAATAAAAAAGCAGATAAAAAGCAAACAGAGGAGAAGGAAAGATGTACTGTTGATATAAGTGAACATTGGAGCTGTATTATAAGGGTAGTAGTGGTCTGCTGTACATTTCATATATACTGTATTGATCTCACAGTTTAAGGTCAGGGGAGAGTCTGGCTACATATTAAATCTCCCCATGGACATTCTTGCTTTTTTGATCATATACTTTTGGGGTGGGGTGGTGGATGGGTGGACATATAATCACAAACATAATGAAAACCTAGTCATGATGATGATGATGACAACGACAACGACAGTGAAGGTTGTGATCACAGTGGCGATAGCAACAGTTTTTAACTCTTACAGTATGCTCCAGTCCTCCCCCGAAGGTTAATAAATGGAAGGTAATTTAATATAATCGTACTTCAAAGTGCTCAGCCAGAACAAACATTTTCAGTTTTTTGTTACACATACATGGTTTTATATTTCGCACACTGCAGCCCTTCTGCATTTCTTTAATCTGAATAACTAAGGGAGCCCAGTATTCAAGAAGATTATTTTTCTTCTGAAGTCATTGAGCTGCTCATGAACAATGGATTACTGTTTGTATAGACAACAGTTGAATGATTACTTAAGCCTGAGTATTTTCCAGCTATGCGACGTTTAGCATTGGTACAATTATAATGACTCAAACAATTGTTTAAATTATTTTAGCATCATATTTTCAGCTAGACTGTGCTAATGCTAACATTATGAAAGTGAATATCCCCTCTCACTCCCTGGATGGAGAGAAATGTACAGAGGGGGAAAAATACAAATATTCAAATGTTATGCTTAACTTGTACTGTTGCTGCACAATTAAAGGTGTTGACTGGACAGCGGTAGAGGATTATCATTTATTCACCAGGACTTTCCTTCTATTTAACTGCAATTTGTATCACATTTTCTTTTCTAAGATAAGATAGCCACTTGTGGGATGCCCTACAATGGACAGTTTTCAAGGGTCCCATTTTAGAATAACACGATTGCCAGTCCTTCTTTCAGTCTTTCTGTATTTTACACTACTTGTACATATTCACCAGAACTGCATGTCTTTAAATACTGTAAAGCAAGAATGGGGGTTTCGGTGGCCATCCATGTGCAATTAAGTCACAATATCCCTCACCACTGGCTATGCTTGACTGTGGCTACCAGGAGCTGTTTCCATGTGGAGGTCAGTTTCGGCAATGCTTTGTCAATGGTTGGTGCCCTTTAAACCTGGCCCAGTCAGTACCGGGGGGGGGGTGCTGACTGGGCCAGGTTTAAAGGGCTCCAGCCATTGACAGCTCAGCTGGAGCGCTCAGAAAATGGTGCGGAGGGCTGCACAATTGCCGGAACTGCCCTCCCGACCATTTTCTGAGGGCTTCTGCTGAGTTGTCAATTTCTGGAGCCCTTTAAACCTGGCCCAGTCGCCACCAGAGGGTCCCCATGGTGTCGACTGGACCAGGTTTAAAGGGCTCCAGCCACTGGTAGAAGCCCTTTAAAATGGCTCCCGGAGTCCCAGGCACCAAATCTGGTGCCTCTAGGACCCAGGGGATCCATTTCGTTTTGTTTCATTTTATTTGTACGAATTTTTTAAAAAATCGTAAGAAACAAAATGAAACAAAACGGGGGTGAGCACAAAACGAAATGAAATGAAACTTATTTTTCTTTTTGTGCCCATCCTAGTTTCCAGCCAATCTTGAGGGCCACATTGTCTCTATCTGTATTGTTAGCAATGAAGTAGGCCCACATTCTCATGTTGCTTGTCAGTGGTTTTAAAGTGAGAAAAACCAGAATGCAGTATAGTTTATGAAGACTTAGGATCCTACCATCTAGCTAGCCTGGATATGCTCCCACAAATGGCAAAAGGCATCTGGATCCCATAGTGCAGGTTTTTTCTTTAATTACTTATTTTGCATTGAACATGCTTGGTTTTTTGATTGGTGATTGGAAAGTAAACACAGTCTTGATTTGCAAATCTGATTGCTGATGCATGAATCTTTGCAGAATAATCACTGTTCGAGGGGAAAATAGGTTAATTGTAGGAAATATGAATTCCTCTTAGTGTCCAGTTTGTCTCGCAGTTATATCTATCTGTAAAGAAGAAGGGTAGAAATTTATTTCATTTCAATTCTGTTTCATTCAATCTTCTTCAACTAATCTTATATACTGATGCAGTTATTCCAAGATCCCTATTGTGCAATACTTTTATTAGGCCAAATAAAATGTTACAGGGTGCAAACATTCAGGTTTGCAGAACTCGTCATCAGATTACATTAAAAATAAAAACGCCCATCTAGTTGATTCTGACTCATGCCAATCCATCTGACTTTTTTTTTAAGGAACAGAGTACTTAGTAGTAAACTAGGGGTGGCATATTGCATACATGGGACTGCATGTGCCCGCAAAGTCATGTTTGAGGGCTCCAGCTCCATTTGCATCTCCCTCCCACCAAAAATCATGTTTCCCAGCAGAATTTTAAAAAGAGATGAATTACTGTTTCCAGAAGGAAGCAACCTTCCAGAATTCCATTTTTAACAATAGGATACAGGTCCCCTTGCCAATATTTAATACCATAAAATATCTGTCCCCCTTAAAAAACAAATAAACATTTAATACCATAAAATATCTGTCCCCCTTAAAAAACAAATAAACTAGAAAGGGATTTTGAACAATTAATGGTTTCAGTGCCTCCAATGCATTCCCCCTGCCCCCGTTTATTTTATATTTTATTTTGCTGGTCTGTGTGGTCCCTGGACAGGGGGAAAAAACTGTCAGCATTGCCCAGTCCTGTGAGTAATAGTAATCAAAGTAGAAGATGCATGATATGGAGGCTATGGTGTTGGCCTCTAGTTACAGCCCTAAAAGAATGCAAGAGGGAATAACTAACATACCAATGATCTTTTATTAGTGGTATGATGATGAAAAGCCTACACGTAATGTTAACAAGCACAAATGGTTGCCAAATCACTTTTGAAAATAAAAAAATTCAGATGTATTGTTGTGTATACCATGAAGAATAAAATACGGACACTCTAAATGACCCAACTGTTTTAAAATATCATCTTTAATATATCCAACAGCAAGCCTTTATGTTCTGCTATGAATTTCTTTCCCAGTTTTGTCTGCTAGCCGTTTCAACTTCCTTGTACACTATATATTTCTGATCCTCTAGGGGAAAATGACTTGCTTGTAGACTAAAAGAATGTCACATTAAAACTGATCCTTTCATACTAAGATTTTTTACAATGTAGAAATAAATGCATTTCCATGAACAGCCAGAAATAAAATTTATAAAGGAAATCCACCTAGTAGATTGCTTAGCCCAGATGCTCCCCATGAAATCCACTCAGGTATGATTGTCCCCAAAGACAATCCTGTTTCATGCTTACTATTATGATTGTCCTAAATGTTGGATGGGGTGCTGTCCCCTAATTTGACCCCTTGCCACCAGTGGAGCTCCAGACATTTTCCCACTGTGACTTCTGGTCCCTCATAGGTGGTTACTTCATGTCCTTCTTTGTTCCACGACTAGTTTTGTACCATGACAACATTGGTCGTGATCATGTGGTTTTGTCCCTCTTTCAGTGTTCCCATGGTCATGATAACTTGTCTCATGACAAGTGTTACCTCACGATCTTGTACTGTAACAAACACTGGATTTGTCTAGCTTCCTTTTTCCTTTGTTTTCCTTTGTTTTGGGGCTTAAAAATTCTTTTTCAATATTTCGCTTCTAAAAAGTCAAAATAAAAAAAACAGACACCGTTTTCTGAAAGAAACGAATGTTTTGTCGTGTGACAGTCGTTACTACATGGTGTCTTGTCTCGGAATAGAAAGCGGGAGCAAAGAGCAACAAGGGAAAACCCTACCCCAGCACCAGGTACAGTATTGTCGCGCTTAGCACCCATTCTGGGGGTGTGGTTGAGACAAATTTCTGTAGTTGTGCAACGGACGTGAAGTAACATTTTTTGTACCGCTCCTAAGCGCAATACTAACAGAGACAAAATGGACGTGAAGTAACCGCCTTATGACCATTCAAGTAACATGGGTGTTCACTTTAAAAACAGGGCACCCTGGGCCACTGTATGCCATCATACTGTGAATGAAGTACGGTAAGCAATAATATTGGCCAAAATGCAGTTGGTAGTTTCAGCTTTAAAAAAGAATCAATGAGATTTACATGAACGTTGACTTAACATTCAGCATTTGATCCAATGGTTCTGCTCTAGCTGGGAGTAGTAATGGTACCTGAGCTGATGTTACAAATGTAATGAAACATGTTTTCTCTGCAATACAGATAATTCCCCTGACAGATGAAGAGCCCATGACTATTCAGAACAAATAGCTGTTGTGCAGAAGCAGCAATAAAAGCTGGCTTGTTTCGACTGAAAGAGACTCCTCTCTTCTTCTAGAGTTAAGAACTGTCACATGGACCCACTCAAGATCTGCTGCCCAGCTGGTGTAAAATGGCCTAATTCTGTCCAAGCCAAAGAGATTGTAAACTTTTATGCCAGGCAGTGAGGTGAGCCTAATTAATCTGGAGCGAACATCCTGTTTCCTCAGTAATAAACAGACACATACAAAACCCCTCTTTACAAATGGCCATTGCTGTAACTGGGGCCTGTCTGGGCAAGATTTTTGTGGATGTGGATGTGTGTTCTTGCTGTGTTTTGTTTTGTTTTGTTTTAGATTCAGACAAACTGATAATAAGTAAACTTGGGTTAATCTTGTAGGCAGAAACCCTTCCCTGAAGAGGAGTGTTGGACTTTGCATATGCGTTATACATCGATAAGAGAGCCAACCAAGACAGAAAAGTAGAATATTAGCGAGGGTCGGAACACAGGCAGCCAAGAGTATCTGAGGGGAAATCTTCCTCTGCTGAATCACAGCTGGGGTTGCAGGGAGGAAAAGGAATTGCAGAAATGGCTGAGGAAGAAGGCAGTGCAAGAGCCGAAAAAGAGATGCTGAAAGGTCAGTGACTGTTTTAAAGCTTGCCTCCAAAGAAACGCTGCTCTCAACTGGGGAGACTATGCCTGTGTATGAGCAACCCTGGAGGACTCTGATGTGCACATGCAAATTCAACTTTCCTACTTAAACAGAAGTGCCTTACTTTGTATACCTGATGCTGTCAGGCATGGCTGGCTCTCCTGCTATACAAAGAAAGGCACCTCTCTTTAGGTAGGAAAGTTGAATTTGCCAACCGCTTGAACCTCTGTTGCCCCAGAGAGCTGTCACTGCTCATGTTTTGGATCCCAAGTCTAGACATTCCTAAATGCCCATCTCAGAAGGCCTCTTAGAACCCTGCGGAAAAGGCCTGTGCTATTTCCTCTATAGGGGGGTCCCTTGGACAGTATATCCAGTGCCTCTGAAGAGTCCTCAGAGACCAGGACTTTGAAACGTAGCCAACTCTGTACAAAAAGGTAAAGGTTCCCCCCCCCAACACACATACGTGCTAGTCATGTCCGACTCCGTATTCAAGGCAAAGAGCCAGTGTTGTGCAAGTCCGTGGCCATGTGGCCGGCATGGCTGCAAAGAAACACTGTTTTATCTTCCTGCTTTTTATGGCGGTACTTATTTATCTACTTGCATTTAGATGCTTTCGAAATGCTAGGTTGGCAGGAGCTGGGGTTAACAGAGGGAGCTCGCTCTGCTGCGTGGTACTCGGGATTCAAACCGCTGAGCTGCCAACTTTGTAGCTGACAGGTTTCAGTGCTCTAGCAAACCGAGCCACCACACCCCTGTAGACTACTCTGTAGAGAGCAATATATTCAGGCTGTTCTTTACAAGACATGGAGGGGCAACAGCGCAGACAAAGGTGAAATGTGTGAAAGGATAGTGGGGAAAGGCACCAGAAAGGATGAACAGGGAAGCTTGCCGGGATGTTACTGCCTCCCTTCCTGGTCCAGGTGGTAGTAAATCAGGGACACTCACTGCATGCAAATGAGATCCTCCACGAACAATAACCCTTTGAGCAGTCTCTGAACACAATTTCTATGATATCTACTGAGCTGAATTCTTCCATGGAAGCTTCTTTATGTGAGTGGGCATCAGAGGTTTTGTACTCCCAAGGAAACACTGGATCAGTGAGTATTTTTAGATGCAATGAAGAGCTGATGGTTTTCATTTGGATTGGTTTACCAGATTTTACCCAAACTGTTGAAACAATTTAATGGCCCAGATTCTCAATGGTCATTCTTCAAAAATACATTTGCTGATGAGGGTAGTTCCTACCATTGAAACAAAACAACAGCTAGCAGGGGTGATTGTAGAAAGGACATATATAATTGAGAAATATAGTGAGCTGGAGTTGGGAGGGGAACTGGTCTGCCATATCATATTGACAATTGCTTTGAAATATACTAATTGTGTAGCACAGAGAAGCACCTTGCAATATTTCTGTTGCCTTTGGGAAGAGGGAAACTTTTATTATTTGCCCAACATTATCACAGATGAGGATTCTTGTCTCATGTATTACACATAATCAGTGGTGGGAGAGAAAAAGGGAATACAAAAAGCAGAAGTTCTGGTCATCATACTTTGCTTGCATTTGTTAATTAATAATACCTGTGGGTTTGCTTAGTCATCCTAGCCAGTGGCGTAGCTAGAGTTTAGAGCGCCTGGGGACAGAGTCAGTTTTCACACCCTCTCCTCCCCCCAACCATGTCTCCCCTACCCAGCAAGGGGGGCAGATCCCTAGGGAATAGTGGGGGAGGCGAAGAAGGCTCATTCCTTCTCATGCCCTCTTTGTGGGTCTCCTTTCCAGTTAAGGCTGTCCTGTGCAAACCACACAACATGTGGATAGCGCCAAGCAGGTGATTCCCCCCCCCAGCCATGACCTATGTAGCATGCTTCCCCCTCCCTTCCCCCAGCTAAGGCTTGGTGATCATTAGCTCCCAGAAAGGAGGAGAGAGAAGCAGGCAATGGGTTTTTCTCCCAAGCAGCACCTCCGTCACACGCTTCCCTCTCCTCCTTTCCCTGTGCTAATGATTGCCAAGCCTTAGTGGGGGTGGAGAGAAGGAGGGAGCAGAGATGGGCACGAATAAAAAAACACGACATTTTGTTTGTCGTTTGTCATTTAGGGGGTTCATTTCGGTTCATTTCCGTTTTTCGTAAATTTTTGCAAAAAAATCATTTTCGTTTTTGTTTGTTTCATTACCATTTCGTTACCATTTATTTCAATTTTTGTGATTTTTTTTTAGGATTTTAAGCAATTCACTCATATTGCAGTAATGGAAACAAACGCACGACAAAATTTCCGGTGTTTCTGTTCGTTTTGTTTCATTTTAGAGATAAAATTCGTTTGTTGTTTCGTTACGTAATGAAACGAAAAAATGAAAACGGAAATGAAAAATTGTTCATTTTGTGCCCATCTCTAGTAGGGAGCAATCAATGGAGGTGTTGTTTGGGGGGGGATCTCCTCCTTCCCTCTTCTCCTTTCCCTGGACTAAGGATCGCCAAACCTTAGCAGGGCAAAAGGAGGATTGCTGGTGGGATGGTGCAAGGCTTCCTCCTCCTGCTCCCCCTCCAGGCACCCCCAGATTGCTGCGTGCCCTGGGGCAAATGCACTCTGCCACCCCCTCACTAGTTACGCCAGTGATCCTAGCATAAGTTTAGCAGAGGAATTCTGATAAAATATCAAATAGGGTGAAGGAAGTGAGACTCTAACATTCTTGAAGTAAAACAAAATACTGAATCTCGAGCTCTGAAGGTATTTGCTTATTTGTTTGTTTGTTTGGTTTTTATATTGCCCTTTTACTGAACACACTACTCTTTGGTGACTTACAAATAAAAGTGAGAACCCATATTACAGAACACTATACAGTAATCAATCACAAACAAGAAGGAAAAGAAAGCCTAAAAAATAAAATAAAATAAAACTAATATTAACAGTATCTGGAGATATGTTTTTATATATAGTTGTGTATAATTCTGACTCCACTAGTTTTCTATCAGGGAGAAAGGATCCTTACTTATCTAAATTAGAAGCTGGTTCCAAAGACTGGGCAAAGAAATTACACTTTTTTTAATTCCATGGGTTGTACTATGTCTCCTCACATTCTTCTCCTTTATTTCCTGCAAATGAGTTACCTGGGTGTGTAGGGGCTTCCTGTGGAAGTATCATGGAGCTACAGAGGTTCTTAATTTCCATCAGGAAAAAAAACGACAGCCAAAAGAAACCTTACAAGAATTTTTGGACCACAATTCCCAGTTTAGTGGAAATGTAATATATGAAATAAGTGTTATGTATTTGCTCATTTGCATCTATTTAAATTATTTTTATTGTGCTACCAGTGACTAAGTCAGATAGACATTTGCCTGCAGAAGGCAAAGTTATACTTTAAAAAAAATCAGTTGAGTAGATGAACAATAAAAAAGTATCAAACCAATATTGGAATGTATGTGACCCCCCAAACACACTGCTCCTATATCAAGTCTCCTAAGTGGACAGTGAGCATGACCAGAAAACCCAACAATCATTTTCCTCCTCAGGGCTGAACCAGATCATACAGTTAACACATCATTATGAGCAGAGTTCCCTTAAGAGGCAAGAGATACCTTGATCTACATTTTGCAAAATAGCTTATTTTTGTTTTGTAATCCTTGGGAGATAGACTTGAACAGTGGCTGAATCCCTCTTGCCCAGCTGGGCAAATGGCATAACTTTTGGAAGCAAATGGCTATAGTCCTTATTATCTATGTAACTCAACCTGCAACAGATAAAGCCAACAGTGATTCTCATGTTACAACAATTCACCTTTAAAAATTTTCACTATTTGAGCAACTGTGAAACAGAATTTATCCAATGCTCAGCTACTGGGCACTTGAGGGGAATTTCCTGCATACAGGGAAAACCTTGGTTCTGTTTGGTTGCTACCCATCCATTACTATCAATGTGCTTGGATGGCCGTCTAGCCCTGGATTTATGCTCAGGTATAGCACCTACGCACAAACAGGAGTTTTACTTTTGCAGCCATATCACTCTTCAGGTGGGGAAAATGGTACGATAGAAGACAAGCCAACTGCTGTTCTCTGAGCATGTTGCTAACTACAGGTCAAGGTAATTGCTGAATAGGGTAATAGCAGGAAATATGCATTTATCTTACTATGCTTGACCCTCAGTCTGTCTCCTGCCTGTCCTTTATTAAAATATTCTTTATTTGGGACACGTGGAGAATCAAGAAAGCTAATCTTCTGTTATTTGAAAGGTCAGGCTTGATAGCAATCAGGCTAATCTCTCCTGTAGGGATAAATGAACTACTGGATTTGGCTACACAGACCCAATCATTACAGTAATTATCTTTTTACTGTTGCAGAATGCTAAGGCTGGAACAGATCTCAAAAGGTCATCTAGCTCAACCCAGAGTCCCGTAAAGGAAGTTATGGGAAAGAGGGAAAGAGGTGACCGTTTCCTTCCTCTTCTGAAGGCCCAACACGTTCATAGCAACAGACAATGTATTAGCATAGGGCAATTAACATGGTATCAGGAGAAGTATATGTTTTGTCTAACTATTATAGGCTAGAACTCAACATAACAGTGCTTTTTCTGTATGACATGCTGCTTTTACTATGGTTTGTTATGTGCCTTCAGTCAGTTGGAACTGATGTATAGTAACCCTAATGGAGATGCCCTCAGATTATGGAATGCCCTCCCAAGTGAGACCCACCTGGCGCCAACGTTGACGACATTCCGGCGCCAGGTTAAAACATTCCTTTTCCAGAAGTTTTTAAACTGATTGTTGTGGGTCCTGATGGTGATTTTAGTGTAGTATTTTAATATATGGTACTGTATTTATTGTATTTAAATGTTTTATTGTTTTAATTTTATTGCAATTTTGATGTTTTAATTGTCTGAATTGTTTATTTTGATTGTGAGCCGCCCAGAGACCTTTGGGTAGTGGGTGGCATACAAGCTATACAAATAAATAAATAAATAAAATCTGTCACTCAATCCATGATGCCACACAGGGTAACTTTAGTAGGGTTGGCAAATGTTAAAAAGACCACAGGACTCCTTCACCTTTAAGGTGCTTTGACGGTGCACAGCTAGTTGCAGACAGAGAATGTCCTTCTTCTACATAGCTATTAAAGATGAAATGTCCTGCCCTTTTGTTTGCGTCTGGCTACCCTCCTAAAAATATCATGTTCAGCCTATGTGTCATTCCAGCCTGGGTTGAATTGTTTCAAACTAAATGTGAACTGCATTTTCAATGAGTTGTTGTTTGCACTGTAAAATATCAAACAACCAGGGGAAAGTGCACAAAATAGCCAAGAGGAACAACCCACCCACCCCTGACAAAACAGTCAAGGCGGGGGGGGGGGGACCTGACTAGCTTGAGATAATAGCAACTGTATTATTTCCTCTTTACGAAGTCAAGTTGCACAGTCAAATAATTTTGTTACATGACACAGAAAATCCCATATGCACTTCTCCACATCCCTGGCAGTGGAAATGCAACAATGAGGTAAACAATTAACCACCCATAATCTACTGTCTGAGATGGCTGCCTCCCTGTGCCTAATGGTAGGGTAGACTCTGGTCGGGAATTCCTTTCCTTTTCTGACACTCAGTTAAATTCCTTGTCTGGAAGTATCTAAGGTTTCTCCTATGCAGAGAGACTGGGCTTTAACACAGGGCCAGGCCAGGCTGCTAGGCACTTGTATGGGAGGTATGGAAAACTCTCCTCTTTTTTAATAAGGATGTAGTGTCCATTGGAATGAACCCATCATGACACACAGCTAGGTTCCATGAATTTATCTCATCCCCCTTTAAACCAAGCCAAAGTGACAACTTTCATGGTGTCTTGTAACAATGAGTTCTACAACCAACTCTTAATGATGCTAGCAAAAGTTTTATTTTCAGTTATAAACATCACGAAAAACTACAATAAGTCTCCATATTTCTCATTACTGTACTTGTATATTTATGTATTTTTTGGTTCTTTTAATAAGGCTTTTCATTGTGTCTTTGCTTTTGCGTAGCCATGTAGTCCTTGATTCTTCTGCCAAATAATCTGGTCTATTACCGTACAATAATTTTTTTTTATGATGCTATCATTCCTTTTCTACCACCTCCGTGATTTACCTTTATCATCATGTTTTTATTTATTTATTTTGCCAGTAGTTTTTTTTAATACATTTTACGTTTTAATGAGTTTTACTGCTTATATTTTTGTGTTGTGTTTTTTGCTTATTTAAATTGCTATATAATTATATACAGTATAAGCAATGTAGACAAATAAACCTTGTAGAATTAGACATGACTGGAATTGTTGCATTTGCATCAAAGAAAAGACTTATACGTTGATACCCAGATGAATTTTAATATGAATGGAAATGCTTGTCTAGTTTCAATATGGAATTAACCTTTAATTGGCAGAAATGTCAGCTGTGATGAGCACAGGCTTCTGATTCCCCCCTCCCAGAGGTCTATGAAATTTTGTAGGGCCCTGAGGGCGGTTTTTCAAGCATCAGACACCCAACCTGACACAGGTGGGTGAATCCAAATGTAAACTTTGTTGCTGTTTGCTGGTGTTCACTGTAGTCACAGGATATGTTCAGACTAGAGTAAACCCATAAGGTTTCATGGTGCAGAATGATAGTAACCTGAAGGTGAGGTTGGGTAGCATAGGAGTTTGTTTTCTAACTATTTCTCAGTTAATGATTAATTTCCTAATTCATTGATTGGCTGTTACTCAGTAATTGCCTATTTACAGATAATAGAGATAAACATTGCTACATATGACAAGGAAATGGAGGAAACCGACTCTTATTCCATAAGAACCTAATCATAACCTATATCTATACTGCCTCTAAGCGAATGTGACTTTACATGTTACACTCAATGTGGGTCTGTCTACAAAAATGTAAACTCTGGCTGGTATTCTTTCCTCCTAAGATAGCACCACATCATTTAGGCACACCTGTTTCTGTTGCGATACCATCACATTGTGCTTTCCCCACTCCTGCTGGAAGCAGCCAAGGAAGGGAAGTGGTGGAATAAAACTGCATGAGAAAAATCTAATGCAGAGAAAGGACAGTTAGGCACATGGCTAATTCAGCAGCAGACCTGTGTTGTATTCATTGTTTCACTTTCAGATAGGGCTAGCAGAGGTTCATCTATAAAGATAGGACAAATCAGAAAATATATAATTAATTTTGATTTGTGATTCATCAAGGTCAACGAATCACAAAAAACAAATGTATGATTTGTCTGATGAATCATTGAATCAACTTCTAAATTCATTTCTTATTTTAAAACCTTATAAAACGGACTCTAAGGTACCCAAAGACATCAAATTTTCAGGAAAACCTCCCACCACTCTCATCTACAATCCCTCCAGGTTTGGCAAAGACTGGGTTTCAGAAATCTGAGATACATACACAGGGTGGGCCCTTTAAAGAAAGTGCCCTTTAGCAACTGGCTTAGGGAAATCCAATTATCACAACTGAATCTAACTAAATCCTCGCAATTCAAAAATGGGCTCAAGTGAAGAGAATCCAGCTTTCAGCTGAATATCAGGAAAAACTTCCTAACTGTTAGAGCAGTACAGCACTGGAAGCAGTTACCTCAAGAAATGGGGAGTACTTCACCACTGGAGGCATTGAAGAGAAATCCAGACAATCACCTGGCAGATATCCTTTGATTTGTATTCTGACTTTGAAGAGGAGGTTTGGACTTGATGGCCTTGTAGGCCCCTTTCAACTTCACTGTTCTATGATTCTCCGATTCTATTAACCAAGATTATGGATTCCTGCAGAAAGCGCTTCAGGAATAGTTCACTCAGGATTACATTTCCTTGCCATCTCTCTGATTGCTGAGATAAGAACTTATTTGTTCAGCTGTCAATTCTTCTTCTAATAAGAAGTCAATACCAGTGCTCTGTCTACTTTTCAGGGTAACACCTCAAACTGCTGTTTGACAGAGCCCTGATGCTAGGTGGCACCATCGCAAAGTGGACCGATGGCAAGAACATTTCCATCATCTCTTTGGGTGAAGGATGAGACTATCCATAAAGATAACAAAGTGTTTTTGCCAAGAAATTAGCAACAGAGACCTCTTGATTGTGAGGTGGCTAATTTTTTTTGTAAATAAATAAATAAATAAATAAATAAAATAAACAGCACATTGTAGATGTTTGAAATCGAACTTCTTTGTGTACACATGTTTATGCCTAAAAGTGTTTCCGTATCAGTTTCTGATGTTTTGAATATTGTTTGAGGGTTCCACTGTTGGACTGCATGCTTCAATTGCAGACAAAACCATCACTGTATCTTGTCTCCTAGTTTACTCTCTAGATCTCTGTTGTTAGATATGTCCTTAAGTGTGGTCATGTGGGCTGTACTATGACCAGGTGGGAACCAGTTCTGGAACCAGAAAGATGAGTGTCCAGAGGTCTTAGGGTGAAGCCTGTTTCGGTAATGTCCCATTGATGAAACATTGCTTTAAAAATTTGCTTTTGATAGTGTACAGCTGGTATACCCTCTGGATTATATCAAATAACTATCTGTACAGTCATGAGTGTGATTACTGAGTGTAGTGGTTTTAGTCTCCTGATTTTTCAGTTCTGAGCTCTTTGATGATGTTTGTGAGTAAAGTGGTTTTGTAGTGCATGAAGACATCCAGATAGCCAAACCCCCATAGCTTATTACATTGTGTGTTAGATTATAGAGGTGGAGAGTAGACGTTACTTGATTAATACTTCAGACCAGATATTCGGCTGAAGTTGTAACATGTATCTCTGAGAGCTGGTAGAGTATGCTGGGGGATTGTTATGTACAACGGCACGTCATATGTGAATAAACTCAACTTACATTTGTGTCTGCCTGTCTTTGTCCCTAGTATAGATGAGTTGCCCTTGATGTCTGCTACAAGTGGCTCCAGTGCTATCACAAATAATATGAGTGATAAGGGGCATCCTTGTCTGGTTCCTCCTTGCAGTTGAAAGCAATTGGAGAAACATGTTCACTGCTACCTGAGCATTGGGATTGGATTAGATGGCATTTATGGACCAACAAATCCCATATGTTGTAAATGCCATGGAGGTATTTGATCTCGAAGCAATCAAATGCTTTCACCACATCAAGTAAAACACAGTATTTGTCCTACATATACTTGTGGTAGAGAGGGGGTGAATCAACAGTGGATTTTGTTTTGATTTTGTAAACAGTGTGTACAGTGAAGCTGGTGAATGATGGGATAATTTAGTTGTGCTGTGTGGAAGGAAATGTGTGTATTGCGTATTATGCACATAGAAATTCTGAGGGGAATTGGGGATTAGTCATCTTTTTCACATTTACTTTCTTTGTGTAACACTCACCCAGAGCCCCTTCTACGAAAAGCCCCTAAAAACAGGTACTGTGTATCTTTTGGTTTAATATGGTTGCCACATAACAGGCTGAAAATGGCTTCATCCTCAAGCATTCTACAAAATACAGTACACATACAGTTACAAAACGGTCCTACACTTACAGTATCTCTGTTGAGGAATATACGAGACTCGTTTATTACCTAAAGTACTATTAGGTGGCTGTAAAGAATAGAGTCTGTTAATGGAAACAGGTCTTAGAGAAGAGGGAATGTAGCCCTGTTTTAATAGTTATTTATTACATGTGCATATATTTATTATCCTTGTTCTATGTCATGTTTTACTGGAAAACAGTTTATTAGCGAGACAGGAGAGCAAGCACCAAAGCGATAAATGAGCAGCAGTGATCTTAAGTGTAAGCCGCGTGGAGCTGCTTTACTTTGTACCATCCATGCATGATTTTGCTTCAGCTGCTTAGTCTCAAGTGGGCAGGGTCCGGATGCTTGTGGCTGTCTTCGGATCAGCCTGCTATTAAAAGAGAGAGGTCCCAAAACCACCAACTATGTGCCCAATCGTGAGTTTCAGCCTTTCGAGTAAGGATCCTTTTTCAGTATACATTTGGTTTGTCTCAGCTTTTGGGTGTCCTTCCAGTGTGTTGCCATTACAGTATCAGCTGCCCAGCCTTGCCCCTGCTTGCTTGAGGGCAGCCCTTCCTGGCTGACAAATTGTTGTGTCCAAGTTAACTTTGCTCGGGTTTTCCCTAGCAACCATGGACTCCTGCCTCAGCCCTGGCAGAAACGTGCACAAGGAGGGTTAACATAAATCTGAATGAAACTCCAAGCCACTCCATTGGAAGTCTTCCCAGCTAACTCACCACGACAGCCAAGAGTTATGTGAGGCAAACTGCAAAAACAGGATGGACCTCTTGCAAAAAAGAGAATCTGAGGAGACTCTGTTCACGTCTGTTTCTACAGGAGATAATCCTGCACCAGGAGTTGGCGACCGTAAGAAAAAATCTTCGGTGAGTATTTGGTCTTTCTGCCTCTTTTAGCTTCCCTGGAACATTCTTGAGCTTTTTGCTGTTTCCCCCTCTCCCTGTTGTGTTTTGGCTGCAGACAAACATCTTTTCTTGCCTGTGGTTGGTATTAGCACAAAGAGTTCAGAATGAATAGCTGTCTTGCTAACCTGCTTAATCTCAGACAAGGGGAGAGTGTGTTGAACCAATGGTTCCTCTGGGTATTCCCACCACTGCACTTTTTGGGTTTTGTCTAGAAAATGCTTTCCAAAAATATCTATTTCTGAAATAAAGAATAATAGTACAGTATATAAGGGAGTGGGGCACAGAGTGTCTCAACAGTTGCCTTATGCATTTTAGGTATAGAAGTGCCCAAGTTTTGCTGTAGAGTAACCTACAGTATTTTTTTTATTTGAGTTTCTGCTATTACTGTATCACTTCTCAAAAATGTTCTGAAAAGAGAAAGAGAGAGACTGCAAATTAAGTCAGTTTCTGAACAGTTGAGCCTTTCTAAATGAGACCTCCAGTTTATGGAATCTACTCTATTTTTATCAGAATTCAAAGATCTATGAGCAGCTGTCAAGTCTGAAACAGTGACTTATGAAAAGGAGTGAATCATATACAATATATTGACAAACACAAAAGTGGCAGTGCATAGACTATTTCACTTTTTCTGACAGCAACTCCCAAAATTCTTCAGCTAGTGTAAGAGATTCTGGAAGCTATATTTCGAGATACTGTAAGCCACTTTTCTGTTCCACAAATTGGCTTCAGTTTTTAGTTGGCAAGCTCTGGGAATGGTGAACACTCCTGTGCATTTTGACCCCTGAGTTTATTTGCAAGTACTACAACTGAATTCGCAGTGCTTTCACATAAATCTACTCCTGGTTTCCCCTAAGATGATGTTGCAGCAGCTTCATTTGCCAGCGCGCTAGAAGTTGAAGTTGCTATGATTCTTCAATTATTCGAGTCATAAACCCCACTGATCCGCTCCAGATTACACAGAAATGTACCTCCAGATCCTGATCTATGTTCTGCCCACCCCTGTTCAAGATTACAACAAAGAACAGGTTTCTCCTCACTCTGATCCACCACCAGAATTATGATGGACTATGGCACTGTATCCTGCATACAATGTTATTGCCAGAACAGTAGATTTTAATGCCAGGCACAGATAGTTTGCTGCTTGAGATGGATAAACAAATAAATGTCTTCAAACCACTTAAGTCAAAATTCATTCAATACCCAAAGTCAACCTGGTCATTTTAAGGACTTGAAGAATGTTCCATAATCACCTGTCCTTTTCTCCAGATGCAAAAACACAGTAGAAAATTAAATAATTATTTCCGATGTTTTCATGCCAAGATCTGCTGCCTGAGGGCACTGCCTTACACATCCTAAGGGTAGGGCTGGCCTTGAAAGTGGTACAATTCATATTCCTTAATATTGTTGTTATATATCATTGTGTTACCCCTGACTTATACAGAGACTATGGAGGTTGTGGTTTCCTCTGTTTCTCACTTTAAAAAGAAAAGAAACATAATGTAGATGTATACCTGAGGATGGAACTACACAAAATTCAAGTCGATCCCCTGTGAAGTCAAGACTAGGAAATTGAATTTTCCCAGGTAAATTTGCTTTAGCCAACCACACAGGAGTAAGCAAAAAAGAGGAGGAAATGGGCAATCAGCCTTTATTTGCAGCTTGTTAAGGGCAATTTTGGGCTACAGTAATTTACTTCAACAACCTGCAAACGATGGCTGGTTACCAGTACCCACCTCTATCCTGGCTCCTTTCTGCTCAGCTAAAGCAAATGGAATTCCGTCCACTGGTCTCTGTAAACAAGGGATGATTGCCAGTTTTCTCCTTGCTCTTTCCCTCCCCCACCCATTTTAATCTCATACCAGCATTGGCACTACTAAACAGATAAACAAAAAATAAACAAATGTGCTGTAAAAATAAGCAACTGGTTTGGAAACAAGGGTCCTTTGTTGAGGGGAACTGATGTCCCTTTGAGTGCCCTTGTCTCCTTCCTCTTCCCCTTGAGGTGGGAGAGCCAGCTTCTCAGCCATGAAGCTGCATTGGTTCAATTGATCGTACTGTCTGAACCAGTGTGAATGCATTCTATTTGGAAAAAAACATAGAAGTCCCAGCAGTACAGGAAAGAAGTACAGGGGGATTTACATTGACTTATAAATTGTTTAATCCATGAAAAAATAATACAAATCTGACCACCTTAATCCTGAGAGCATTTCTTGTATTTGCTGTCAATGTATAATAGTGCCCCATAGCGCAGTGGTTAAATGCCTTACTGCAGGTAAAACTGTGCTCACGACCTGGGGCTCAATCCCAGGTAGCAGGCTCGTGGTTGACTCAGCCTTCCATCCTTCTGAGGTCAGTAAAATGACTACCCAGCTTGCTGTGGGGGTGGGGGGAATGTGTAGCTTGCATTACTGTAATTGAAACTAAATCGCCCAGAGACTACTTGGAGTGGTATGAGGCAGTATATAAACAAAACACTTTTTATTTGCCCCCTGAATGAGAGCAGGTGTGTATTTTTAAAGCTTCAGAGAACAATCTAAGTCGCAGAATAAGTTTCAAAGAATGCGATGAAGTAGGCAGTGGGCACCTTTATAAAAGGAACCATTTAAAGAGGCAGAAGCTAAAACAGGGAAGGTCGTTGGTTGTCTAGATCTCACCAGACTTCTAAACTCTCCTGAGGAAGGCCCTAAAATTAACTGAGGGCTGGTCTATTCATCTGGCATTCTGTAGTTTTATTTTTCTCCCCCAATATTGAGCCCTTTGTAAATGCCTGCTGGTTCTAGTTTGCTTCTGTGAGTTTTCAGAAAGAGTCAGGACAAAGGTTGGGAAGAAGAGGGAGCAATCATGCCCCCTTAGGTTACTTTTTGTTAAAAGAAGATGAGGCTCCTAGATTAGCATTTGAGATGACTCAAGCTCTGAAGCAAAACTTAGAATGCCACTTGTTAACAGGACTCGGTTTCATGACAATGCTGGAGCATCAGGGATCATTATTATTGTGTTATCATCTCCCAGTCCCTAGTATGTTATAGTTAACATTATCAATGCACCACTGGGAAAGTGCTCTCTAGTTCCTCCAAGAAAATCCACTACCCACCTCCCTGATCCCAAACAGTAAAAATGACAAATATCATACAAATGAATTTCACCTCATTACTGTATTAATCCTTTTGAATTCATCGGGAGTGTGACTGAACTATTCCTGATGTACATTAGGGATGGGCACAAAATGAAAAACGAAATGCTGTTTCCTCATGTCATTACTGAAACAACACGAGGAAGCAGCATTTTTGTACAGATGAAACAAAAAATTTTTTTTGGTTGAATGAACTATTTCGTTCCATTTGTAAGCCGCATGGGGGAGGGAAAAGGTTTTTTTAAAAAAGCTCAGGGCTTTAAAAAAACTTCCCCCCTTCTCAAGCCGCACCAGCTGATTGATGCTAGGGTGGGGGGGGAAAGTTCTTTTAAAAATCCTTTCCCCCCGCCCCAGTGCCGATCAGCTGGCTGGCAGGGCTTGGGGGGAGGGGAAAAGTTTTTTTTAAAAAAGCCTAGGGCTTTTTAAGAAAAACTTTTTATCCCTCTGCCACTTTTCAGCCCCCCCCCCACACACACACAAATCATTTCGTTAGTGGTTCATTTCGTGCATTTTTTTTTTTTTTGGAAAAAATCCATATGAAACAAAACGAAAGGAAGTGGGGTAGGAAACAAAATGAAAGATATTTTTTTTGTTTCATGCCCATCCCTAACGCACATGATGGGGATACTGTAGCCATAATGAATAGCTCCCACCCCCCACCCTGGATGTTTAGGGGTTAATGACAGGAGATCGTATGTCTGTGATTTGCTGACTACAGTGTGAGAGAGGGAATGGAGGGAGAGGCTGAGAGAGACAAAGGGGGAAATGTTAAAATCTGCAAGTTTCTATCTCACTGGAGAAATTGCCAGAAGCAGGCAAATGTTCCTTTTATTTGGGCAGGATTCACTTCCCCCACCCTACCCTCATTCACTCTCTATCTCCCTTCCATGGACAATTCACTTCCCCACCCCCACCCCACCATCCAGGACTGGGTTTGCTGTTATTTACTCAGCTGTGCCCACTTGTCCTCTTGGATCCTTGCTCAGTGAACAGCAATACCTCTTCAAAAAGAGACCAGGAAGCAAGAGACCCAGGAAGCAGCCACACAACATGAGGCATGCGTGTGATCTTTCCCCCTCCCACTGCTCAGGCCAAAGGCTCCCTTTGAACTGCTGACAAAGGGTTCACCTGGAGTCCCTCTCCACAGAAAAATCCTGAATTACATCCATGACCATTGCAGGAAAAAGGAAAAAGGAAAAAAGAAAGACGGGAAGGTAACAACTTTGTTCCAACTTGTTATTGCAAAACACAACATATTACAAATATAATACAGTACAGAACCATGTTAGAAAAACATAACCCATTAGCTAATGCCTTGCTAACCAGTTTTTAATAATAATAAACATTGACTAGATTCCCATTGCTTATTTTAGCCAGAATTGCATCAGCAGCTTAATTTTCATTGATGAATTACTGCACATTAAGAAGTCAAATCAGGCACTTCCTGTTGCATACAGCATTAGAAATTGACTATGCTGACTTCTTAATTTGTGGCAATTTGCCACTGAACGGTACACCACTGTTGTGATGCTGGCGAGGGTAACTAAAAGGATTCCAGGTAAAAAATTTAATATTACCAGTGATATGATATCAGAACAGGTGCCACACGGTTGTTGTCCATCTGAAACAGCACCTGGAATACAGCCATGTAGAGTAGTCTTTGGAGGGGGAAAGTGTTATAAATGTGGCAAATTTCTATTTTAACATATTTTTAAACTCTAAAATTTGAAACGGTGTACAGCCGTTGTCTGGATATTTCCTCTAATTCAGGGCTGTTCAACTTTGAACAGGCCGAGGTCTACTTTTTCCAGATGAAAGTGCCTGGGGGCTGCTACACTAAAACCTCCACTTATGAATTTTATCTCTTTCGAGCATATGCTCATAAGTTTAAAAAATTGTTAAGTAGAGCAGCGGTTTCCCATAGAAATGCATTGAAAATCAATTAATCCATTCTGGAGGGAACAGATTTCAATGTATTCCGAGGAGGAGATTGACCATTCACATGCTTCCCTTGCATGCGCACAGATGATCCTTTCTAAGGGGCAACCCTCACAACCATGCACGTGCCTCCCTTACACCTGGCTCAAGCGGGTGCAAGGGAGGAGTGTGCATGCTTGCAAGTAGAGATGGGCACGAATAAAAAAAAATGGCATTTCGTTTGTCGTTTGTCATTTGTAGGGTCTGTTTTGGTTGGTTCCCGTTTTTCGCGAATTTTTGCAAAAAATTCATTTTTGTTTTCGTTTGTTTGTTACCATTTCATTACCATTTATTTCATTTTTTTTTTTTAGGATTTTAAGCAATTCACTCATATTGCAGTAATGGAAACGAAACACACAACAAAATTTCCGGTGTTTCTGTTAGTTTTGTTTCATTTTAGAGACAAAATTCGTTTGTCGTTTCGTTACATAATGAAATGAAAAAACGAAAATGGAAACAAAAAATGCCCATCTCTACTTGCAAGCAACCCAGGCAAGTGGCTTGCTTGGGCTGCTGGAAGACCTTTTTAAAAAAGGTGTGCTTTCCCAATCTGCCCGGGGCCTGACTTGACTCTCCTCCCCTTCTGGCCTCCTCCTCCTCTTTCCTCCCTTCTCCTTTCCAGCCCTCTTGCTGCCACCGCCCCTGTCGCCCCTGGCTTTCACTCACCTCCACCATGTTCACTGTGCAGCTGCGGCGGGCTGAGCCAGCAGATGGGGCAATCACATAGCCATGGCAGCACAAGGAGGGGGGAATGGCTCAGAAAGGGAGCAGGAGGAGCGGCGGCGGCAGGTCATGGTCTCTGTGAGGAAGCCGTGAGGGTGGGAAGGTGCTTCTCCATATTCTCAGGCCAGGATCCTGTCGGAGTATAAGTGTTCTGCTTATATACTGCCCCATACCACTTCAACTAGTCTATGGGCAGTTTACAGTTTAATTACAGTGTGCAAGCTACACATTGCCCCCCCCCAGCAATCTGGGTACTAAGCAAACATATTAAGCAAACATAAACAGTTTGTACAAGTAGATTTCTATATTTTTGTGCAAATGGCTCCCAGGGCTGCTGGTTGCTGCTCTGTCTACCAACAAAGCTCAGAATGAGCTTTGCAGATGCTGAAACAGTGCTGCTATTTTCAGATTGCTGCAGCAGTGTACAAGAACTAGAAAACATTTTCTTTAGACCCATTGTATAGGATCTTAGACAAGAACACATGCAAAAAGGTAGCATGTTAGGAAAGGTGCTTGCTGAAATTGTGGGTGGGTGGCATATCTTTCCTACGACACGTGCCTGGAAATCCATTCACATTTTTTTTGTGTGCAGGTGAAAAAGAAAAACAAGAGGTACAGAAATGGGATGGGGAAAAATGAGATTCAAACGTGAAAATGAAAAACAAAATGGAGGAAACGAATGCTAGATTTGGCATCTATAATAGGGATCAGAGAGTTGGAACTCACACCTGTGGAGCTTCAGTGTTGAGAATTCAATCCCCCACCATGTCTCCTAGGGAAGAGTCAGCCCCGGCAGTGGGCAAGACCCACGGCAACCCCAGAAAGAGGGAATGGCAAACTGAGTGAGCACTTTAGACCTCAGAAATGTTGAGAAAAGTTTTGAGTCAGAATCAGCTTTATAGCACACAATTATTGTTATACCACATTGCTGCATACATAAAGCTGCACACCTGGAAATCGTTCTCTCTGTTTTAAAAAAAGTTGTTTTTCCCCCCAGAGGTGACACAGAAAGTCTTTTAAAGTGAGAATAATAAGAGTTATAGCCCCGGAACATGATACTCACCTCTCTGTGCATAATTCCAGTACATGCAGCTTGGGAGAGAAAGCTCTCCCCCGATTCTACTTCTCCTATTAATGCCCCAAGTACATTTGTTTGAATTAGTCTAATGGATTGATCAAGCTTCCCCAGAAGCTGGCTGAAGACCATTAAACCATAAACGTAGGAGATGCAAATCTAACAACACTCTTCACATTGGCAGATTTGGGCCTTAAATTCACCTAAAAACAATTTAGTTGCTGCCACACTCATGTCAGCAACAGCAGATATATTGCTTTCCCATTGTCAGGTGGGATTCTATTCCTTTGTGGGTTATGCCGTTCCTCCCTGTCCCAGGATAACACTACAAAATGAAGCAACGACATTCTGGGGGAAACGCCAGCAGGCACGGTTTCCTTGCTGTACAGTGAAGCCTCACAAAGTTGAGGACAAAAGAGCTTGGCTCCAAAACTAGTACGTGTCACTTTGTTTGTTTTGGGGCACATAGCTACCCTTTTGCATTTGAGTGCTACAGATCTGATATTGAAATGACTGTGTTTCTCCTCACTCCCACCCCCAAAAGTTAGAGTATCCCCTCTATGAAATACTGGATAGGTTGGGTACACATATGTTGCTATTTGTTCCTTGGTAGAACTGATGAATAAATGGAAGTTTCTAGGAAACTATTGATGTTCACCATTATCCAGCAACTGTTTTGGTTGGTTTGTCTGTTTTTACCAACTGTAGTTTCCCCTTCACACAAGTTATACTTCTACCAACGGATGATAAGAGAAATTCTCAGCTCCCCTTTCAGCCGCCCAGAGTTCCCATCGGAAGATGGGCGGGATATAAATTCAATAATAAATAAATAAATATGGAGCCTCATTTGCATTTCTTACTTCTGCTCTTCTACCACATGTTTAAAGCCACCCAAAATTATGTCTGAGGCCTCTGGAAAATATATACAGTGGTAAAAATACATTCAGCCTCTGACTGAATGTCGCCGATTGTGTTCATCATCAATCTTTGAGACAAGCCTGTATTTATTGTAAGCCTTCTGTTTTCATTGAAATTCTTCTCCAGGGACACCTGCCTCTTCAGTTTTGAGATACAGGTACGTATACTTGGTTCTGGGATTCTCAGCTCTTAGTGCTTTGTGATGTCAAATGTACAAATGATCCAAGGGCAGGTTTTTACATGACACAACCTCTTTCTGGTTTGCCTCTTTAGAAAATATGTGGTACCAATTATCCTCTCAGCATCGCCTTCATTGTGGTGAATGAGTTTTGCGAACGCTTCTCCTATTATGGCATGAAAGGTGTGTGTTGTACCTCTCATAATTTCTCATCAGTTTTCCTGCAGAATATTTTTTTCCTCTTTTTCCATTTTTTCTGCCTTTAGTCAAACTTAGGGCAGCAGATGGTGGAGATATGGTGGTACCGATATAGTAATAAGAATTATCAATTCCGCTTAAAAATATTTGCCTTCAGCTCTTGAGGAACCTCAAATACCTCAGCTGTCTGTGATATATACAATATCCTAACCTAACAGACTAAAAGGCTGTAAACATGACACCTGAGCACACTTCTACCATCATCTTCTGAGGACAGTTAACAGAAGCAACAGTGGAATATTGGCAGCAAGGGGTGAAGGCAACCATTTGTGGAGAATGATTGGATAGACGAGAGAGAAGAGAAGAGAAGAGAAAGGAGTCTGTTGGTCTTATATAAAGGGTTGCCATCTATCCCCTTTTTGTAGACTGTGCTTTTATCTGGGGCATTATGGCCAATGTATTCATGCCTTCATTTTCATACCACTGGCCTCTTTAATTCATTTAATTCCTGGCAAAAAGGGGGAAAGGGGTCCATGCAATTGTTGTGATCTCCCAACCATCATCCCCAGAAAACTCTAGTGTCCGCGCTATGAATGAAACCCATTCTTCCTTGTGTTTTCTCTCTTAGCTGTTCTGACTTTATACTTCCTCTACTTCCTCCACTGGGATGAGAACACATCCACTTCTGTCTACCATGCCTTCTCAAGCTTGTGTTATTTTACACCCATCCTTGGTGCATTCATGGCAGACTCTTGGCTGGGAAAATACAAGTAAGAGAATATAATGCATTACTTCAAGAACATGGACTTTGACTCTCTTCACCCTTGCAATAAGTAAGGCAGTTAATAAGTTGATACATAGGAATGTATTTTTTTTTAAAAAGGATTTCTTTAGTTGGCTACTGAATTTTTGTGCAACACCTCATTAGAGTCTGTAAGAAATAACACTATGCCTTGTGTTTTTTGTTTTCCTACATTCATTTAATATTTTTTAAAGTTTCATTTTTCTGAAACATTTGAAAATATTTATGTGTGTTCCTTGTTTAGATCAAGCAAGGAAGCCAAATAATTACTGCAAGATTAAGTTCAAAATATTACATCAAATCATTATATCAGCTTTTGCTATCTTTCAATGGTGCCATAGATTGGTATGTTCTATAGTTTGTACGACACTCTTTCCATGCCAAATATTGAAATTGATGGGTTTGTTTATGCTTCACCGTGATTTTACTTCAACAGTGCATTAACCATTTGGCCCTAACTGTGGACATGTAATTTGTTGTTTTCCTTGGGCTTATAAAAATAATTTGATGGGATTAGTCCCACCATTAAGGAAAGTGGGATTTATGCTTCAGGTAGAAAAGTAGTAGGGAGAAGCTGGAGGAGAAAGCTGAAGATTTCTAATCCATCTTCTTATACTCAGACACTGTGAAAGGTTCACCACTCACCAGTGTTTAAATTAACACTCCATCTAGCTGGCTTTCTAGACGAGATGAGGGGAAGCAACTGTGTTCTGCCTTGCCTCAGATTGGTCCTGTTTACTAATAAAACATATTGTTATCAGATAAATCCCTTGTCGTGGGGTGTACCTGAGCTTGAGGTCCTACTGATGAAATCTTAAACTTTAGTGGGCAGGGGGAGATAAAGAGAAAGAGATGGATAACTACCCAGAATATCAACACTTTCTTTGTCAGATCTAAAAACCATAGCGGGCATTACCTTTATAAGGGATGGACCTCAGACTTCCACATCTAACTCTCTCTTCCACCACTTTCCCAGTACCACCTGGAGAACTCAGAAACTTGCATCTTTTGCAAGGTGGCATGTGGATCCTCCAAGTGATGGTCTAAAAATGTAACTTTCCAATTTATAGATGTATTCCTTCACCTCCAAATAGATATACTTGTGCAGTATGTGTCAAGAACACTTCTCTTACATTTGGAATGGGCGATATACAGTACTGATCTTCTTTGCACATATCTGCCCTATTCCTTGATGAAATGGGGATGAGAGAGGAATCCATTATTTGCAAATGGGAAAACCAGACACCTCCCTTGGTTTATTCTGTTGACTTATTTGAAGCTAGCCAGATGAAGTAAATAGATTTAAATGCAAATAATGCAACAGAGTAAACTGAGGGAGGTGTCTGGTTTTCCCATTTGCAAATAATGGATTCCTCTCTCAAGCACCAAGCCTGAGTATCTGTTAAAAACAAGCTTTTTATACAAAAAGCAGGGAGGGGAGGGTTTCAAGTCACAACTTGAATCCATGTCATGGGAGGAGAAAACAGGTTGATTTTGAGTCAAGTTGCTGGTGTGACTTAAGTCCAACTTGACAGCAAATCCCAGAACACTAACCATCCATCACTGGCCATTTCTTAACCTGGGGGATTTTGCCTCCAGAAATTTCACCATTTATGTAGCATCATAAAAGGATTTGGAGCACAGGATGTGCTGCCATTCTCACATTTATTGTAAAACAAACATCAGGAAGCTTTGGTCTTTTGGCCTGCACTTCCCAGAAGCACAGGCAGTATGATCAATTGAAGGGTTATAGGAGTTGTAATCAGAATGCTCGGAAACTCCAAATATTCCCTACCTCTCATATATAGTACAGAGTAAGAGGCACTCATAAGATGTTTCTAATGACTATGTGAGGGAGCCCTGTCATGCTCAAGTGTCCTTCAAATCAAGTGAAACCCATCTACACTGGGTCTCTCTTTATTCATGTGCATCAGAATCATTGGCCTGCAGTGGGATTTCAATTCAGCTACATCTCTTTGGATTGTGGCTAGATAAACAGTGGTAGTATTGGACATCAATTGCCAAATGCTGTTCTTATGCGTTGTTCAATACCTGTTCTGCTCAGTCTGGCTTGCTTCTAGTATCCAAGCCGAGCTGAGGGGGAAAGACCCTCAAGAGCAAAGGCCCTGGGGTTCCCCTCCTTTTTATGCTGTGAGTGACTTGGATGACTTGTGGACCTACCGCACAATGCAACCAATCACAGCTGGAACACTGGTCTGTATCAGTGCTGTCTCAGCCATAGCTTTTCTCCAGGGCTTTGAAGAAGGGTGGAGAAAGGGGAGTTACAGTTCTGGAAGAAATCCTGATAACGGGGAAACATGTTTGAGCCTTCTATGTCAGGAAACACAGGTGCATGTTCTGTTCTCAAATTATAAATCATGACACTGGCATTCGCTGATAGTGTTTCTCAACTTCTTTTCTCTCCCTCCCTCTCTCTCTCCTTCCACACAGAACAATCATTTATCTCTCCATTGTTTACGTTGTTGGGCACGTGGTCAAGTCTGTGGGGGCAATACCAAGCTTTGGAAACCATATTGTTCATGTGTAAGTAATGAAGAAATCGGTCTGCCGTGTTTCGATAAGGTTGTTATTAATTAACTGGTGTTAATGTAAGCGGTGTTCATATGCACCTTGCAAGAAGCATTGTTGTGGGCTCTGTTGGGCCGTTTGTTATCTCGGCACAATGTGTTTCATTCCCGCCATGTCCAGACATGGCAGCCTCGGAAGCTGCCAGTGCTTTGCATTAGAAAACCCACCCATCTGGAGTCTTACCCTGCCATGCATCAAGGCTTGTTTCAGGCCCACCCCCACTGTCCCCTTCAGTGGCAAGAACACTGGCTTGACACAATTTGACTCAGCAGAAGGCGGTTCTCTACCGAGCTCCCCAGTAGACTTTTCTCCAGAGCCATGAACATGAATGGCTAAGACACCCATTGACAGCAGCCATTATTTACTTTCAGAGCTGTAAAAATGTTTTATGTTGTTTAGTGCTAAAAAAGCCTAACAAACAAACAAAAAGAACCACGGGTGTTTACACGTGGCGGGCCAGATGGGCTTGTTAATCTCAGCTACAGCAGACTCATTGAGGCCTCCCCGTCAGTCACTGAGAGAGTGGGACTTGCAAGGGGGTTGAGGCCTGTGCTGGGTAATCTTAGAAATGGAAGGCAGGGCAGGGGGTTGGACTGGATGGCCCTTGAGGTCTCTTCCAACTCTATGATTCTATGAAGGCATATACAGTGGACCCTCGTATAACAAATGGTTTGTATAACATAAAATCTGTACAACATAAAAAATTCTGGAGAAAGGGGAAATTTGCTTAACAAAATTGCCTATGGGGCAAATCCGTACAACATAAAAATGGTCGTGATTAGGGATTACTCTGTTTTCAATGCATTCCAATGGGAAATTTGTAGAAAGGAAAATTTGCTTAACATAATTTCATTTGTAACAAATTAATTCCTTTATACGAGGTACCACTGTATAGGTAAAAACAAACCCCAACATTAAAATGCTGCAAAAGCCTTAGCATTTGGAATCCAAATGAGTTATG
The DNA here is from genome assembly GCA_023846285.1 of Phrynocephalus versicolor. NCBI lineage: Eukaryota > Metazoa > Chordata > Lepidosauria > Squamata > Agamidae > Phrynocephalus > Phrynocephalus versicolor. The sequence goes on from JAHTLZ010003547.1 coordinate 1,963,013, forward strand.
CAGAGTTTCCTGCTTGCCCACCACACACCATATGATACAGTGCTGAATGAAAAGTAGTCCCCTAAAACAATTTATTTTTGGGAGGGGGGCTTAGCCTTAATGTGCTCGCCCCCCAGCCATTTCACGGGGTATTGACAAACACTGCTCTGATTTTCCTATATTGCTGCTACCAACTAGCTTAGCTAGTAAATTAAAGCTTTCAGGCTGATTTTAAGTTGAATAAAAACAAAATAAGTTTATTGATTACACAGTTGAATCAAAATCATCAATGGTAATGTGTTGAAGCATAAACAAAAAGATGACTCTAGCTCAAACTCACTCAAGTTTGATAACTAATAAAGTTGAATAAATGCACACCCAGTTCCTAAGTTTACTAACTCTAAACACTAAGTTTTTCTTCACAGACACTCTAAAATCCTATCTCTTATTTAGCCCTCTCTGATTCTCAGATGGTGCCAGACCCTATCTCCAAGTGTAGCTCTGACTAAAACAATGTTGAACAGTGCCTTACATCCTTTCAGGCCACTCCCCAGACTCTCCCATTGGTCCACCTACCCACCAATTGGTACAACCCCCTCTCATACATTATACATCACACAGGTTAATGCCACAGGGAACAGCAATGAAGACAATAAAAAATAAATATTGGCTGAATCAGGATTGCATAATGAATCTAATATAAGGTGTTGTGTGAAGAATTGTTTCTAATCTGTGGCTCCCTTCAGATGTGGTAGGGCCTCCCAGGAGTCCTACTGCCCCCATTGAGAATGGCTGCAGTTTTTTGGGGGGGGGGGGGAGTCCAATTCCCAGCCAGCACCATTAGTGGTTAGAGATGGTGGGAATTTTAGTTGAGCAATATCTGAAGAATGCACATTACTTGCATGTGATGTGTTGTATGTGGAAATAGTCCCACACACAATATTGCTGTGAATGAACAGCAAGAGCAGCTCACAAGACATTAGTGTCCGTGGTATTTATCTCAACACTTACTAAAATAAGAAACAGAAGAACCAGCTCAAATGAAACTTTTTTTTCAGAAAGGGTCAGCAGGAACTAGTGGTGATGGTAGTGTGGGCTTTTCAAACCAACAGAGAACTGGAGTGGGGCAAGAATGCTGGTAGGATGTTGAGATACCTGGTGGACACAAGACTGGCAGATTTCTGCATCTATAATTTTAACTTCACACAACTCTCTGTAGAATACTATGACTGTCAGTAGTGACTTTGGGGAGGGGAAGGATAAGGAACTGTGGCAGAAAAGGGATCTGAAAAACCTCTTTTTGTATAAATAATGCCTTGAGCAACAAGCAGAATGCTTGGTTTAATTAATACATTTTTAAAACCACAATTCTACTCCCTATATTATTGAATAAGGTTTATACCAACATTGTATTTTAGACAATGATGCTATGTCTTACGTTGTTTAATTTCTCTGCCCACTGTCCTGAGAAAGAGTTGGTAATGGATGGTTTAAAGGTGCCATAAATAAAAACATGAGAGAAAATAAAACAGCAAGAGCCGAAATCCAAGTTCCATCTCACAGATAACCCCAGTTAATCACTTTGAACGGCTCAGCTCTCAAAGCTTGCCTAAATAAATAAGATTTACAAAGCTTCCTAAATCTCATTAAAGAAGCACATTAACAGGCTTCCTTTGGCAACTTGTTCCAAAGCTTCATTCCAGAACGTAAGATGTGATTTTTTTTTTAAAAATGACCGTATCAGGCCTGAGGGTTCCTTTGTATTTCATCCTAACAGTACAAGATCCACTTCTAAATGGCAAAATCCCAAGCTAACTGCTGTAAGAATGTGACTTGCTGCAAGATTTACCCACATGTTTGATACATAGGGCATTTGCCCTAGATTAAAATTAATTTTTCCCTTGAATTTCCTGATGGTTGGCAGACAAGCTTCGTGATAGACTGTTCTAGCCTCTAGCCCATTTATTAATGCCCCTGTATAGCTTGCATAGCAGTGTTGGTTACCTTGCATGGGGTAGGTGGTTACTTTGCTTGGGTCCCCACATGTTCTTAGACTTAAAACCGCCAAAGCTTTCACCACTAATTGTGCCAGCCAGGATTTCGAGGCGTTGTAATCCCAGAACATCTGAGCACCCAAGATGGAGAACCACTGTTGTAACAGCCACCAGGGCTGACTCCATGCTTTTCCTCTTCCTCTGATCATCGGCTTTTCCCTGCCCCCCTTCTTTTTTGTGTGTGGGAAATTAATCATACACAAGATTCTTCACTGCCAAACAATACATATATACATGCCAGTGATTTAGTGATCAACAGGAATATAGCCTTCTGAAAACATTACTCAGGGCTTCTCTGACACTCACACGCTCAAACCCCTTCACTAGGTTAAGGGATGCGTCCAAGAAAGGGGTAATTATTTTGCCATCAAGTCAATTCTGGCTTATGGTGACTCTTTTCAGGGTTTTCTTTCTACAGAGAACTCAGAAGAGGTTTAGCGTTCCTTTTTTTCTGGGGGCATCCTGGGACTATGCAGCTTGCTCAAGGCACAGCTAAGTGAAACTGCAGATATCGATCACCCAGATATGTAATCCTATTGTACTACTGTTTATATTTACTGGCTGGTAGCCTGTGACATGGCTCTGCTGGTGCAATGGGAGTAATGTTAAAGAGTGTCCACTGTGATTTAGGATTGTGTGGCACTATGTTGGTTAGACCAGTGCTTTAGGTATCTGGCTGTGGAGCCAAATAAATAGGTACCACCGTAATAAGCAGGAAGGTCCCCTCGGGGAGAAAGGCAGCATAAAAATAAAGTTTATTATTATTTATTATTATAAACAGTGTTCTGTGTGCAGAAATGTGTTCTGGACTTGCACAACACTGGCTCTTGCCCTCCCAGCCCAAAGTAACCACGCGAGACAACAGCATTGGGTATAAGGACCAGGGTCACACCTTATTTACTTGCAACTCAAATAACTTATCAACAGTAACCTGAGGGGCCTGCAGGTGTCTTTTTGAGGTCAGGTCTGTTCTCCCTCCCTGTCTCGCATTACTTCGAAAGGGGAAGGCAAAGAAGATCCGCTAGGCGTAGGCTCGTCGCGGATCAGACCTTCAGCTTAGAAATGGAGATGAGCGCCACTCCTAGAGTTGGACACAACTAGCACTTTACCTTTATGTACAACATGAGCTGCCTAGATGCCCTAAGCACATCCAATCTCGCTTCATTTCGGAAGCTAAGCAGGGTCGGCCCTGGTTAGTACTTAGATGGGTGACCACAAGGGAATACCAGGTGCTGCAGGCGCCTGGAGTAGGAACTGGCAAACTACTCCAGTATTCCCACCAAGAAAACTCCATGGGCATGGGGTCATGAAGAGTTGGTCATGACTGTAATGATGCAACACACACACACACAACATACAAGTGTCCCCCCTTCTGTCCTTTGTCCTGCTCCCTTGTATGTTGTATAAAGGGCTCCTTTGTATCTACTATTTTAGGCATCCAGGGTAAATCGTGTAACTGAACCCCCTCACCCATAGATATGGGGGTTCCAATGTTTGGTCAAGCCAAATAAGAAAAGAACTATGCCATGGAAAGTCAATAGTCAAATCTGATCACCTGATACCAGATCTGTAAAAGAAAGCATATGATAGTTATTATTCAAAATCTTGGGACAGTATAATGTGCAATAGAATTTCCAGTTAGGGCAGAACAGGTGGAACTAGAGATGGAAGTGGAGAGCAAGGAGCTGTTCTGAATATGCCATGAATATGTTTGTGTTGACCTCTTTCAGGTCAAGCCTGGGGCTTGGAAAACTGTTGTGGAGGGTCTCCAATCATTAAGAACATAAGAAGAGCCATGCTGGATCAGGCCAAAGCCCTATCTAGTCCAGCTTCTTGTATCTCACAGTGGCCCCACCAGATGTGTCTGTCTTAGATCTATTTGTATTGGGACTTACTTGCTTAAGCAAGGGATTTTTGTTTCAATGTCATTATTGTGCCTTCTGAAAAATGGGCATTTTGTGGCTCATGTGCCCAAAACTGCTTGGACTGAATCTGTAATCCTACTTGTGTTGTTCCATTTTTAGTTTGCCATTTTCCCCTTTATTTGTTTGCTTATTGTTCTTAGCTTTAGTATTGCCTTCTTAATGATGTATGTTGCCTCTTCACAATCATTGTTCTTAGCCTTGAAAATTGTCTTTAATGTTTCTTGATCGCTGTTGTACACCAATTGGCTCCATGTTTGAATATTGTCCTTCAGGATTGTAAGTTTCCTTGAGTCCTTTCCAAAATGGCAGCTTGATTCTCCTCTCCACAAGGCATGCTGGTCTCAAGTTGAGACATTTTAGGTGGAGGAACCACTGAAATGTAAACTTCCACAAAATGGGAAAATCTCACTTAGTTCTTGCTCTCTTCCCCCAGGAAGTATTGAGGGAAAGGTAGAAAGAGTTCATGCAACAGACTTCACAGAAGAGATTCCCATGTTATGCACTTGCTCCGTCACTGGGTGCAGTTGTGCCTCAGGAAAGCTACTGTTAAAAAGCTGGTCAACCCCTTCAGAACTAGGCTAGTTGTATCTAATGTGTGCTATGTAAGTGGAGGGACTTGGCAATTTCCCCTCCCCTTTCTGAGGTGCTGAAGTTTTTATTTCTGTTTGAAGGGTTCTGTCAATGACTGGACTGACGTTGATTGCTCTTGGAACGGGAGGGATCAAGCCCTGTGTAGCAGCGTTCGGTGGAGACCAGTTTGAGGAGGAGCATGTAAGATCCTTTTGTTTCTACTCTCCATGTTGTTTCTTAATGCGTATATTTTCAGGGCTCTCTCTATATTTTCATTCCTGGTAAAGTGCAATGAAATAAAGGTGCATTGGGCCCTCATCTATGGCACAGAAATTCCAGCAACAGAGTCCCCTATACCTTGCTTATGTGGAGAAAGCATCTGAGGGCCACACTTTCCCAACATCTGCTCATACATGGTGGTTCTGGGTATTACTCAGGACCTGCAACATGATGCCTTTCCTTATTTTGGGAACTTGGGAAGCTGCCTTTTACTAGATCAGAAAACCTAGACATACTGTCTACTCTGAATGGCAGCTCTCTCCGGGTTCTTAGGCATATCTCATGACTAGAGATGGGCACGAATTTAAAAAATGGCATTTCGTTTGTCATTTGGAGGGTCCGTTTCGGTTCGTTTCCATTTTTTGCGAATTTCTGCAAAAATCATTTTCGTTTGTTTCATTACCATTTTGTTACCATTTATTTCATTTTTTGTGATTTTTTAAAGGATTTTTAGCAATTCACTCATATTGCAGTAACGGAAACGAAACGCATGACAAAATTTCCGGTGTTTCTGTTCGTTTCGTTTCATTTTAGAGACAAAATTCATTTGTTGTTTCGTTATGTAACAAAACAAAAAACGGAAACGGAAATGAAAAATTGTTCGTTTCATGCCCATCTCTACTCATGACTTTCAGCTTGCCTAATACATGGCTTTGCACCTAGCTATGGTCCACCACCATTTTTCAATTGTTGTTAAACCTTCCAAAGGTAACTTGCTCACTAGTACTGCCTATTCCTTGGAGTATCATAAAAACAGAGTTTGCAAATCAATCAATCAATAAAATTTTAAAATTACAAGTCCAGCCTTACTTCCAGAGAGCACTGTGGCTACTCTGGCTGGGGGATTTGGGAGTTATAGAAGCTTAGGGAGATTGAATCTGCATGGGGGTGAACTCAAGAGCAGGGTGAATTGTTATAATCGCAATTAAAGGAAGTCATAGGAATATTCAATGTGGCGCACCCTCCAAATAAAAATCACACATATTGACCAATGGGAGCCTGTCTTATATTTTAATGTCACACATTTTTACAAAATTGCATTTCATTACTTTAGAAAGCCTTTCTACTCACCTTGTATACTTCTCCTTTGACTCTTGTTCCTGATGCATTCGTAGGTGTATACCCCACAGTGGTATAGGAAATTGTTCCTCCTGTACATGGGAGTACATTGGTTATTAAGATAATAACTTATGAGTGTATTTTAGAAGTTATCACCCAAAGAATCAAATAATGTAATATGGTATTCTCAAGACCCTGAAGAAATCCTTCTGGGGTTTTTTTTTGGGGGGGGGAGGTTGGGGGGGGGCAAGGATTCCTAGCAAAGTACAAACCACACTCGTTTTTCTCACTACACTTGTTACAACAGCTAAATTAAAGAGAATTTAGAATGATGGACCTTCAGGATGTCATGCATTTTCATCACTGCCCAAGGTTGTTTGCTGTGTATGTGGGGGGGGGGGGGCGCACAGTGTTCCTTGCATAATTATGTTGCAAAGCATTCAGAGAGCGCCCAAACCCTCTTGGGGTGTAATACATGTTGAAATACTACTTTGCTAACCATCAGAATGGCAATATTTTCACTGTTGGTGTTGCATGTGTATGTACTGGTACCCTGAGGTTTAGATCTTGACCCTTGCCTGGAAAATAATATCAAAATCATGTAAAAAGGCAGGTTTAATGTACAGGAAATGGATGTTTGTTAAGAAGAAACCTGGCAACACTAGAATCCCATAAACTGTGTGATGTAGGGAAGACCTACACTCCCCTCAAATACAAGTCCATTTGTAAAGAAAGAAGTAGCAATGAGAAGTCAGGACTCTTTTATCACATATCTTACACAAGCAGCTTCTGAGGGTTCTGTCATTCTTGTAAGTGTATATATAGTAATAATTGGTATTATTTTATAATCATCTTTTTAATTAACAGCAAATTAGGATGCCATGGAATTAAAGAGAACATGCAGCAAATGTTTTCAGAATCCTTTATTAATTGCCTTCAAATTAATCATTGCACTTGTGTGTGAGAGGTTAATTATTACCTTCTGGGGTTAAGGGGGACTCCAGAGATTGTTGATGGGCAATAGTTAACCATGATGAGAAACCTTTGTATGTTTCTGTCCAAAATTCCAAACTCTGAATGGGAGTGAATAGGCAAATGTATTCTTCTTTACCACCACTGTCATTTTGTCTAGGCCATGCCTTCTTGAAGTAAGTCTTACTTCTTAAATGGCAAGAAGATGCAAAGAGCAGGCCTGAGAGCCCACTGATATTTGTGTCTTCTGTCACTTATGCAAAACCAGATAATATGAGCACAAACGTCAATCCTGGGGTTGTATGCACACAAATGAACGTGTGTGAGAGAGTTGTCACTCTTCTTCCTAAGATAGGCTAGAGGTAGGCTCAGCATGGATGAGATGTTTATTATGTTTCTTCATAAATGTGAAAAACATACAGTGGTAACTCTACTTACGAGTTTAATGCATTCCGAATGCATGCTCTTAAGTGGAACAACTCTTAAGTAGAGCAGCCCTATCTAAAAAAATCAAATAAATAAATAATTTTTTTTAAAAAAAAATGTAAGTAAAGCAGACCGCATCTAAAAAATTGTATAGCAGCAGCTACAACACCAACAATTTTCTGCTCTTAAGTCGAATTGCTCATAAGTAGAGCCAATCGTAAATAGAGGTGCCACTGTATGCCTGCAGTTGTCCCTGGTTTTTACATTTTGTATTTTGAGATGGGAACATAAAATCAGGGTTAATTTGGAGACCTGATTCCTGGGGAACATCCTGTATCTCTAAGGAAATCTCACTGTAGGAGGGGAAATGGGTTAATTGTTGAGAATGTGAATTCTCCTTAATGCCTAGTTTAACCTATAGTGCAAGGCATCTACAAAGGCTTCCCCACCTTTATGTCCTCCAGATATGCTGCTGACTCAAACACCCTTCTGACCTCCCGTTATCTGGAAACGGTGGAGGTTGAAGTCCAACATGTCTGGAGGGCATGAGGTTGGGAAAGTAGCCTATCACAGGAATCATAACACGAACCTGGTGCTCAGGCTGAGAGTGACCTTGGAACTTACATTGACAGGCTTGAATGACCTACCAAGGCCTATTGGTTACTTGTGATTGTGGGGCTGTTCTCTTGAAATCTTCTCTTTAGGCCAGAGGCAGGTCTCATGAGAGGGCGACCTAACTAAGGTTGCAACCAGTTTCAAGAGCTATTATGTTCTTCCATTCTACCCATGTATCTTAAACAAGGCTGGCAGGCTGGCAGGCAGGTTTGCCTTGTACATCTATATTGGCTGTTCCTGTAATGTGTGAATCAGTCTGGTGTTTATTTAATATTTTCCTCTTTGCATCTCCAGTGTTTAGGATTCCATCTTACAATTTAAACTCAGAAGCATATTGCTGCAGCTTGGAGTATGTGTTCCGTGGCAAGACAGGAAATGATTTGGGGGAAAATATAAATGAGCTGTGTGATAAGGGCAGATCTGCTGATGTTTGATTCCTGCAGGAGATGCTGTTGTTACACTGTGCTTTTTTATTAGACAATCAATCATATAAAGTCTGAATACAATATATGTATAAGGTCCCTTAAAAAAATCTTTAGACTCACATGTGTATGAGAAATTCATGAAGTTTGAAACTGGACCAGGAAAGCCAAGTGGCAATGAGGGAAAAGTATGAACAGGTATTCAGGACTACTCAGCACTCAATGGAAATACATGCTACACATTCTGGATCTTGCCCTTGATAAATAGTCAAGTGGAACAGATCTTTATCATTCTCATCTTGCGCTGTGGAGTGATGAGATACCACATTAGCCTTGTGGCGCAGTGGTTACATTCCTGTACTGCAGGTAAAACTGTGCTCACAACCTGGGGTTCAATCCCAGGTACCAGGCTCATGGTTGACTCAGCCTTCCACCCTTCTGAGGTCGGTAAAATGAGTACCCAGCTTGCTGGGGGTGGGGGTGGGCAATGTGCAGCCTGCACACTATAATTAAAATTGTAAACCACCCAGAGACTACCTGAAGAACACTTTGCTTTTTTTTAATGTAGCTGTATGTGCAGCTTTACAAATGGCTTGCGTAGAGGTGAAGAAATGAAAATTTCACAAATCATTTATTCCTGCATAGCTGACCTGCTTTTCCACAGAACAGGAACCAAGTAGACTCCCAGTGACTCAGCGTTGGTGATGGGATAAACATCCTTTACTATGCCTGAGGCCTAGTTTAAGAAGGGCACGTGAGACCCAGAACTCTTTGTTACAAAAGAGGATCTCTGCAGGGCTTCCAGGATGATGTGGCTTTCCATTTTGGTTTAGGAGGCAGTTCGTGATGTAGAAGTCTAACAAAGGAGCTTATCTAAGCTGTTTGCCTTCTACACAAACTCTATCATTACTGCCTGAAATGGCTGCCTTGTTCTGTCCAATGGCAAGGGTGGCTCCACTGCATCAGTTGCTCGAGCATCTGAGTAACCAACGCCGAGGATCCAGAGCCTTTGTTTGTTTGTTTAAAGCATTTGTATTCCCCCTCTGTGCATTTTGTAATCATATAAATCACTCTTCCAGACTAATATCAAATGCCAACCCACCACTCCACCTCCACAGTTAAATCTTCAGCAACACAGATTCCAAATCCCCCAAAACAACCCAAAATACAGTGGACTCTCATATAACAAACGGTTTGTTTAATATAAAATCTGTACAACATAACAAATTCCAGAGATAGGGGAAATATGCTTAACAGAATCGCCTATGGGGTGAATCCGTACAACATAAAAATGGTCGTGATTACTCTGTTTTCAATGCATTCCTATGGGAAATTTGTATAAAGGAAAATTTGCTTAACATAATTTCATTTGGAAGGAATTAATTCCTTTATACAAGGTACCATTGTACACAAAAATATATAGGTAGACAATGGATGACCGCAAGTTAAAGTTTGTCCTTCCCTGGACCTTGGAGGGGCACAGATCCCTGAAATATAATTGTTCTCCAATCCTTTTTAAGTGTCATAATATCCCCCCCCCCAGAAACTGGAAGTGAAAGGCCAGTCACATCTTATTTTTTCTAGTTTTTTTTACAGTGTAATTTACAATTTCCGAGCAAATATATGCTTTTTTGTTTGTTTTTGTTTGTCTGTTTTTCCTTTTTGCAGAGGTTAGAGGGCCTTAGAAGCTACAGTAGGGGGTCCTGAAGGTGGCATGTAGCCAATGGACTATAGCAGTGTTGGCAAACCTAGGGCGTGGGTGCCAAAGGTGACACTTGGAGCCACCTTTCTATGGGCATCCAACATCACCCCTTCACAGCCACCTGTAATCAGGTTGAATTGCTGTATTGGCACTTTGCAAATATTTAGTGGATTTTGAATCACAGTTTGGGCACTCGGTCTCTACAAGGTTCGCCATCACTGAACTATAGTTTGCTTGTTCCTGCTTATGTGGATTAAAAGCTGGGGAGCCATCCTCCCTTACATGAAGCCCATGAGATCTGTAACAAGGCAGCACCTCCAGTGTGCCCAGTGCAGCACAGTTTTGGAGAAAAGAAAAGAAAAGAAAAGAAAAGAAAAGAAAAGAAAAGAAAAGAAAAGAAAAGAAAAGA
>JAHTLZ010003547.1:1973434-1998169 GCA_023846285.1 Phrynocephalus versicolor
GAAAAGAAAAGAAAAGAAAAGAAAAGAAAAGAAAAGAAAAGAAAAGACACAAACATGTGGCACCTTAAAGACTAACTTTCATATTTTAATATGACATTTCATGCACATGTGCACTTCTTCAGACACAGCAGCAGAATGAGGTGTGAGATACTGTATAAAGCTCCTTTGTGCAGTGTAGCCCGAATCAAAATATGCATCTTGGCTTGGTAACCATCATGTCTGCCTTGGAAATGGATAAGCACAGGTTGACCAGCAGTATATAATTGAAACATCATACAGAGATAACAGTTATTAACCCCCACATCAATGCAATCATTCAGCTAAATTATGCCCAACAAAGGACTGCTGTAAAAAACGAATCAAATAACAACCTGACATTTGCTTGGGTTCACACATTGGAAATTAAGCATAAGCAGCCCCAGCTGGCTTGAAAATCCAACATATCATTATTTGTTTGTTTGTTTGTTTGTTTGTTTGTTTGTTTGTTTGTTTGTTTGTTTGTTTGTTTGTTTGTTTGTTTGTTACTTAAGAGTATTTTTACCCCGCCTTTCTCATTGGAAAAGGACCCAAGGCAGCTTACAGTAATGAGGGATAATATACAGTACAGTACAATTAAGACATGTTCAAGTATTTGAGAACAAGGAATTAAGGAACATCTTACAGCATTAATAGACAACATTACATTAAAGCTACAATGTTATAAGTAGTTATAAACACAAAGAGCCTTTGTACACGACCCCTAAACTCCGCAGCAAATGGCTGCAAGCTCCGGAGCTTACAAGTGTTTCCCTGCCAGCTCCGGAGTTTGCAGGAAATTAAGTGTGACCCTGCCCACCTAAGCGCGTCCCAGCACACTTTTCTTGTACCTGCTCGAGGAGGGTGAAAATCCCCAGGTCCGGATTTAGTCTGGTGAGTGCAGGGCTCTCCTGTCTTCTGTTTGTGTTTTTTTTTTGCCTCCCGCCCCTTTAAGAGAAGGGGCGGGAGGAAAAAAAGCAAACAGAAGAGAAGGAATCAACACGACGGAGCTCCGGGAAGCTTCCGAGGTGAGCTGCATTTTTTCCTCTCTTTCTTCCTCCCTCCCCTCACGCAGACAGGAGCAGGGAAGTGCGGAGTGGTGGGGAGGAAGGAAGAGCAACAAACCCCTAAGATCTCTGGTCCGAATTTAAGTGGCCAGCGGATCTTAGGGGTCGTGTGAAAAGGCCCAAAGTCTATGTGAACCTGTAGATTCATATAAAATACACATGGTAGTCCACCATTCAGGGAAAGCTTGCCTGAAGAGAAAGGTCTTTGCCTGATTCTGGAAGGACAACAGAGATGAGGCAGTCCTGGCCTCTAGTGGGAGGGAGTTCCAGAGTCTGGGTGCAGCAGTTGAGATTGAGAAGGCCCTTTCATGGGTTCCCATGAGACGTACCTGTGAGGGTGGTGGGATGGAGAGAAGAGCCCCTCCTGATGATCTCCTGATGGGGTAGTCATGTGGGATGAGAACAGATAACTGCTAGGAGTTAAATAACACTAAATTGTATCGCCCCTTTCCAGAATCTGTGAAATTGTGCTAAAATGGTGAAAGTGGGGGAAGAAAGGCAAAATCTGAAAAAAAAATACAAGACCATTGCCCACTTCAACAAGTGAGAGAATCACAGCCAAAGAAAGATATTTCAACATGTTTATGTTTATGCTCCATATGCTTCCTATATATTTGTATTTGTGCTTGTGTGTCTGTAAAATTAGGAGACCAGAAGCCCAGTATGTCTGAACAAAATTATATATTGGGCACTGAGGTGAGTGCCACAATTCCACACATAGTAATTATTGTGCATACCTCTGACTTCTCCTAATTCTTATAGACTACAGGGTAAGTGTAAGTTTTTACTGGAAACAGTGGCTAAATCATCTTTCATTTGCAAGCTGATTACAGATCCTCAAAACGAAATTAGACTGACTCATTTTGATGGGCCTTCCTAAATGGCACTACCATTTTCCTGTTCAGACATATTTCTGTCAAGACATCCTGTATAATTAGTCACCACACAGAAAAAACAGATCTGCCAATATATTTAACAATACATAAACACCTTCATGCTGAGGCAGGAAGTCCCTCGTATTTTTGAAACCACCTCTCTCACATAGAGCCTTTTCACACGACCCCTAAGATCCGCTGGCCACTTAAATTCGGGCCAGAGATCTTGGGGGTTTGTTGCTCTTCCTGCGTTCCCACCCCTCCGCACTTCCTTGCTCCTGTCTGCGTGAGGGGAGGGAGAAAAAAAAGGGAGAAAAGAATGCAGGCTCACCTCCGTCTGCCGGTCGAAGCTGCCCCGAGCCCCATCATCGTCCTGATTCCTGTCTCTTAAAGGGGCGGGGGGCAAAAAACCAACAAACAGAAGCGAGGAGAGCCCGGCACTAGGTTACATCCGCATCAGGGATTTTCACCCCCGGAGAGCAGGTACCTGAAAAGTGTGCTGGGACGCGTTTAGGTGGGCGTGGTCGCACTTAATTTTCTGTAAACTCCGGAGCTGGTGGGGAAACAATTTTAAGCTCCGGAGCTGGGAGCCATTTGCCGCGGAGTTTAGGGGTCATGCGAAAAGGCCCATAGATCAGATCATGTTTTCCTTTTCCCAGATGGTTCACCTTGGGATTTGTCTTGCCCCCTGGAGACCTGGAGAATCAAGTGGTGACCTTTTCATTAATGGTGAAAATCAATTCCGGAAGTTACTTATTTCATTCATTCATTCTATTTATATACCACCCATCTAGCTGCAAGGCCACTCTGGGAGATTCACAACAACAAAATACAGGTAAAGATAAATAATACAATATATAATAACTGTTAATAAAAGAGACACAAAAGTTTAAACTAATTAATTAATTAAAATGGCAAAATAAGCAATACAATAGAATCCCTGTAGCATTGTGTAAACAAGGTTCCAGAAATTAATCTTTAACATTTAAAGGAGCAACTGGGTTAAATAATAGTCTCTCTTTTTTTTCCTTGTACCTTTCTGCAAGTGGTTTTTTTGCCCGCTCAGATATGTATTCAAAGTATTCCATTCTTTATGCTGAAATGAATCCTTTTCATTCTAATTTTTTTAAAATCCTTTATTTATATTAGGGTGTTTTTAATTGTTTTTCGCTTTGCTTGTACACCGCCCAGAGTTTCCTTGGGAAAATCAGTGCGGTATATAAACCTAAAAATAAATAAATAAATAAATAAATAAATAAATAAATGTTTCTGTTGCTAGTTCTAACACTGCAGGTGTGTCTTTAATCTGATCTGTAGAAATCCGCACCCTCAGTAATTTGTAATTGGGAAGTTACTTTTAAAACATAATCGGTTATAGGTAGAATGCAAAGCGCTCTGAAGTAATTATGTACTTATCATTATTATACTTCTTAAAATAAATACTATATATTGTTCCCTTCCTTCAAAAAAGTATTAAAATACTTTTAATAGGTATTAATAGGTACTCTTTAAGTTACTTTTTAAAAAATCTGAAAACTACAAGCCAATGGTCTGTAGTATAGCTGAAAGCCCTCCTACCATCTGCCTCATTGTCATACCAAGACCCGTAACAAGGCCTGGCATACTGTTTAAGCTGGCTCTAGAACCATGTTCTATACCTCCTCCACATTATGGTAAGTCCGTATCCCTTTACCTGTAAAAGGCTGACTGCAGGACAGATTGCAAAAGAAGTTCAGTTGTTCTTTATCAAACTACAATGTTACTCAAGTTTACCTTGGTTGTTGAACAAAGAAGGTAAAGCAGTGTGTTATGTGAAAGCAGTTACTTCCAATCAGTTATTATTTTTCACATGGGAAGTGATGGAAGAGATGATCAGCTCGTGGTTAAATTGCTCTGCGTGGCTCAAGATCAGGCACGTCCCAGAGATTGCCTGTTGCCTGTAGCATTACCCCATTTGCAGTTTGTGGGAGGCTGGGTGTTTCATTGCAGCCATCTTCTTGACGCTGTGAGCCATCCTGTGCTTACTACAAGCTAATGAGAGACAATTGATTTCTGAATGGATTCCCTGCTGTGTGTGCAACTCAGTGGTGCAGTTTTGGTTTAGTTTCAGTGATTTACTTAAAAGTGGTCCTTTTATAGGACTTTTCACTGCTAGTTTATAGATAATGATAGTCTCATTTAATCCCACATGGTTATGGTATCCACAAGGTTAATTGTCCACAGGTTTTGTCAAAGTGTTATATATTTGTCTCTTACTATAACTCAGCGAGCATTCCTCTTAAGGCCTGCCTGTGTCCTGGGCAGTTATTGATTTGTAACAAGAATGTTGATAAATAACTGCAAGTTAATCAGAAATGGTCCATATCCTCTAATATGATTTGCTTTGTAGGTGCTCCCTAGCTTTTTATTTATTATTAGCATCAGTATACTAATAGTATAGCAACAGTTTTACTCAGCAGGAAAATCCAAGGAAGAAGGGACATGATCTCCTGTGAAAACTCAGGGGCTTTCTTAGGGGAAGCCCTCAGAGACCAGATCTGGTTCCTCATCCCATTACAGCCAGTTTTCTAGATGGCAGGGGACAAGTGTGTGGGGTCCCTTTTAAAGCAGGATCTCACCATGGTGTCAGCAAGCACCTCTGATTTGCTGTGATCATTAACACAACCTAGTTGTATTTAGATGAGTGAATTGCCTATTGTGACCCATCATTGAGAGCTCGCTTCCAAACACCTCCTTGCTGTTTAGATCTTTGTATCAAAAGCATCATGCGTCAATTAACTAAAGCTATTTCAAAAGAATAACTGCCTTTTCGTTTGTTAGGCCCTTATGACAATGTCTTTGGCTGCTTTCATGCGACCCCTAAAATCCGCTGCAAAATACTCGCAGATGTGGAGCATAAAATTGATTTCCCACCAGCAGCGGACTTTTAAAAAAAATAAAGTACGACCATGTCCACTTAAGTGTGTCCCAGCGCATTTCACAAGTACCTGGTCTCGAGGAGATAAAATCCTTGTTACTGTTCCTTGTTGCTGTTTTAAAGCATTGCATGCCTGGCCCTCCTCTGCTTTTTGTTTGTTTTTGTTGGGTCCCCCCACCCTTTAACAGACAGGAATCCTAATGGGCTTCCTGTCCTGGAACAGTTAGCTGCTGCCAACGGCAGTCGGAGGTGAGCCTGCATTTTTTTCTCCCTTCTCTCACCGCACACAGAAGCAATAGAATCAGAGTGTGGGAGGGTGGGAACACAGGAACAAGGACAAAAACCACATTGGAGGGATCTGCATTTAAGTTGCCTGCGGATTTTAGGGGTTGTGTGAAAGCAGCCTGTTAGGCCATGACTATATAAATAGTACACTTGATTCTCTTTATCTTCGTAACAAACTTGAGTTTCCATTTGAAAGCATGAGAATTAGGAATCCCACCACTGATTGCTGATTGTATCTCAGCTTATTATATATATCACAAAGGCTGTCACCCTTTCCTTTCCCCCTAACGGTTTGCAGATATTTACCTGCTTGGGTGGCTGGTTGTCTAAAGATGGACTAATGTTGGATTTATTCATGTGCTTGCTTTGCATATGTAAATAGTGTAGTGTATTTCTGTGGAAAGGAGGTGTGACATTTGGACAGAATGACAGACCAGGTTCAAATCTTCATTTAACTATGGAAATTCAGAAACAGGAGAGAGGAATGGCACAAGGCCTGTTTTAAGGTGCCCTCTGATTTTCATTCCTGCTGAGTGGAGCTCTCTTTTGTGCATGGCCGTGCAGTTTAGAGGAAACCTTGAGGGCTAGAGAGACACTGTTGTGTATGATATTAGCTAGAGAAATACTGTAGCTTCTAGATAGCTATAGAATTAGATTTCCATCATGTCATTACCAGCACTGGCCATTAGATAGAGCCAGAGAACATGCTATGTTTAGAATTTGCTGTTAAAATGGCATTCTGCATTCCCCCCCCCCCAGCATATGTGGGGTTGTGGTGGCATTGATACAGTGATCCTACTGCACTGCTATCCCTCCCATCAGCTTCCCAGGTTTCAGCCAAATACATATCACTTTGTGCCTGCCACAAACGGAACGGATTCAATGTACTGTATTTTTGAAGGCTTTCATGGCTGAGATCTGATAGCTGTTGTGAGTTTTTCAGGCTGTTTGGCCATGTTCTGGAAGTTTTTCTTCCTGACCTTTTGCCAATCTCTGTGGCCAGCATCTTCAGAGGGCAAGGAGCACAGGGAACTAGGAGTTTTCTCTGTGCTCTGGGGTATAGAGCGAGTGAGATTGTGGGTTGTTTAGGTTGTGGGAAAGGGAAAACTTGTTCTATTCAGAAAAATAGGTGTTAGTCACTGTATTGTGATGTGGAGGGATTAAGAAATTTCACTGCAATCAGGAATGGTGGCGATCCTTCCTGTGGTTAATGGGTGTCATTAGTTCTATTGTGTGAACTGATCACTGTTGCTTGTGGCTGGATGGGAATTACTGAACTTTGATCTTTTGTTGGCTGTAGTTTTCAGTACTGGAAGTGAGGCTTTGTTGATTTTTAGAGTTTCTGCTTTTCTGTTGAAGCTGTGCTTGTGTTTGTTGGTTTAAATGGCTTCCCTGTGTAGTCTGACATAATGAATGCTAGTGTTGTCTAGTACCTCTGTGTCCTGGAAGAGGATTTCATGTCCAGTTTCAGTACGTGATTCAGTATAGGAACTGAATCAACCTATAACCTCCCGTCCCTGTCCAAATTGATCCACGAGTAGTTCTGAAAGGCTGTAAAATGCTCAAGGCTTTCAAACACAGAGAGAATCTGGCTTTTTTCCATTTCTTGGGCAGCTCTTTTTTCTTCTCCGCCATCTACCATTGGGCAAATGATGGTAAAGTCAGAAACGTTGGCCTCTGGCCTGGACACATGTCACTGTTCCCACTCTTCTGTTCTCTTAATCCAGTTGGCTGGAGCATAAACACTCTTGTTTTTCCTTCTGTGACATCTTAGAGGCTGCAGGAGGGGCATCCCATTGGATGGGAGGGCTTGCATGCCACCACTAGAGGCAGAAATGGGAGATGGAGTGAAAAGGAGAGGCAGTTCTAAAGCTTGCACCTAGAAAATCTCCCCAGCTCAGTCTGTCACGTGACAGGGCAAGACAGGAAGAAAAAGGGGGTTTATGTCTCCATCATTTGTCTGTTAGTTGAGTTTCTTTTTCCTTCTTTTTCCTTTTTCCTTTTTCCTTTTTTGGAAGAACATAGTTTAGACCTGATGAACTGTCAAACACTGACACGTTGGATTGAAGGAGACTATACTGGGACTCAATTAAAATGCCTTTTCTGAATAAGTAAATACCACTCTCTTTACCATGCTAAGAAGAGAGCCATTTTCCTCCTGGTCACGTACCTGTATGTGCAAAGAAGCAGAGAGAAGAGAAAGGGAAGGACAAAGCAGCTACACGTTCTCATGATTTTCAACATCTCATTTCATTTTTGGGTCGACATAAATGTAAGATTCATGTCGGAGTAAAGTGAACTCTGCCTTCCTGCAAAGTAGAGCCAGTTTGCATGGGCTTGCAGAAGCTGTACAGTCTCATGGCACCCCTAGAGGAAGGGAAGGGTAAACCACTGCTATGTATTCTTTAAATAGAAAACCCTGGGAAAGGTCACCATAAATCAGAGTTGAAGTGACTGCATGCAATTACTTTATTATTGCTACAAATCCAACCTTGTGTTTCTAAATTTTTTGTTTAACTCTGTAATGCTGATGTGATCCTAATTTGTTTCAGACCCAGGAAAGGAGCAAGTTCTTTTCAGTCTTCTACTTGTCTATTAATGCGGGAAGTCTGATCTCTACCTTCATTACTCCTGTGCTGAGAGGTCAGTTTTGATGCAGTTGATCATGCTACTGTCTTAGCTAAGTTGATTTTCCACACTTCCAATGACGAATGAAAAATATCATTTGCTCCTTTGAAGTTACTCCATAAGACTATGGCCACTAGGGTTTTTTGAGTCTGCTTCAAGAATGCAGAGCATTATAATTTTTCAGGATTAGATGCTCTTCAGTGTAACCAAGAAAAAGAACAAGGAAGATGTCCCTTTATTTTGTACATCATGGCTGTTCTTGAGATCATTGCATCAAATGTGTTTCGTTTTTTTTAGTAAAGGTAACTGAGGCCAGAATCAGACGTTAGGGGTAGCCCATAATTACAGTTAATAGCATGCAAATGTCTTAGAGAGGGGGATTGTGGGACTTTTTAAATCGCACACAAAAGGAATCCCTTGCTTAAATCTTGACGAACAAACACCACATAAAGCAAGCTAATTTGCATAAGCTCAGAGGTGAGAGAAGCTTGTGCTGTGATAATCAGGTATTCATATTAGTTAAAGATATTGCTCTTTGAATCATGAGTTCTTTCTAATGGGTTCCCCCCTCCCTGGGCTGTATCTGAATCTCTACTCCTTCCTTCCTTCTGGGTTCCAAGGGTGGTTTACAGGTTAATTAAGCCGGGTAAACATTGCTTCTTCACTGAACTGGGTACTCATTTTACTGACCTCAAAAGGATGTGAGTGAACCTTGACTTGGCTACCTGGGATTGATCCCCAGGTTGTAAACTCAGTTTTGACTGAAGTACAGTAGTTTAACCACTGTGCCACATTTCTTCTTCTTGTACGTACGTGTTTGTGTGTTTACACAGCCACTCACTTACTGTAGGACCAAAAGCATCACATGTACATGTTTTCTTTATCCATTGTTGAAAATGGATTTATTTATTTTGTAGAGAAAGATGATGCACACAGTTTAAAAACAGGTTTAATTGGTAGGATTGGTTACCTACTCGATCCTATATTTGCTTGAAAGTGGGAGATGAGAAGCAAAGCTGTTTGCCTATGTCTGCCTTAGGGCCTTTTCACACGACCCCTAAGATCCGCTGGCCACTTAAATTCGGACCAGAGATCTTGGGGGTTTGTTGCTCTTCCTGCATCCCCACCCCTCCGCACTTCCTTGCTCCTGTCTGTGTGAGGGGAGGGAGAAAAAAGGGACAAAAGAATGCAGGCTCACCTCCATCTGCCGGTCCAAGCCACCCCAAGCCCCGTCGTCGTCCTGATTCCTTCTCTTAAAGGGGCGGGAGGCAAAAAAACAACAACAAACAGAATCGAGGAGAGCCCGGCATTCTAGGTTACATCCGGATCTGGGATTTTTTACCCTCCGAGAGCAGGTACCTGAAAAGTGCGCTGGGACGCACTTAGGTGGGCGTGGTCGCACTTAATTTTCTGTAAACTCCGGAGCTGGTGGGGAAACAATTTTAAGCTCTGGAGCTGGGAGCCATTTGCGGCGGAGTTTAGGGGTCGTGTACAAATACCCTAAGTACCTGTTGCTCAGTCAGCACATTTTGTAAAACAACAATCCTTTTAAGTTCAGCCTAAGACATCTCCAGAACAAATAGTGCAGCGGGCTGCTGTGTCTTGGGGGGGGGGGGGGAATGACACACCATTTACTTTAAAACCTGTCAGTTTTGCCTGACCTGTGTGGTTGAATGTTCCCTGCTGCAAATCAGAAAGAACACGGCAAAGAGCATTGCTGGGACTGTTAAAATTCCACTTATTTCCTCTGGAAGGAAAATAAATATACCAGCATTAGGCACATGGATAAAGACAGTACAGTATTGTGAATTTCAGGTAAAGAAACAATGATTATTAACATGCAGTTATAATGTTTTTTACTCTCTTGTATGCTCGGTATTTTGAGGCTTTTGTTAACAGAGTTAAATCACAGTTGGTAAAAGAACAATGTTCTGGGTTCTGTAGACCAGACCACTGTATCTGCAGAATCAGTAACCATGGTTTCACTTATCCACTGCCTGAAAAAAAATATCAGGACACAAGAGATCAGTTCACACAATCAACTCATTAGCACCACCACTTAGAAATGTACACCACAGGTCCAATGATGCAAATCCACTTAAAGAGGATTTCAGGGTTGAAATTTACACAAGTTGCTCCATAGGCTAAAATCATCACATGTGTATGGTTCAATACATGTTTAGAATGATATACCTTGAAGAATCTCTAAAAGTCAGTTGGACTGGTTTCCTGATCTGAATATGCATCGAGCCAGTCACAATAATTGGTACATGTAGACATATTGAGACAAAATGGTTGATTATCTGCTGAACAAAGTAAAGAAAAGGAGGTGGTACAAATTCTTTCTCTTTCCTTTTCCAAAACTAATACTTGATAAAATGGACTCCTGTTTCTCCTAATGGTCATAGGGGATGTGCAGTGCTTTGGAGGAGATTGCTATGCGCTGGCCTTTGGCGTTCCTGCTGCTCTGATGGTCATCGCTCTTGGTAAGTAATAGGTATGACAATGAATCATTGGCAAGATTACCACCTGTCTTTCTGCAAAATTATCTGACTTGAATGAAAGGAACCACAGATCATCCAGCCACAAAGAAAAGGATCCATGTGGAATTTGAAAACTCCCTTCCTCTTTCATTCCTCTGAAGGTGAATTACAAAATGTCTGGGTTGGACAAGAGAGGGAGCCTAGAGAATCCCAAAACACATTTGAACTCTAGCCTTCTGGACTGGAGCCTGTGAGGTGTGTTGTGGCACTTATGTCATTGAACTAGAGCTGTGAAAACTCCACTTGGCCATGATACTTCATGAGAGACTTTGGGCCAGTGGCGGTCTCACAGCCCAATAGGGTTGATGTGTGGATAAAGTGAGGACAAGGAGAATCTTGTGCCTCTTCTGCAGTTCACTAAAAGAAAGATGAACAATCCATATGGCAATGAACGAACTCATCCTGATATGTGCAAATTCATTTTCTTCATCGCTGAGGAATTAGTCTTACTACATCATATATATAAAATTACCAAGGAAGGTTTTCTAGTCAAGGCCTGGTGTCCCCACACAGATTTGAGGACTGTGCCCTCCCTTTTCTGAGTTTGAGCACAGTGGGATGACCCATTAGTGTGGCTCTGTCAATTTGCCTCAGAGGCCATAGCCTACTGAGAACTGAGCACTCTGTGGACTCTGTCCCTACAAGGAAGCTTTGCTGCAGCAAAACTCCAGCTGAGGAGAAAGGCAGGAAAATGGGAGGGGGTTAACCTTCTTTCCATCTCCCCAAAATTCACCTTAACGTTTTTCCACTGGTACTTGCTGGTTGCCACGATCACCTTCTTATTCACAGGTAAACCTTGCTTGTGAGTATAGGTGATCCAAAACCAGTCTGGATCCTTCTCACAGACTAAATTTCTCCAATGTGAATGGAAAGATTGCTTGAGGTAAACTGCATTGAAGATAAGAACCACTTAAGGTTAAAATAGGCTGTTCCATCTAGATGGGCCCCGAAGTTAGACTGTTTGCCCCGGCCAACTTTTATTGTATTTTAATGTTTTAATTGTTTTTAATTGTTCATTTTAATTTTGAAATGTAAGCCTCCCAGAGACCTTCGGGTAGTGGGCGGCATATAAGTTGTATAAATAAATAAATAAATAAATAAATAAATAAATAAATAAATAAATAAATAAATATTGACTGGAAGCAGCTCTCCCGGGCGTGACTGTGCTTATGGTGTGAACTGTTTCCTGCTGATCACATGATGTACGGGGAACACTATTGAAGCAATGCCCAGCCTATACCTTCTTTATTGAGCTGTAGGGCTACTACTTTGGGGGACGCTAGGCTGGAACATTTCCTCATAGTAGACAGAAGGATTGTTTAAAGGTCAGACTCTGCAAAGCAACACTTTCTAGTGTCATTGGACATGTATCTTTTGCACATTTTTTGTGCACCAGACACATTACTTATCCTATTGCTGTGTGGCCACATTTCTCCTCCGCTGAAAGAAGACCTCCAATGCACCTCCTTGTGAGAACTGCTTCCCTACAAGTGATTTTTAATCTTGGCCTTTCATTTGTGTTCAAACTACAAATCTCAGAAACCCGGGCCCACACAGTCAGTTGGCAACATTTCCAGGCATGTGTGTCTTTCAGGAGAGCACCACAAGGGGATAGTGGGCGGATGGGAGTTGAGTGTCTGTTTGTTGAAACTATATTTTCACATGAAGTTTCTATAGCTTTCCGCTTTTAAAAAAAGTGCTTTTGAGTGGCTCTAGGGAAGAGTTAGTCTTGATGGATGTGTGTGCATGGATCTCTCTTATGAGTCAAGCAATAAGATTCTATATTAGAGCACATATTTCTCCCCCCAACAGATCCTAAAACCAAGCATCCTTAGGTAACAGTCCTATTACAGGATTTGTGGTTCATGTAGAAAAGGAAAATACTGGCTCGGGGAAGGCAATTCCAAAGCGTCAGCCAGAGTACTTCTGAAAGAGTCAATGACAGTTGTGCTACAGAGGGCCAGTGGTGACACCCAGATCACATTCTTGGCAAACGGCGCTCTCCATTTAAAAGCTGACAATTTAATTAAGAAACTGATAATGCTAATTTACTGAATCAAAGGCTTTGTGGTTTAAACAGCAAGAAATTAATCTGCTTACACCAATCGTTCAACACCAAGGAATTAATTTTGGAGCAAAAAAACCCCAGGCTCTGCATAGAGACCTTCCACCTTGACGTATTTGCTCTCTGCGTGGAATTACAGTCATCCTTTCTTTTACTGTGTTTAAAGAAACTTTATTTCCTCTGTCTCTTGGCATGCCCACTCTCAGGGAGCAGCTGAGCTCAACACTCAAAATCTGGGTGGAAAGCCCTAATCTGCATTCCTGTCTTGCTTTGATTTGGCCTGTCATTGATTGTTTTTGAATAATTGAAGAGTAATTCAAAAAAAAGAACCTCTGGGCAGTTTAGAGCAAATGTGAGGACAAAGCATTGAAGCCACATAAATCAAATGCTAAAAAGCAGTAGACCTAAAATGCAATGCACAGATAAAAGAATAACCATTCATTTAAAAAAAAACCACATCCTAGAGGCTTATCCCCAGAAGTCCATGAAACACAAAAGTGTTAACCAGTTTTAAATGTTTAAAAAGAGAAATGCCCTTCTTATGTCACTCTACTTAGAGATTAAGTTTCTGAGTGCAGAAACTACTGTATCTCTCATCTCTGCGGCTACTGAAGTGATTGTGGAGCAGGGCTCCATCCATGGACAGATGAACAAATTTACATGAGAGCAGGCATTCTGCATGGCTATCCTGAACCAGACGTTAGAGCTGCTGGGTCTCAGGACTCTGGCTGGTCATAGAGCCAGGCCTGATAGACATATAGTCTAGATAGGGTTGAGGGATGTTCGTGTCTCAAATGCTGGAGAGACACTGGCTATCAGTGTGTCAC
This sequence comes from Phrynocephalus versicolor, assembly GCA_023846285.1. Lineage (NCBI taxonomy): Eukaryota > Metazoa > Chordata > Lepidosauria > Squamata > Agamidae > Phrynocephalus > Phrynocephalus versicolor. The sequence continues at coordinate 1,986,657 of JAHTLZ010003547.1, forward strand.
TAATACCACATTGGAGGGACAAGTGCTCTCACTTAGGGGAAGGGTTCTATGCTTTGAAGGTTCTAGTTGCCTTTAAATGCCTTGCCATTTCGTCTGGTCTAAGCGTGTTAGAGGACAAAAATGTCCAGCAGCAGATTGTGCAAGAATGGTGTCTCCTCTGATGTTGTGGTGTCATGTTCAGAATTGATCCGGGGCAGGGTTAATTCAGTGACCAGAAAGTGCAGCCCCAAGGACAGGTCTGAATGAGTGCCTTGAACAGTGGTGGCTGAAGCTAGATTGAGGCTCCTTGTACTGTTGACTCAGGCTTACTTGATCAGAATCTACTTCCCATCCTTCCTCAACAGGGCAGGCCTGCACAACAGGTAGACCACGGGCTACGGTAGCCCGCTAGCCACCAATAAAAAAAATGAGGGGATAAGTTCTCCACACCTCCTTCCCCCTTCCCAAGAACCATCACTGCCCTAGCAAAGTTCTGGGTCTGCCAGCCCACTGTCTCAGCAGAGTGGGGCAGTTCAAGGGCCATGGTACAGTCCCCTCCTCCTCGCGCCGGCCACATGCACACTCCTATAAGTAGAGCCGGGGGCCCTTGGGGAGGTCAAAGAAGAACGCAGGCCATTTGGGAGAAAAAAGTAGACCATGGGCTGCTCAAAGTTGGACAGCTCTGCTGTAGGAGATGCCTCCCTGTCCAGTATCCTAGCACTTCATCACCTCCTTAGGAACTTCTGCAGGTCTTCCTACCAGCACTGGCATACCAGCCATTGAGACTGTGTTTGGGCTGGCCCATGGAACTGCAATAGTTGTAGTGGTCATGGAAGCTTCAAGCTCAGATGTGTCAGGTTAGGCTATCCTTAGAGTCTTGGACCTGGCTGGCTCAGGGGTCTTCTCTAGTGGCTCAGTCTCTGAGTGCATATCCACAGAAGTGACACATAGCCACAACACCCCGAGAACTGCCTGGCTTCCTTCTCTGGGTTTATTATATGTGTGGAAAGTCATCTGACACTGCTGTTTGAAAACACAACCCAGAATCAGTCCAGGGAAAGGACACTAGCAAGTGATGCAGTTCATTTTTCAAAAGTCCATCAAAAGTGATTTATTTTTATTTTTTAGTTTTTGTTCCTGATTTAGATTCTCTGGTAAAAATATTCTGCCCAGCATTCGGAAGCAAGGGCTGGGTCTCTAGTGTGTAGGGGGCATTTGAAAAATAAAACGAGTTCCCTGCCTTGCACAAACAGAAATACTGCCCACAAGTGCAGGGCTATCAAATATGACCCACTCATTCACATCTACACTACAATTCTTTCCTAGTTGTGTTTATTGCTGGAAACAAAATGTACAAAAAGACACCACCAGAAGGAAATGTCTTGCTTGATGTTTGGAAGTGCATTTGGGTAAGTCCTTTTCGTAACTCTTTTAAATATGGTTGCAAAATGCTTTTTTCTATTTATTTATATACAGTTATCCCCTGCCTATCGTGGGGGTTAGGGACCCGACCCGACCCGCGATAATGGAAAATCCTCAATATGTGGATGCTGGGTCAGGTTGGAATTTGGGGGCCTATCTGGGGCCTTCCTAACTTACCTGAGGTCTGGCGCTGCCCCGAACGGGTTTCTGATGGGCTTCCTGGGCCTGTCTGAGGCCCCAGAAGTGGTTTCAACTGACCCAGAAGTCACTTCTGTTTTTTCAGAAGTGACTTCCAGTTTGCTCAGGAGGAAACTCAGCCACTCAGCCATGGAAACTCACAGGAGGTGTGGCATTTGTAAAAACATTCCTTCTCAATACCTGACTTACCTTGAAAGCCCTGTTATGGTCACTATAAGTCAGTTCCAACTTGACAGCACATCAAAGCAACTCAAGCACGGCCTATATTTAGCATAGTGTGTTAGCTTTACTAGCTAGGGCACACGGAAATCTGTAGCCCCAAGTTTAGCGAATTGAACCTTGGAAGTAAGTTTGGAGAATCATTGTTTTAAGGTAGCACTTAGTTTTTATAAGTGCTTCTAGTAACACGTAGGCCAGTCCTGTCCAGCATTTGTTCCTGTTCCCTCCATGGAGGTTGCCATCATAATCTGACAAGGTGGGTCCATGACCAAGCATGCAATAAATGAAAAGTGCCATGCACGAAAATGTTGAATAGGATTCTTGCCTCAGTGTTTATTCTTTAGAATGATGGATGGCCTTAGCCATCCCTTCAATCAGCTGAAATGTGGTGCCTGTTATTGCAAACAATTTGGAAAATCCAATAAATCCTTACTACTCTTAATATTTCTGCTGGGTGTTTTTCCCCTTGAGCTGTTATTTGTTTAACTGGAAATACAGTCTGACCCCCTTATCCGCTGATTCACTAACCACTGATTCAGTTATCTGCATTTAGTGATCAGCAGGGGGCAGGCCGGCAAGGAGGGGAAAAAATAAAAAATAAAACGTATCACTGCCGATGGCTGCAGCCCTCCTCCTCGCTGCCACCACCACCACTGCCACCACGGGCCAACCAGGCACAATCTGGAAGGATGGTGTGGGGACTTTGAATTTCCCACTCAGGTCCTGGGCGGCAGATCAGGACCTGAGTGGGAAATTCGAAGTCCCCACTTCACCACTACAGAGAGTGCCTAGCTGGCGGCGGGTTTCCCCCCTACTGCTGCCCCTTATCTGCTGATTCACTAACTGTGGATTCAGTCATCCACAGCTGGTGATCAATGGGGGAGCGGCAAGAAAAATTAAAACTAAAACTTACCGCTACTGATTCCTACTGCTGCCCACAGGCCAGGCTCTCTCTGAAGGGGTGAGGTGGGGACTTTGAATTTCCCGCTCAGGTTCCGGGTGGCAGATCGGAAGTTTGAGAAGGAAGTTCAAAGGCCGGTTGGCCAGGTGGGTGGGTCCCCACTCCACCTATCCAGACGGTGGCTGGATGGCCTGCAGTGTTGACGGCAGAGGGTGGCAGGCATTGTGGCAGTAAGTTTTATTTTTAATTTTCTCCCCTCTTTGCCACTGCCACTTCCGCCACTGCAGGAACAAGGAGAGAATAAAGTTTTTTTTTTCCTTTTTTTTCTCCTTGCTGCAGCCAAGGGAAAAAAACTTTATTCCCTCCTTGCCCTTTGGGGTGTGTTGTGGTGAAAACCCCAGCACCCCAGCACCCCTTCTGTCACCATTATCCTCGGATAAGTACATTTACTGTTATCTGCTGATTTCACTATCCGCAGGGGATCCCGGAACCAATCCCCCATGGATATAGCGGTTGTACTGTAGTCAATTAAAAGCTTTTGAATGGATGAATTTTTGTAGCTGCTGAAAGGCCTTGGAGACTGAGTTCTTCTTTTAAAAATATTGGACTGGTGCTCTAAGCAGCAACTGTACCTACAGTACACTCAGAGTTGCTCTTTTAATTTTCCATAATGCCCCCACCATAGCATCATCTATTTGGGGCATGGCGGGAATTTAAAATGGCAGCTTAGAGACACCTGACACTGTCTGGAACGATTCTGCTGTAAACACCACCAATCCTGGTGAGCCCACCAAGACCTCATAAGAGAGATCAGCAGAAGCAGATATTGAAACATTGTTCTTCATCTCTTAAATTAAAACAAGCTGTTATTCATTATTTATTGTTCATCCTTTAAAAATATATATTTTGTCCATAGCTGATTACATAATATGTTATTTTTCATTACTTTTTAACTCTTTATTTTTAATGATACAGTATAACTATCCTAGATCCATGATAATGCCCCTAATCACTATGATAACAAAACAAAACAAGTAAGAGCATTACAAGGTATTACATGTTTTAAAAGATAATGTCATTAGGCTATGTGCACACCCACATACACATTCATACGCATACAGGCAATCCTCTTGCTTATAGTTACACCCACATAACACAAATGGCCTAACCTCTGGAGATGAATGGAAGTCAAGAAGTGAAAACAGTCATGATCTACAGTATTGTGTCCTGAGCTCTGTAACTCAGCATGCAACTGATACTGTGTATAGCAATTTCTTAACTCAGGGGAGTTTGCCTCCAGATATTATTTTGTTGCTATAACTATGTAAGAGGTTTGGACCATTGTGTTTCTAACACATCAGCTGAAACCCTGTAGGTCTAAATTGTGGTGTGTAACTGTTAATAATCAAATTTTCAGAATTAATACATTTCTGATTTCTCCCCATGGCCCAAACCTATTGCCTGGTTTTCAGTGGTGAAAGGGATTCCATGGTAGCCCTAGGGATCTGGGGGAAGAAATGTATCATTTCTGAAAACTTATCACTTACACAACAGAATAGTAGTCATTACTTCCAAGGTTCAGTCAAAAGGCAGTGGCCTAGGTTCCCTTCGACTTAGTTCAACCTTGTTATGTAGATAATAAAAATTGGTCACCCCCCCGCCAATATTTAATCCGTCAAAGAGGGCAAGAGAATTAGATCTCCAGACTGCAGCTATGTAGGTTTTGTATCAAAAACGTAGTCGGCTCACTGAAATCAGGAGGAAGGACAGTAAACATGATCCTACTGTCCTTTTCATGCTTTGATAAGAGCCAAATTTTAATTATCTGCTCTTTGGTGTCAATGATTTCCAGACTTAATACTACATTGGAGAACACAAAGCCATACACATATATGCATATATGCATGTATGTACGATGCATGCATGCATGCATGCATTGTGGTAGGTAGGTAGGTAGGTAGGTAGGTAGGTAGGTAGGTAGGTAGGTAGGTAGGTAGGTACATACGTATTCCTAGGGGTTAAATTGAAGGACTGTGTGTCAAAATATTTTGTTGGCTTCCTCCATGAAAACTAACTCCCTACTATCCATCATTCTGATCAGTTTTCCTTTTGTCTAACATTGTGGTCACCTTGACAATTTACATAACAAGGTACTTAATAATTTGTTAAAAAAATAGCTAACTCAACAAATGTTGTATGATAATTAGTGATAGAATTATGAGTGGTGTGTAAGGAAGCATGACACGTCTCCCTGCACCTATTAAATATTCAAATGCATTGAGGGTCACCCAGTGAAAATGATTGGTATTATATTCATTTACAGATGAAACGAATTTTTTTTAACAAAAATCATTAACACATAATTATTGTATAGAACTCATTAATACAAGATGTGCTGATGGCCCCTGGTATAAGATGACTTTTTAAAAATGAATTGATACAGCTGAAGAACAGATAGACCCCCCTCCCCAGGCTGTAACCCTATGCTTCCTTATGTGAGAGCCACCCTCACCCAATGGTTTTGAGGCTTAATTTTGTGTAGACGCTCACAGGATAGCACAGTCAGGAGCTATTAGCCAGCACAACTGAATGGAATGTCCACAAGGAGTATGACCGTCCTAAAAAAAACGACGCATGACTCAGTGCAGAGGAAGGTACATTTATTCCACTCCTCTTGCCGGCATCTAATTGTTAGACTAAACCTAATTGTACAACTTGCTCAGTCTTGAAGACTAACGTTGGCTTAAGGTTTGGGGTGTGTGCGTGTGCATGCACATGCTTGAATACAAATGCACAGACATAGCCCAGCAACCCTCTTTCTTCATTGGGAGAGAGAGCCTTCTCTCCTCACAGCAGTTTTGATTTAGAGAGTGAGACAATGGTAGATGGACACCAATGCTTTTGAGAGACGCCAGGCTGACAAATAGCTACCTGCTTCTGCAAGACAGGCAAACTGAGATTTCCTTAATTAGAAAAGATGATGATGATGATGATGATGATGATGATGATGATGATGATGATACCTTTATTGTCAACGTGAAACGTGTACAATGAAATTGGCTGAGCCCCTCTCCTCCACCCTCTTCTCGGATAATAATGTAATTTAGATTGCGGGATGACCCAGGAATTCAGTATCTGGCTACAAAGCCAGAGACTGGGAGTCTGGCTCCACGTTGCACCTTGTAGAAGAGCCATTTTGTGTGCAGTTAGCCAGGCATGGCCACAGACAATGGAAGTGGCAAGCCACTTTTGAGCAGCTCATACTTAGAAAAGTTGGACAGGGTTATCATAAGTGAAAATAAGCCTGACAGCACATATTTCTCAATTATGTATATTATTGTCACATAAAAGTCATTCAACTGAATGCATGAGTTCTCAGTGTAAAACACATTTTATTTTTATTTATTTAGTAACATTTTAGGCCATATTTTTTCCACTGAAGGTATTATATTCAATCCAAATCAGATTGTTTAAGAAAGGACAGGAATAAATACGGTGGACCTTCGTATAACAAACAGTTTGTATAACATAAAATCTGTACAACATAAAAAATTCCGGAGATAGGGGAAATTTGCTTAACAAAATTTCCTATGGGGAGAATCTGTACAACATAAAAATGATTGCAATTAGGGGTTCCTCTGTTTTCAATGCATTCCTATGGGAAATTTGTATAAAGGAAAATTTGCTTAACATAGTTTCATTTGGAACGAATTAATTCCTTTATTCAAGGTACCACTTGTACAATGGTTTTTAATGGCAGACTAATGGAAGTGTGCTTAAGGGAAGAACACTGGATAAACCTAGTTCACATGACTCATTTACAGTATTCACTTTTGTTCCCCTCCAGTTCGCTTTGACAAATCGAATAAAAAATCGTGCCCAACATATACCTAAGAGGGAGCACTGGTTGGACTGGGCATCAGAAAAATATTCTGTAAGTCAAAAATATGTATCTGATTTTTTTTTAAAAAAAGTTTTAGTTCCCTGTCAGATATTCTGATGTGATTGTGCTACAGATAGTTTAGGATTTGACATATATATATATATATATATATGATATCCAGGTGATATCCCAGAACAATAGTGTGCTTTATATTTGGAAGCATGGATCAGCACCTAACACTATGCACTAGTCAGGAAGGCGGATTTAATTCCAGGCCCCTCTGAGCCTGTGTGACAGATATGTTTGCAAACCTGTGCTTGTTACTTTTACAAGTAATATTTCTGGTAGACGCTGGAAAATGTAGGTATTTTAGGGGTCATTATTGGCAATCCCAAATAATGGCGATTCAGCATATCACATCAGACGTACGTATCTACACTTCGGTTATTTTGTTGCTACTTTCTGGTGTGTTCAATATCAAGTCACATTGCTTATAATGCATGGCTCCCAAATTAGAAGCATGGAGGATGTTAAGCCTAGAGAAAAGATGACTGAGAGGGGATATAATAGCACTTTTCACATATTTGCTTTGCTGTCATACAGAGGAGGGACAGGATCTATTCTTGATCACCCCAGAGTGCAGGATGTGCAACAATGGGCTCAAGTTAAGAGAACCCAGCTTTCAGGTGAATATGAGAAAGAACTTCCTAACTGTTAGAGCAGTATGGCAATGGAACCAATTCCCTCAAGAGGCAGTGAGTGCTCCAACACTGGAGGCATTCAAGAGAACTTTGGACAACCACCTGGCAGATCTCCTTGGATTTGTATTCCTACATGGAACAATGTGTTGGACTTGATGGCCTTGTAGGTCCCTTCCAACTTCACTATTCCATGATTCTATGATATCCTGCTCCACATTCTGGAGTGGCAGGGTAACTGTAATATGCATTGATGTCGGCCTCTTTTTGTCCGCCTTCTTCCATTTTTGCATTTGAAATGTTCCATCAAGAAAAGAAAAGAAAACAGATTGGGAAAGACGTGAGCATGTGCAACACAAAACTGTGTGCAGAACTGCACAGAAGTTAACTTCAAAAAACATTTGACTTCCCACTCCATGATTATGCTGCTCCATTTTATTGTCAGAGGTTGTGGTCCATTAGGTTTGTAGGTGTGTATGCAGTGCTTCTAACTTTTGCTTTTATGCTTCTCTGTTCAGCAACATTTGATCACTGATGTTAAAATGGTGACGCGTGTCCTGTTCCTCTTCATTCCACTGCCAATGTTCTGGGCTCTCTTTGATCAGCAGGTAATGGGATCTAGCATTGGGTGCTTTCCTTGCACACTGGACACCTCTGTTCTTAGAACCGCCGTGAGATTCAAAGGCTGTTTTGCTGTACAGTGCTAGTAATTTCCGCTAAAACCATATCTCAGTCACTAATGCTGAAATTTTATTTGTAGCCTTTCAATTTAGGGGGTTTCATTAGTATATCACAGGAAATTCCTACAGTATTTTTAATTTTGGACAATTGTTTTCCACATGGGGCTTCTTAAATCAAGTGATAGAGTCGGTTTCCTTTTAAAGCAGGGGAGGAGAAGGTATGACTCACTTGCCATTGTGTTTCCCTTTAGATCCAATGGGCATAGCAAAGAGTGGGGGATGATGGAAATTGTAGTCCAACATCCTCTGGACAGCCATTTGTTCCCCATTTCTGCCCTAAGAGATCCTCTTAGACACATCAGCCCTATAACCCTATATAGCAACCAGGAGAGTTGAGGGTGCTTTGGGGTTACAACTGAGGGAAATTGTGTTCTGTACTGTTAGCTGATAGTTACGTTGTTTTGAACTAACTAGGATTTGTTTTTGAGAAGATGTTCACACAAATGTGTACCCAATTAAGGATATTCTGGGTCACTGATTGTTTATCTCCCACTCCTGGAGAACATTACTTCCTCTTAGGTATATGAATGTACTTATGCTTGGCATTTCTATGAAAAAATGTGAACATGTGTACACCATATTAACTAGTATCACACTACTGCAGAAATGTGGCAGGGGAGGGCAAAAATCAGATCAAGCGTGGAAAGACCAGCTCACCTTGGTGGGAAGCTTTTTTTTCCTGGCCAAACCAGTACGAATAAGACTCTGGTTGAGATATACCTATAAAAATCAGGTTTTGCATGCAAAATCTTGTATTTGATTATTTCTGAGACTTTCTTCCATGATGTCTTGGTTGTTTGAAAAACTGTACAGTATGTGTTTTAAGTTTTTGCTTATTTTGGTGAATGTAACTGGGTTGATTTCTTCTCCATGTTGAAGGGTTTTAGCTTTTAGCAGAACACTTCTGTCTCATATGCATAGGTTTTAGTTGATTGCCATGATTCTCTATATCAAAGAGGCCAGTGTAACCTATTTGTTAATGTTCCGAATTCTGACATCCACTGTAAAAATATTTTCTGGCAATTTTCTTCGTAATTTTCATTCATTTAATTGGTATTGGCCAGTTTTCAATGAAGAGGCTGGGTATATATTTGAAATCTATAATAAATGAACCAAAATTGAGAAATATGCTGGGTATAAGTAAATCCATCAGACAAAACAATTCTCCTTACATTATTCAGTTACTTAGAGAAAATCAACAAATTTATGTACTTATATTTCATGTTTTACAACTCTCAAAAAGGAAGAAGAGAAGGTCCATGGAAGAGAAACTTTCTAATATTAATGAATTCAGTAAAATATTACTTTAATATATTAAAAGAGAAAAGGAGTAAACATTGTCTTGGTTGCAGTTAGTGTCCTAATTAAGTGGATTAAATATCTGTCCATTCATTCATCTATTAGTGATCATTCTTCATTGTCTTCTTCTTTGGTCAGATTCGCCTGCATACGAGATTAGACTGTTGCATTTATGACACTCTGTTCTCTTTTCCTTAGGGTTCTAGGTGGACTGTACAAGCCACTAAAATGAATGCTGACTTTGTAAGTGAATAAGATTTATTCAGTCAAGTGGCTTTGCTTCTTTGGAAAACCAGAGTCAATGATTTAAATGATGGGGCTGCAGCATTATAAAGGGTCACACACTTTTAAAGATTTAAAAATAAATATGCTCCAGAAGAGGCAATAATTATAGCCATAATTACTGTGAAACATAACTGCAGGAAATGAGAGCAATATAATATAGAATGGTATAGAAATGGAGAGTATCCCCAAATATATAATACAATGAGATTCCAAAAGTTCCTAAAGATTTTAAAACAGAAGCAGCAATAGTAGTGCAGCTTGGGAACATTACCTGGATTTGGTCCTGTCATGCTGGCAACATTCCCCCATTGTGAGTTAATCTACGAGATAAATTACTTGCCGAAAACCAACCAGTGAGCTTCGTAGCTAAATGGAGATTAGAAATCAAAGCTGAGACCAGTAATCTCTCTTCAATGCTTCATGGTCTTCCTCAACAATCAGAGGACCTCTGTCGAAATTTCAGTCTGTTATAACTGCTGTGCGGCTCCATGGTTTGGGTATCCGGCTGCAAAGCCAGGAGTTGGGTGTTTGGTTCTCCACTTGGCTAGTCTCAATGATCCATAAGGTCTCTTCCAGATCTGCAGTTCTAAGACGATGATCCTGGGGCTGCCTTGAGTGAATGGCTTCTTTAACCTATGTGTACCTGGGACACGAGAACCCAGGAATAGCTTCTATTTAAAGAGGAGATGGGGGAGATGTGAACCATCACATCATGTTGATTAGAACCTCAGTTGGCTCCAGAAAGGATCTCATTAAAGTGCCAATACCCAACTAGCCTATCCAGTCTACACAATAAACCCACTTCACATTAACTCTATATTTGAAATGATTAGGGCCCTGGATAAGGCAGGACCGTGGGGAAAGTTCCAGCAGGACATTGTTAGAGCATTTAATAAATGCTCATTACACACGATTCCATTCATCAATGGGTATAACCTCGTTTTAAAACAAAAACTCATCCCAGAAGTGTTTAGAGAAGCTGACCAAAGACATCTGTGTCAGGTGAGATAGTAATTATTTGCTGCTGTGGAAATTCTGTGATGTTCTGCAGATGACTCGCTTCTAAAACATTGTTCATTTCATGCCAAGGAGAATGTGGAGTCAACCATAAAAATAAACACTCAGCCACTGAGACGTCAGTTCAGCTGCTGAAAATCACCCCCACCCCACCCCCAATAAACACACACACACTTCCCCACCAATGTGTTAGCTGTCGGCGTCACAGATGTCAGTTCTGCCACAGTTGCTTTATTTTGTTTGCTTACCCCTTTCAATGTCACTGTGTTTCAGGGAGGATATGTCCTTCAGCCTGATCAAATGCAGGTAGGCCAATGACAATTAACAGGTGCCTGTTTCATTCTCTATTGACTTACAGTGACTGTCGCACCAGTGAGTTTGGCTGCAATAGTCTTTGTGTTGACCTTGAAGCAACTTCCCTTGAAAACATTAATAAAATTAATAATAAAAGCCCTTCCTTTGTTTTGCTTTTCACTTTATTTCGATTACATTTTTTTTGTTATTCATTTATTCATTCTTTGTCATTACTCAGGCTTGTTTTTGTTGTCTCTCTTTTGCCTTTTAGTCATTTATTTGTCTGGTTGCTTTATTTACTTGCTGCTGCTTATGATGCCAGGAGCAATGGTTCCAATTTTGGTGGATGCCTTCTGTTATGGACCATTTATTTTCACAGAAGGTGCCAAATATGACACCATTCATACGTCATGTCATAGAGAGTGCTATGCACTATGGCACAGTGTGCAAGTTAAATAAATAAACAAATATTTCTGGAATGTTTAGAATAGATGTTTAGAATAGAACAGTAGCCACTAAACATAATGGCTGCACACACACACACACACACACACACACACACACACACACACACACAC
>JAHTLZ010003547.1:1998179-2021179 GCA_023846285.1 Phrynocephalus versicolor
CACACACACACACACACACACACACACACACACACACACACACACACACACACAAGCATTCTGGAATGTCTTCAGCTGAAGGAACATGGACTGCATTCTGCAAAAAATAATATCATAGTTGCTACATGACAGGCAACAAATTCACTGAAGAAAGCCATCCCAACACTGTGTGCTACATGATGAATAGGATAACAAATGTGAACCCATGTATACTATTCATTACTCATGGCACTAATTCCATGACAACTGAAGACTGAAATGAATGGTACCCATGGTTCAATTAGTCATTTGCTATAAAATGAATATATACTCCCACATATATCAAGAAGGAGAAAATGCCTGAAGTGAGAAATAAGATGGGTGTTTTGATTGAAGAATCAGAATATTTCCCTATGTCCTCCTTCAGTGAGTTTGTCAAATGGTTCTGAATGATTCTGCAGTGCAGTCTCTTCCATGTTTCCTCAGGAGTCAGAGGAAACCTCTCAGAGGAGCTTTCCCCCTATTAAGAATGCTTAGGCTTAAAGCCTTTGTGATCACTAACTGTTAATCTTATGCATTTTATTTCAGTTTTTAAATCCCCTCTTGATCCTTGTCTTCATCCCAGTTTTTGACTTTGGGCTGTACCCCTTGGTCAACTTGTGCAAACTTAACTTCACGTGAGTACCGAAATCCCACAAAAGTAGTGAGTTCTGTTTACGCACGTCAGTGCAAATTCAGGCAGCCTGGCACACTCACTTCTTGTAGACCATGAACATATCTTGCTAACAAGGTAACAGGAGAGAGAATCTCCTTTAATTTCTGTAACTCAACTCAACATCTCTGAGCTTTCAGATAGTGAAGTGCACCAGGTAGACTTCCCAGCCCCTCTGAAATATTCCTGCACAGTGGGAGGGTGGCATGCATTTATAGGCTTCAGACCGCAAGTGTTTCAGGAGTTTGTTGAGGAGGCCCCAACATCTTTATTCTCCCAGGCCAAAATCCAAGACTATATAAGTTTATTCCTCCTTAGGCACACTGCCCTTCACTCAGTAGGCCACCTGGCTGGTCACATGGTTGGGTTTGCAACCACAGTACAACAAGGCGTATATAGCCTAGAGAGGTAAGGGGATGCTTCTGTGAGTGCCCTTCTGTGATCACATAGGCCAGGGAAAGTGACCTCAGACAACTTGGGTGACACTTTCTTTCATTTCGTTCTTTTGTCCTCTTCCAGGTTTGTTTTCATTTGGTGGGTGGGACAGCTTGAGCACAGGTCCTTCCTCAGGCTTCCAGTGAGAACATCACCCCCCGTGGGGGTCTTCCATTATCAGAAATAGGCTACTCGAAGCCCCCCCCCAATATTTGCATTTTTAAATGGGGCTGGGGTACCTTTGGGAGATCCACAAATGCCCTTTGAGAGGCCACATGATGTTCACCCCTGGCATAAATGAACCGGATTCTTACTCCCATATATTTCTGTGCTCAGCTTTCTGAACTTGCCCTTTGTCTGATTTAGGATATTCCCACACAGACATCCTGCCTGGAAAATATCAGTCATGAAAGAAGCATTGGGAGATGTGCAATTTATTGCGTACATCCCTTCAGCTCTTGTAGTTCAATAACCTGAGGCAATTTTTCTGTCTCCCCAGAAGGGAGTCACAGATAGATCACTGGGGCACTTTCCTCCACCTCGCACATTAACTAAATGCCAAACAACGTTCTTCTTGGAAGATAATATAAAACCTGCAAGCGCAGAACCTTTTTTTGAACAACAGCATAAGAATTTGAATTGGGCTTTGGTTCTCTCCTCATAATAATATAATGCAGAGGCTGTAAGTTAAAGAAGAGGTGGATTCTGCAGCACATAATTGGCACGCTGCCTTTTCCTATGGCTTACTATGCAGTGAGTCTGGACTCCGCAGAATAACATGCTTCTTCTTAATGTACCCATTTTTGTAAAAATAAAAATTCCAGGGAGCAGCTGTATTTCTGTGTTACAACAAACATAACAGTATTCCTTGTGGCACTTTAAGTCAGCACACAATAATACACTATATGTATAAACATCTGCCCATTGTGACAACATCCTCTGCCTCTGAGTAAGTTGCAGTGCATAAAGGCTCATGCCAAATAAAACTTATTAAGTCTTCAGGGTGCCACATGTATAACGAGGTGTGCCATTTATTTACTCTCAGGCCCATTAAAAAGATGGCAACTGGAATGATCCTCGCAGCCATCGCGTTTGCAGCTGCAGCTATTGTGGAACTCAAGATAGAGGTAAGCACAGAGCCGCTATGTGCATGGGCGAGAAAATACAGTATGTGCTTTCAGCATAAATGTACCCACGGCTATTTTTCAGACTCAAATTATGTTACAAAAGTGAACGTATCAATGGGTGAATAACTGATCTAGAGCAATTTGAAGAGATAATGGCTGCAATTAATTGAATCACTATATGATTATGTCATGGGCTTAATTTTTCTTCTAATTAGGAAAATGCTATGCCAACACCAGTTCCCAATGAAAGTTACATCCAAGTCCTGAATTTGGCAGGCAGCAGTATTGAAGTGGCAATCCAAGATTATGACCTATATCAGGAGCCAATTGAAACTTTTCAGGTGAGAGTCTGGGTTATTTCCTGTACTTGACTTAGTACTTAATGGCAGGAATCCTTTGTCTATTCTTGCTAAGGCTTCCTTATGACAGAGGAAGGATAAATGTTCAGAGGAACAAAAATAATTTGACCTTCCTTCTCCTATGTCTGTGATGCCATATGGAGAGATGGCACATACCTACAGGGCACTGTGCCTTTGACAGCAACCCTCCTCTCCCCCATGTGTTTCAACAGAAAAGGCACAGATGGCAGACTACATTCACTTATAATTAGGGAAAAAAGGTTAATCCTTCTGGGATAAATATATGCCAAAAGGGAGAGAGGAGGCTTTATATGATCTATATTTTTTCATGCTTGTTCTCAAACAACGTTTCGGTTTCTGATCTGAAGGTAATATAGCTGAACAAGAAAAACACAAATAACTACACGAGAATAAAACAAAGAGTGGAGCAATTAACTTGAAATCTCATGTGAAAATGGGGATCTCTTTGCTTCACATTTCTGTGCTTCTTATAAGGATGTTCGGATATACAGAGGATATTCTACATTGATTGGCTGCTGATGGTAATTGAAGGAAAGATTGGTATTGGTACAGAGGTTGATGCTATATAAGGCTGCTACATCACCTGCAGATGGAGTAAACATTTCTGATGCCCACCTCCCCAAGTTCTGAGGCTCTCTTGGGGTCACATTTGTCTTCAGGGAAATCTTTGGGCACCGGATGAAGGCTGGCGGGAGATGGAGGAGTTTTTAATGTCCAAAAATAGCTCCTGGCAGGATGGTTTTACCAAGGGTGAAAAAATCTGGGATATTAAAGACCATCCCATGCCTCACAAAGGCATTTTGATGACAAAAGAATTTCAGACCCCATGTCCTGTTATCTGTTGACATGGGTGTTCAAATCCCTGGTTGGTTGGTTTGAGCTTGGGCCTTGTTGAAAGAGGTCTAGTATGAAGCTTTGTACTGCCTTTCTCCTTGGCTTGGCTTCCATTTTCCATGTCTTTTCTCTTCTGCAATGGACCCACAATTCATTTAAGCATGAGAGCAGATGGAAGGGAGAGGATGAGCTTGTTTCCACATGGGTAGTTCTGCCTCGAACAAGGATGGAGAAAAAAAGTCTCAGTTTTGTAACAGCTTGTCTAAATCCCACCTGCATTTTTGTCCCTCTCTGTCTCTTATCAGGTTGTGAATGGAAATTTATATTTACTTTCCAAACGCATTTTTCTAAAGTGCACCCTCCATATGCATTTCTATTATTTATAAAGTACATTATTAGCTATGTTCATATACTATCTTTCTTCCAATGAGCTGAAGGCACCATTACATGACTCTCCTCCCTATGTTATCCTTACAACAACCTTGGGAGGAAGGACATATGGTCACTGAATGAGTTTAGTTAATAAGTGGGAACTAAAATCTAGACCTCCCAGATCCCAATCCAGCATTCTAATCAGAATATCACACTTCCTTTCTGTTTTCCCATTGATTAGCACACATTTGTGCATATTTTTCCATTGTATTCATTTTCAGCTATGTATTTTATTTTCCTGGAATGCACTCTGTGCCGGACAGATGTATGAATATCCACAGCTGTGTGTGCCTGCCTTGGCAGTGAATTTCAGGAAGTGCAAGATGTGTACATTAATTGAGAATATTGACTTCAGTGAAATATTCCATCCAGTATCTGGAATACTTTTGGAAAAAATATACACTAAATTCTTTGTTCTTGTTAATTGAGGCTTTTTCTATATTACAAGACACCACAGTGAGGAATTTTAAAGCCCCACAAGATTCCTTGTCTCCAACTCAGAGCAAAACAAATACCTCTTTTTATTCCATTCAAAGTCTCTACAACCTGAGCAAAGTGGGATCAGCATTCTTTCCCTTTAAGAAACAAACCATACAGACAATGAGAGACCAACTACAAAGTGACCAGTCAATACAAACAACCTAACACATGCTTCATAAAACAACAGCTCTGGGTGACTGCATAGATCATCCCCACCATCCTGCTTTTGGGAAAATCCTGTAGTAGCATGAATTGTGCAAAATTGGGCAGTGTTGCATAGAAATTGGTAGTTTTGTGCAGGATGTCATTCTTGCCACAGTAAGAACTCTATAGAGGATGCCAAGATTGTTCTCGTTGCCATTCTTGCAACGAGAGGAACGTTTGAGTTTCTTGCCTTAATATGTGAGGGCAAGAGGAGATGTTGCCATTCCTGCCACCTGGAAATGGAGCAAATATACAACACTACAAGCAGGGGTGATATCTCAGAGTTGTTGCTCAGGCTCTGCTACATCGGGGATCACATTTGGACGAAGAGCACATATGAGCCTGCAGCAGCCCTTGTCCCCCAATCTAATTTTTAATGTGTCAAAAATATATATACATGGTACCTCAGCTTACAAATTCAATCTGTTCCGAATGCATGTTCTTAAGTTGAACTACTCTTAAGTCTGTGTACCTATCTAAAAAATTGAAAAAATAACTTAAAAAATGAAAAAAATGAAAAAAAATGTAAGTCAAGCAGACCATATCTAAAATTTGTAAGGCGGCAGCTAAAATGGCAACAGTTTTCCACTCTTAAGTCGAATTGCTCTTAAGTCGAGCTGCTCTTAAGTTGGGGTACCACTGTAATAACCTCCCACCCCCTCACCCCCTGCATGGAGCTGGAGGGTCAATATCCCCACATTTTGGATCCACTCCAGCAGTGTTAAATGAGAGGATGATTTCACTATTTTCAGGGGGAAATGCAATTATATTCTGCTTTTGAATACGATCCTCTCCTCAAACTAATATAGTTCAGGGGCATCAAAAAAGAGGGCCAAATATTTCCCTGCAGCAATGGCATAAGGTGGCTATTTCAGTTTTGGGTTCAAACCAGGTTGTGGTTGAAGCAGATGCGGCTCTGCAAGATCCAAGGTCAAGGGGGTGGGCTTGTATAGCCCCTGGACCTCTCAAACTTGCCCACTCCTGATGTATGATGATGCATTATTGGAAGAGAGGGGTACTCCAGGTCCCCAGTTGCAATGCACTCCACCTGATGCTTCTTCCACCATCAGACTTGTAAAATAAGAGCAACAGATGCAAATATAACAAGGTTAAATTGCCCCGAAAAGGGCAAAAACCTGCCAGTTGCACCAAGAGATAAAAGTCCTTCCACACCTGTCCACCAGTGGTTAATGCCAGTCCACAGAATGGAAGGCAGAGCATAGAAAGGGTGGGTGATGCTGGACACCACAAAGGCCATAGCAACAAAGCCTTATGGCCCAGTGGTTAGATGCCTGTACTGCACCCATAACTGTGCTTATGGCCTGGGGTTCAACCAGGCTCATGGTTGACTTAGCCTTCCATCCTTACGAGGTCAGTAAAATGAGTACCCAGGTCACTGGGGGTGGGGGCAATGTGTAGCCTGCATATATAAAATATAAAGTGCCCAGAGAGTGCTTTAAGCACTTATGGGGTGGTATATAAGCAGAAGACATTGCAAAAACCAACATTTGGACCTATAGCGTAATACCAGTGAGGAGAATGGACTTCCCAGGTCAGTCTCTGTTCCCCAGACCCCCATCCAACATCACTGATTGGTATTTGGGATAATACAATATCGGATGGCTTTATAAAACACAGTAATAAATAAAATTTTAGGCTAATTCAGAATATGCTCAGGTGCAGTGGAGCAAATTCACAATTTAATACTTGACATTGGATGAAACGTAAATGAGCAATATGTGTTATATTTGTTTTTTCATCTCAGAATTCTCTATTTAAAATGTAGTCTGGACCCCCCCTCCCCCCTTTCATTCAGGATCCTGAGGGATACGCCAAATTAATTCTGAATAGTAACCAGCAAGGACTTCATTTCGAGATTCGGTACCAAGGATCACTTTCCACATTTAATCATACTGTCCAGGAAATGACAGTGAACAGTTTGATTGTCTATGAAGCAGAAGGAAGCCTAACAAGCCAATTAGTGAGTATGGAAATCAAATAGAGTAAAGTCAAATGTCTGGGAAATCAAATAAATTACAACAGTCCTCTCCAACAACTTGGCAACATGTTTGACCCAAGTGAGTGGGAATAATGGGACTTATAGTCCATATCTGGTTGGGAAGGGTGACCTAACACTCTTGTACATGGATTTCAAAGGGAAGCTTTCAATACATCAATGATATATTTATTGAGGGCAACAATCCAGCAGATACTTACCCTGAGCCTTAGGATTCCGTTGTCTGGTTATAGCATTTTAGGCTTGGGATTCCTCCTCATCATGTGGTTCTCTGTATAGCTTGCCAAATCAGAACCAAAGTCTTAATGGCACTGTATAGTTGGGAACCTGAGGCCTGCCAGATGTTGCTAGGTTACAGGTCCCATCATTCCTTCTGAGAACTAGCCATGGTGACTGGGGAATCCAACAAGAGATGTTTTAGATTCCCCCCCCCAACCTTGAACTATTGGAGTCCTTAAATTCTATTATGAATCTATCATACATTGACCGAAATATGCTGATTAGCATAGTATGTTGCGACTAGAGTAGGCCCATCAAATCAGCAAGGATTTGATGAGTCAGTTCCTCCATAAGTTCCAGTTATTCAAATGGGCCCACTCTGGTTGAAACTTACTATGCTAAGCAACAAGACTTCTGACCTTCTATCAACAGACCTTTGTGTTATTTGATTATCAATAAACTGTATGATATGTATCATATATATGGGGGGGGGGGGACATACAATACATGCCTCCTTTCACAGTCCTAGAGATGCTTCAAGGAGTTTATGGTCAAGGTGTTTCTTCTTCATCTCCTCCCTCTCTGGTGCCATCTGACTGCAATTAGTTGGTAGGCACTGCTGTGCTCCCCTTTCGTTTTAATTCTTTGCGTTCTTTCCCATGCCAAGTTGGAACTAACCTTCCTCCTCAATGCTTAGCAACTTCAAAGGCTGTGCCTAAATGCCAAGCTGGGCATTTTTCCCTGGCTTCCTCAGCCCTTGGTTCTCCATCCCCCCTATCACCAGCAGGACATTGCAGAAGCCAATGAAACAACTAGTTTTACGTCTCAAACACCTGCTGGTTTTGCAAGGCTGTTTTTGTGGGATGTAACAAGAGGCTGGTTTTGGGAGCATCTTTTTGTCCTTGATGGCAGCACAGCCACCAATGAAAAAATTTATTGGCTTCAGTCATCACAAATAATTGGCTGGATCCACCAACAAGATGCTAACGAGTGTGGATGCATTACCAAGGGAGTGCTGGTGTGGACTCGTTGCAAGCAATTTGTCAGTTATTAATTGTGTTTATCTATTGTTGGTTTTACAGCTTACTAGCTTGTTATCCCCATGTAGCTACTACAAAATGTTTGAAAATGTAAAAGAAAATGGAAGGAAAAGATGGAGTCAGGAGTAGAACAATTTTCTTTCTCAAAAGAAACCAGGGACTTAAAAGCACCATAGTTATGGGAAGGAAACATGTAATCATCTGCCCTACTATAGTATTATTATTACCATTATTATTATTATCCCATTTCTTGTGCTGCAACTTCATTGTGTGCCCTTACAGTTCCTGTGCAGAAGATATACTTTTCTAATGCAGAGAGTGCTCTTCTATGAGGGCTGTGATTACCAACATAGAAATCGGCATCTTAAATATCACTGAGATTATTTCATACTAATATGTGGTGTTCAGATTTTCCAGGCCTTTTCAACAAGAGGTAGCAGTAGCTTCTATTCCCAAGATCCACATGAGGTGTCACAGCATTTCTTACTCATGGTGACTCTGCCAAACCTCTCTCTTGTTTTTGGCATCCATTTTCTGAAAGGGCATGAGCTACTATGCTATGGGGACGTGATGTCTGTTCTAACCACTCTGTTGGAAATCAAGTTGATGGAAGAGGGAAAAGGTTAATTTGTTGTTGACAATTGATCCATGCAAGCAACATATCCCAAATCCTGCAAATGTTACATTTTACTGCTACAGGTTCTAAAATTGCTCACTTTCAGTCCAGAAAACTAACCTTTCTAAGTTCCAAAATTTCCATACCCCTCGGATGGTCCTCTAAATGAGAACTGAGCAGAAGATAGATCAGGGATCTGTCTCTGAACAATTTACAATATATTAGCAAGGGCTTCAAATTCCCAGTAATTTAATAATAGCTTTCTCAGTTGTAAAATCTGAATATTAATTGGTTGCCTAGGCAGTTGTCTTGTTTTGTTAAAAGGTCTCTTGGCTACTCTGAGAGACATGATCAATAATAGATTCTGAGGTAGACAATATACCTTTTTTGGAATACAGTAGCAAGAAGTACAGTTGTACCTTATATAAAGGAATTAATTCGTTCGAAATGAAATTATGTTAAGCAGATTTATACAAATTTCCCATAGGAGTGCATTGAAAATGGAGTAATCCCATTTTTATGTTGTATGGATTTGCCCCATAGGCGATTATGTTAAGCAAATTTCCCCTATCTCCAGAAGTTTTTATGTTGTACAAATTTTATGTTATACAAACTGTTTGTTATACAAGGGTCCACTGTATAAGGAATTTGGAACTGTATTCCAAATAAGTAACTACTGTATTCCCATCTCTGCTCAGGTATAGGTATACATTTCTAATGCAGTGTCTGAGGTAATGGAATCCAGCAGCATTGCACCTCCAACTCAACTACCACCATTTTAGTGGGGTTCTAGACACAAGGAAACAAATAAATCAGATGCTACAAGCCAGATCCTTGAAGTCTGTTCACTGATCTAGCAATGCGGCCTCACATTGCCTAACATGGCTGCTTCTTTATTTTCCTCACATAGCTTCTTTCTCAAGCTAATGTTGGTTTGGTTCCTGATTTTGGGAGTCTGTTCTCTCTGTTGATTCTTGTTTTCATTTTTCTTCCTTTCCTATAATTTCTGGATCATGCAAAATGCAACCAGCTAAGCATCATCATGAGATTTGCTCACAAAGTTACCTACTCAATCCACTAGGTCCTCCCAGGCCATGATTCTCCAGACAGCCACTCCAAGGGAGGCAAAGAAATCCTAGAAGTAGGGCCTTCTTTGCTGTGGACCCAGTGCTATGGAATCAACTGGTGGTGGAACTGTGCCTAGCCCCTTTTCTTCCAGTCTTTAGAAGATCTTTGAAAACACTGCTTTACAAAAAGGTCTTTTTTGGCAACCCTGCTTGATCCATTCCTCATTGCTCTATATCAGTGGTTCCCAACCTTCCTAATGCCGTGACCCTTTAATACAGTTCCTCATGTTGTGGTGACCCATTGCCCTGCTTGGAAGAGGCCACAAGCCCCCTTTGGCAGGCCACTGCCGCAGGTGCCATAGAGAACGTCACTCTACAGGCACCCTCAGCCAATCGCAGCCTCCGGTGCCATTGACTGGCATACCCTCAACCTATCAAGCTGTAACTCACTCTTCTCCCCCCCCCTTCTCACTCTCCTCCTCCAGACCCAAGCAGTTTGTGCCTTTTTCTTCACTGGCTCATGGCGACCCCACTGAAATGGTCGTTTGACCCCCCCAAAGGGGTCCCAACCCCCAGGTTGGGAATCACTGCTCTATATGGTTCCATGACCCATACCACATTTTTAAAATATACATTTCCCCTTCTTGATGTGCTGCTGATTGTTATTTTGTGGTGTGTGTTTTCTATATGTATTGTTTTAGTTGATACTAAACCTCCTAGAGTAGTGTATCTGGCCTAATAGATCAGTATGCTAAACAAAAAACAAACAGAACAAAACAAACAAACAAACCTGTCTGGTTCAGAGGAGAACAATATGTATCAGGAAGGATACAGCAACACTGCAGCCAAGATAACTATTGCAGTAGCTCTAGGGAAATGGGAAGGTTATCTCTCCCACTCTTTTTACCAGTGACAGACTCACAGGATACGAAATGGATTAGATTCACCACACAATTCAAGTTACACATTAGAGCCTGACACAACGCCCACATCCCTGTTCAATAGGTTCCTATTCAATGCATTGTTTACAGATCCTGTGCTTTTTGGAAGGCCTTCATGTAAGTCGAAATTACATATTGATTTTGTTTTTTCTTTGGTTTTAGGTTAAAGACATGGAACAAAAACCCACAGAAGGAATGTCAGCTGTGAGGTGTGAAGGGGCTTTGGGTGATCTGTTTCTTTGCGGCTGTAATTACAAGTTTTGACAGAAACTGTTAACCCAGGCGTCGCTAAGGCATGGACCTCATGAGTACGTTTTGAGTGAAGAGCACCTTAGGTGGCAAAGAAAAAGGTTTGCCATGTGTAGTTGCCAGGACAACTTATAGGAAGAGGGAAAGCCTGGCAGGAAATACATGGCCGTGGTGCACTCAGGAACTGATTAGAGGTTGCCCTAAGGCTGTTACCTCATGTCCACTTTGTTGCTCTAGAAAGTGCTCTGAGATGCAGATCTTAAAATTGGTCCCCCACATCCGTCGCGCTTTAAGCAAAATAAAGTGCGACCACGCCTCCAAGCATCTCAACACATCTTCCTTGTACCTGGCCTTGCGGTGGTGGAATCCATGTTGCTGTTCCATTGTGGTTTTTAAACCGGCACACGCACCATGGGGTACCATGTAATCCGCAGCATAACTGTTCCATCGCCATAGGGCCACCTAGTGGCACTACGTGGAGCAGCCACATGACAATAAATGCACAGTACGAGAAGCCGCTATGCATGGAAAGAAGCCAAAAAAGAAGTATTCAAAGATCAACAAATGACAGATGAAAATCATTATATTGATATATCTACCTATCGGGTTTTATTTTTTTAAAAAAATACTGCCACGGGAAAACAAAACAAAATGCACTTTGATGCGGACCTTGTTCATGGGGTCACAGAAGTTTTGTAACAATAAAGTGCATCCTTGGGGATGCAGGAACAGCAACAAATCCACGACCACAACAAGATTTATTACATCTTTTAGTTTGTTGCAGTACAACGTGGACGTAGGGTAACGGCCTTTGATGTACAACTGGAGACTGCTTAGAAAGGAGGTGTGCCAAGTGGGACCCTGCTCCCTTTGTGGTGGACTGTGCCTCCCGCCAGCTAGGGCTGATGGGAATTGCAGCACGAAAACACCAGAAAAGCCACACTTCACCTACAGCTAGACTTTGAAAAGTTCCTTTTTAGACTACATACCCCACCATCCCCCAGCCAGTAAAGTCAACGTAGCCCCTGAGAGGCTCCTTACTTTGAAATGCAAGATGACAGGCTGGTAGATAAGATTGCCACTGCAAGAGTAACAATACCTATTGAGTGTGGTCAACAGAAATGGTTGAGAATTTTGTTTGGTCCATCCTTAGTCATCCAGTGTGTTCTCAGTCAACACTAGCTACACTGGTATTTCCTATGTCAATAGGCAAAGGGTGAAAAGAAGTATATTTTGCATCTCTAAGTATGGGCAATTGTTATCTTTCCTAAATACAACCCTGAGTGTATATAAATGCACATCCACCTGTCAAATCTTTCATGTTACTTGTAAGGGACACTTAATCTCATACAGCTGCAGCAAATATGATTGCCATATAAAGACTGAAGTGTTCAGAAATGGCAACAATTACAAGTTTTGGAGGTTCAGTTTTGTATTAATAGTAATACATACATCTGCCATCTAGATCTGTTTGATATTAGAAACGCCTGTTCCAGAAGTGTTTTAAGAACTGGGGGTGGGGTGGGGGGACATAAGAATGGTCCAGAAGTATCTCTGGAGACACTTTCCCAACAAAATTTCTCTCGGGATCCTGAACTGCAGTAGAATGTTTGGTCTTCCTCACAGCATATTTACAGTCTTTCCCACTCTCACTGTCCCAAATTTGCCACTGATGGATTTTTGGTGCTGCAATAGGTTCAGATTTATTATTTGATATGGTTTGAATATCACTGATCGAAGCAATGGGTCCTATATCTATCTGTCACAACTCCTTGTTCCCTTCATCCATCTGCACAGCTCACAATACAGTTCCGATTCCATTTTAAATGAACCACAATTTCTGAGAAGGACATCTTTAAACTTCCCCCTGCTAGAACACATGACAAAATGCCATGTCCTCAATTTTATGGGCTATAGAGTGGCCAGTATATAAAGATTATGAGGCCGGTATTCCCTTGTCTAGAGAACCAATAACCTTCTCCCATCAAAACGATTCTCCTTATCTGTAACTCCTCGATGGAAGTTTGATATAGTATAGGTGAACAGTTCCTCATTATTCTTTTCTCTGAAACAATGTTAACTGCAGGCAGTCATTTTGATTTCATTAAGGGAGGAAGACTGCACCTTCCTCTTTCTTCGAATAACAATTCAGATAATTTATTTAGAAAGCCATCTTAAACAACTTGCTTGAATGAAGACAGGTATGCAGTACACTTATTACAAATGTTTTTTTTCCATTGAACAGTTTTTGGATGGAAAACAATCTAACTGAAATTACAGCCCATGTAAAAGTCTGTGATTAATGAATCCATCAATTACAATAATTAATCCACTGTGTTTTTCTATCCTACTTATTGTGGTATAATCTGCCTCCCACCTCAGAGGGAACAAATCCTCCAGTATTAAGCAGTGCCTGATAGTCAGAAATAACGAATTCAATTTTGCAGCTAGTAGAACCTAGTATTACTAGTACCATTGATTCAAATGGAACTACTGTAACTACTTTGTCATAGGAAGATGCAGTTAGAGTACGTCTATTTAGATCAGTGGAACCTATGGGGGAGTCTATTCATCAAATCCCCCTTCATTCAATGGTTCTTCTCGAGTGAAATTTACTAAGCATTAGGATTTTGGCCACTGTATTAGAGGAGTGATCAGTCTAACCCATTAAAACCTCTGAAGATCAACATCACATCTAAGGTGTCCTCAGACAGAGGTTCTTCTCAGCTTCAATATATGTGGGTCTTTAATTGGCAAAATGTGGCCAAAACTGGAACTGCCAATAAGCAGAATTTTCCAACATTTTGCTGTTCACAATCATGTCAATAGGCAAGCCCCTACATTGAAGCACTGAGATAGCCAGCCATGTTTAATTCAGGTGCTCCTGCAACATGTTCACAAGAACTATACCTAGAATTAAAACCATCAAGTTTGACTTGAAAGACTCTAGTGCTGTGGAACTGACTTGCCAAGAAATTTGGCAAAATCATTCCCTTGGTGGAGATTTTCTAGCACATGTATGTATGTTCTTAAGTAGTCCTGTGAAAAATGCTGTCCATGACACAACATCTCCTTGCATTAGACAATAACTTTGAGGTACGACACTGTGATGCTAAAGGCAAGCAGGCAGGCCCCACACACTGCTTACAGGGAAAATCCCTTGGAAACTATGCATCAGTCCCTCTGGGTAGCTCATAGTGCAGGGATATAGTGAAAGACAGATGCAGATTGTTGCAGCTACCAGCTGCAGATTGCAGGTGGAAGATAGACTAGTATGGGAATGCAGTACTTACATGGGATGACCTTAAGAGACTTTCTATGACTTTCTAGCCCACCTCTAGCACCTTCCTAGCTTCATTAGTGGGGATTCATGGTTGGTAAAATGAGATCACGTCTGGGAAATTTGGAATGGAAACATGAAATTGATCCTAGCACGCAAACTATGCTCCATTGGAGATTTACCCAAAACACTGTTCTGTCACCCCCAATGAACTATTTAAGAGTTAACGGGATTCCTTTCACTGTCCCAGAGTGAAATATTTTGCCCAGCCTTGTTTGCAGAGTGCTCTCTTTAAACTGCAAATAAAAATAAAAGCGTTCACAAAGGAACAGCTCTCAGGTAGTGTCTCCAGCATCTCCACCGCCTCCTCCTCCAAACAATAAATAAAGATTCAGGGAGAGAAATAGTGTCAGGATTCTATTTTAAAACAACTCGGAGTGGGTGGGAGAGGGTGAGTCTGATAGGAAATGTCTCTTTCGAGTTCCCAGGCGGCTTTGCACGATTTGCAACCCTGCAAGCAAAATGCAGCCTCCAAGGACCTTTAAGTTAAGCAAGTCTGCTATACGGTAACTGTTACATGAGAACCACTGTGCAGAGTGGTTCAGTACCCTCTTGACTGACACCATCCAGAGAGATTCCTCTGCAAAACAAACAAAAAAACAAAAAAACGCCTGAAAGCAGGACATGAGATTTGGCATCCTTTATTGTTTGTCCCCAGATGGTGCTTCCGTATCTAAATTTTTCGCACCTTTTATGTCCAGAATTCCTGGGGGCACCGATCCAGCATAAATATGGGATATCTATATTATACATAATGTATAAATTATATCCGGTATGGAACATATCCTAAACACATTGGCCACATGTTGCTGTGGCTGCACAAAGAAAGGGAATTGCAGAAGTGGCCGCAGCTTGATGAGATGCTAGTCACATGTCAGTTGTGTTCTTGGTCATGTACCTGGTCATGCAGTTGGCATTTGACCGGCACCTTGACAGTGAGCTGTAGCGGTTTCTGCAGTTTCTTTTCCATACGTGCTAACCGAAGGAACAAGAATACTGGCCATTTAATCTGTTTCACTGCTCTGGGTTTTTGAGAAGATGATGATATCTCTTAAAATGCCTAGTCAATACAGGTACAGTCAAGCCACAACATGGAATGAGTCAAAATAGGCCAGTTGGGCCAAGCAGACATGGTAGGGAAAGTCAAGTCAGATGTTATTTTATGCTGAAAACAGGACCTTGAGCCCTGCCACTAAAGCCGTCCTTCCTACTACCGTATCTCTTAGAAAACACTGCCCCAAGGAGGAGACAAAGCCAAGAGCACTGCATCTGACTACTACTGTAGTGCTCTCTGTGATGCCTCCTCTCTTGCACCTAGTGTGGAAACAGCACCTATACACTTATGAAACCTGTTTTGCAGGAACTGAACAAGCTGCCTATCATCTATTGAGACACATTTAGCTCACACAGAGCTAAATGTGCCACACAGAGCCCTAAAAGTCTTGGGATCATGATATCCAGCAGACCATCTTTATCTTTCCATTTGTGCCTAGTCAGCCACTTAGATATGATAAATATCTAAATATGATATGATAAATATGATATAGTGGCCACATTTAGGATATTACATTGAGTAAAATACCCGATGCTTAATATTTTAATTCATTTTTTGTCACAGTGAAGTCAAGTTTCCATCAGATGTTCCTTCAAGCTTTGGATCAGAAGGTCAACATCACTGGCATATGACAGTAATGGCGAACCTTTTAGAGACCGAACGCCCAAACTGTGATTCAAAACTCGCTAATTTTTCGCAAAGTGCCAATAGAACAATTTAATCTGAATACAGGTGACTATGAAGGGGCGATGTCGGGTGCCCACAGAAAGGGCTCCAAGTGCCACCTTTGGCACCCATGCCATAGGTTCGCCAACACTGGCATATGATGTCCAGAAAAACAACCAGAACTGCATTAATGTGTGGCAATTTGCCACCAAGACTTACATAGTTTCCCTCCCACAAATAATATAACATAAATTGGTTATATTATCAATATAGATGCCTTTTTTGTAGTTTTATTATGATGTGGGTTTTTTAGTTCATTATTATTGCTGTTGTTTTCCTTTGTTGTAAACTGCCCGGAGTTCCTCCAGAAGACGGGTGGTATATAAATATTAAAATAAATAAATAAATAAAACCTTGTGCAGGCTAACAGGATCTGCAATGTGGTTGGCTCCATCTCTGTAGAAGAGATGAGTGTGTTGAAAAAGTGTCTTTTCAGTTCTTCTCATCTGATGTTACAATTTTTACAAGGCAGAGTGGTGTGTGTGTGTGTGTGTGTGAGAGAGAGAGAGAGAGAGAGAGAGAGAGAAAGAGAGAGACCAGTGAGAAAGTAGTGGTTCTTCCCTGAGGAAAGCAGCTTGAACATTGAGCTTATCAGAGTCCCTTGCCACATACTCTTAGGGAGCCAGTATCATGCAGCAGACTTGGGATATCAAGGCTTAAGTCCCCACTAAACAACATGACAGCATGATGTTGGGTGAGTCGCTTTCTTTCAATGCAACCTACTTCACAGGGCTGTTGTGCCGATCCAAAGGAGAGATGAGCATCATCTACCCTCTTGGACTCATTCAATTAAAGGCAGGATATATATGTAACAATTAAACAAATAACATGCTAGATGCAAGGATCTTAATAGTACCTGTGCCATCTAAAATGGTTTGTGCTTACCTAACATGGTGGTCAGGAAAAAGTTATGAGATAAATTGTTTGCTTTTCCCCATCTCCCTCCAAGAGATCTTCATTCCCCATCCCGTTTCACTAAATTAAGACGGGATTATCTGCAATAATAATTTTCTTTTTCTTAAAGAAGAGAAGGGACATCATTGTGCTGCCTTGAAGGATTTAAATATAGAATACATGGAACTGTGATTTATTGATTGTGTTAGCCTGGCAAGCTTACCTTAAAAATTAAGAGATAGATGGAGCCCCTTTTAAAATAGATTGCATGCCTCCAGTAAAATACCTGATCCTTTATTTTATTTGTTCAATTTCTGTCATGATGAAATCAAGTTTCCTTACAGATTCATTAATACTTTGGGCCAGAATGTCAACATCACTCTTGGCAACGGGGAGTTTGTTAGCGTTAACAAAAGTTATGGCATTTCAAGCTACACAGTCTTAGCAAGGGGAAGGTAAGATTCTATTAACATTAACATCATCTGAGCCAACTCCCATGTCCTTTCTTAAGGTAATATTACACAAGGTATCAGTTTTGCAATTAGAAGCAGGGCTTCCTAAAGAGATGAGGGGCACTTGATTACCTTACCATGAGGCTTCTGCAGCTCCATGTGCTGCAAACATGTGATCAGTTATCAGCAGGTAAACAATGGGATTCATTTACAAGTTGATTGTGAGGACCCCACAGCTCTGAGGGAATGCATCTCTAAAAGAGGGTGACATTTTATAACCTTCTAATTGTGAAGCTGGCATCTTATATCATTTGGTCCTTATCCTGGCCCTAACCTCTAGCCTCTACCCTGTTATTCTGTATTGTAGAAGCACTAGACTAGACCACCAAGCTTGTGATGATCTGCTTTGAAAGCAGGTGCTCTTCCACTAAGCAGTGGTTTCTTCCTAAGAGAGGTGAATGCATGGTGCATAATGTTTTGACAATGATTACGGAGGCATTTGTGAAATGGATTAGTACAAGGGCAGAGTGCCTATGACTCTCCAGACTACAACCACTATAATCCCCAACCAGTATCATCAATTATCAGGAATCCTGGGTATTATCGGGCATTTATACACGACCCCTAAGCTCCGCGGCAAAGGGCTGCAAGCTCCGGACCTTAAAAATGTTTCCCCACCAGGTCCGGAGTTTGCAGACAATTAAGTGCAACCCCGCCCACCTAAGCGCGACCCAGCACACTTTTCTTGTACCTGCTTGAAGAGGGTGAAAAATTTTGATGCAGAGAGTGCCTGAGCTCTCCTCGCTTCTTTTTGTTGTTTTTCTTTTGCCTCTGCCCCTTTAAGAGCAACCAGGAAGTAAGACCGGGGCTCGGAGCAAGCTTCCACGCACTGGAGGTAAGGCTTTCTTCTTTTGTCCCTGTTTAAGGCTTTTTTCCCCTCCCTCCCCTCACGCAGACAGAACAAGGAAGTGCGGAGCAGGTGGGGACGGAGGAACAGCAACGAACCCCCAAGATCTCTGGTCCGAATTTAAGGGACCAGCGGATCTGAGGGGTCGTGTAAAAAGGCCCTTAGTCCAATAGGAGGCTCAGAGATGTCATCTAACTGGATCAAGTTCAGAGGAGGAAACAATGATCAGGGAACTGGAAACCAAGCCTCATAAGCAATATGCCCTCGGATTTTTGGCCCCACTGGGAGCGGCTCTTTCTGGGTGTGCATGTGCAGGTGACTCCCCCTCCACCTGCTCAGGTTCTATTGCAACTAAAACAAAAATGGGTACTTTGGGTGCACAGGAGAGATAAAGTCCTGTGCAGAGGGGGCCAGATGTGTGCATGCCTTAGAGGAAATATCGCCGATAGGTTTTGCCAAAAGCTTTCATGAAGTCAAGATACATTGTATCTATAGTATTCTACCATTTACCAGGGAGATTACCTGATCAAAAATGAGATTGGCAGGATTTGTTCTTGACAAATCCATGTTGGCTTCTAGTTGTTACTACATTGTTCCCAAGATGTTTGCAGAGTGACCATTTTATAATCAGTTCCAGAATTTTACCTGGAATTGATGTCAAGCTGATCAGTCTATAGATCTCAGATTCCTCCTTTTTGCTGTTTTTAAAGATAGGGACAACTTTAGCCCACCTCCAATCATCTGGCACTTCATCTATCCTCCATGATTTCAAGAGAATTAATAGACAGTGGTTCTGAGAGTTCTTCAGCCAGTTCCTTCAATACTCTTGGATGCTGTTCATCCATCCATGGAGATTTGAACTTGTTCAGAGTAATTGACTATTTATCAATTCCAAGCTGCAGTCCTCTTCCCTCTACTTCTAC
Source organism: Phrynocephalus versicolor (assembly GCA_023846285.1). Classification (NCBI taxonomy): domain Eukaryota; kingdom Metazoa; phylum Chordata; class Lepidosauria; order Squamata; family Agamidae; genus Phrynocephalus; species Phrynocephalus versicolor. Next base: position 2,017,208 of record JAHTLZ010003547.1, read on the forward strand.
TTGACATTTGCTTGGAGGGTCAGAGACTGTCTTTTGGGAAAAGAACAAGTTAAAGGAGGAATTCAGCACTTCTGCATTTTTTCTTTGTGGTCAGTTACGATTTTTCATCGTATTGAGTAGCTGAGCCATTATTTGTTTTCCCTGTCTTTTGCTACGTACATATCTGAAGAATGCTTTTATTGTCGCTTTTAGTGTCTCTTGCTAACCTCATATTATTTTCAGTTTTCACTTTCCTAACACACTCCCTCCTAATCCAAATCCCACACATCAGCACTACCTTCGTAGCCACTTCTTCACCTGGATTATTTTCCTTTCCTTTATATTCCTTGTCTGAATACAGGTAGGATGGACAAGAAAACCAAAAATTGTTACTCAGAAGATAGGTCTGAAGGTTAAAACACTGGCAATGCATTATATTTAACACAGCAGTGGAAACATGGGTTATCCCATATCCCAGTCAGTTTGACAAAGTTTATAAACTGTGTCCAGTGCTTTTTGATCATAAGAAACTAACCAGGAATTATTATATTTCCTCTTCATCTCAAGATACGACAATTTAAAATGCACGTTGGGACCAGAAGAATTATTCCTTTCTCTAGGCCTCCTTGATTTTGGAGCTTCATACACAGTTGTTATAATGAACGTAAGTCACAACTCCCGCTGCTTCCATTCCATTTTTCCTGACATGGCTGTCACAAATACAGTTTGGGTGCTTCTGTTCAGCCAAATGCAACCAGTATGTTTACTGCAGATCAAAAGTCATGGTAGTCAAGAAATGGGTGACAAGCAGAATGCAATATGAAAAATGTGTGCATTATGATAATGTTTTTATGCAGGCACAGCGCATGGCCAAAATTCCTCACCTGAGGTTAATGGGATGGAGTTAAGGCAAACTAAGCTGAACTATCACATTCTCATCATTGAGAGTCTGGGTTGGAGCCTAAGCAAGGATGCTTACTTGAGCAAATGGGATTTACTTCTTAGTAGACATGACATGGCTGACTGGATAAATCCCAGAGTTCCCTAGGCTAGAGGCACGAGGGTCTTCAAATGCTACTGCACTGCTGTATCTATTGAGTGCAGAGAAACTCTCAGCTACTCCATTATAAAGTGGAAATAAACAATATTATTCACGGGCTGGAAAGCTACAAGTAGAGCCAGCCTGTGTGGCCTTGGGCAAGCTGCATATTCTGTGGAAGTCTCCAGAAGAAGGGAACGGGAAGCCACTTCTGAGTATTCTCTACCTGGAAAACCCAGTATGATGACGACAATGAAAACAGTGATGACTAGAGCACATACGTCACCATCAGTCATAAAATAGGGCCTACTGCTAAGAGCGCTGGCCTCAGTTTTTGAATAGTTTTTGCACTCTAGTGCTTTAAACATAAGTGCCAGTGAGGCACTTAATATATATATTAATATACCCAGGATTCCTCATGGTATATTCTGAGGAAAGCTGGCTGATAGATGCTGCTGTAGCTGCTTTAATGTTTATGTATCCATGTATACAGCATATCCCCAGCTGCCTTTCCCTGCTGTTATATACTGTAGTGGTGCCACTCTGCCCTTGGTAATCACAGGTAATCACATAGGTGGCTGATCCATGCAACACAGGGGTTCTGTATCGACACTGTGTGTTGGCAAAGCTAGAAATTTTCTGTTTCAATGTGCAACAGAAGTGTGGTTTGCTTACAAGAAAGTAATCAACTTTTACAAGTTCCCAATCTCCATCCCTCCTGCTAAATCTAGCTCTTTAAACAATAAACACACAAGAAGCTTCTTTGGCTTTAAAAAAAAGAGTATAAAATGAGTTTACTTAAATAATTCTCTACTAGGCATTTATGCAGCTCAGATTAAATGCAGGTTTAAAGAATAAAAGAAAAGAAGAAAGTTCCCAAAAAAATGGTTGTCTGTCTGTGTCCTTTGGTGCTGAGGCAGAAAGGACGCACATCACAGAGATTACATCGTCTCTCTGTGAGGTCAAAATGGATAATGACTTCTTGCCAAGGCTTTCATGTGGGAAGAAGGACGAAGTAGATGGGCGTGTTTTCCAAGCCCCAAGAAATATAAATCCCTCTCTAACTGGTCCTCATGCGGGCCTCTGTAACCTGGCACTAAGTCTGATAAACTGTTTTTAAAGAGCTTGCTTTCAGCGGCACCGTGCCCAAATTTTGTTCTGAAATGAAAGGGAGCATTAATTGAATTCTTTTTATTCTCCACCCATGCCCTTTCAGTTGTTCTGGTTTCTTTGTAGAATTCACATAGGTAATGGATGGCATATTTGGGCTATAATCTACTATGTGTCTAGGAATAAGCCCCACTGAACACAGTAGGATGTCTTCTTGAATGAAGAGGCATCAGGTTGAGTTGCCAAGCTGCCATCTTGGGGGAAGATAAATAGGCTGATGAACAGATGAATAGAAAGATGCATAGACAGATAAACGTGATGACAGCCTTTTTCCTTTTTATGGAAAAACACAATTCTGACTTTAACAGATAATTAAAAGAAGAGGAGGAGGAACAGAGGCCACCTGGCAAAAATTAAATTTTCAGCCCTAAAGCTCAAAGGTCTGACAAAGATATTTCTCCCCCACCTGTCTCCTTGCTTCCCCCCCCCCCACACACACACACACCAGAATGTATAATACAGTACTTGGCTATTTGCTGTCTGCTGCTTTATAAGCTGCTTCTAGCTTTTCAGAATTTGAGACCGGCCAATCTGGGCATTTCATTCTATCTGCTTAAGAAACCAGCCCTGGTGCTTTATTATATTTTATTCAAATATGAATTCATTATTGATAAAACCCCATTAAATAAAGAGATCCCTTTGTAATAAAATGAAGCCCATATATTTCAATAAATGTTTGCTAAGGGCACAGGAGCAATCACTGTGCAGAACTTTACTACTAGGAAGTTGGAGTTTTCACTTTCATGAAGAGGAGAGCAGTTCCATTCAGTCTAAGGGAACTACAGTATTTCCAAAGAGTACATAGGGGATGTTCTCCTGCAACTACAGTCAGGGCTGACCCTACTTTTAGGCAAACTGCCTCATGTAGAAGATGTTAGAATGGGGCAAGATATTTGGAGACAAAGCTCTGGGTGTGCCCTAGGGTGTGATGGGATGATCCTGTCTAACTGGCAGTCCATATTGAAAATAAATTCAACTGGCAATCCACTCTGATTCTGTAGGTAGAGATGTATGGCAAGATATCTTTGTATCATGTAGCAAAATGGACTACATTCGGACTACATTTCCCAGAATCCTCCAACCAACATGGTCAGCATAGGGAACATCTGGCTCTCTAGAACTTATTGAATGCTACCTCTTGACAATGGCAGCCAGAATAGCTAATTGGTAGGTTAATGGACTCAGAGTCCAACTATATCAGAACAGCCATGGAGTCTACATCCCATATTCTATACCAGGCCTGTCCAACAGGTCGACCGCAGTCGACTGGTCGACCGCGAAGGGTTAAAAGGTAGCCCACGGCACTCTTCCCCTCCCCGACGATCAGAATTGCAGGTTGGGAAGAAGCGGCTGGGAGGGCCAGGGCGAAGTGGCATTTGTGGAGGCGGAAGCAGCTGCAGAGTTCCCCATTGCCCTCCCTTCATGGGTAGATCGTCGCCCGGGAGTGTGTGTGTGTGTGTGTGTGTGGGATAAAAGCGGCTGCAGAGTTGCCCATTCCCCTCCCTTCATGGGTAGATCGTCGCCCTGGAGTGAGTGGGGGGGGGATAAAAGCAGCTGCAGAGTTCCCCATTCCCCTCCCTTCATGGGTAGATCGTGGGGGGGGGGGAGAGAGAGAGAGAGAGTAGAACTGGCTGAAAACTCCCCCCCCATTCCCCCTGCCTCTATCGTCGCCCCAGAAAAAGAGAGAGAGAGAGAGAGTAGAACTGGCTGAAAACTCCCCCCCATTCCCCCTGCCTCGATCGTCGCCCCAGAGAGAGAGAGAGAGAGAGAGAGAGAGAGAGAGA